>JAUPFT010000007.1:15490454-15559997 GCA_036936625.1 Parnassius smintheus behrii
GAAGCCTAAATAATTATTTCAATATAAAAGCAGTTTCCTTTTTAAAGAGATTGAATATCATTCTAATTTCCAATTTTTTCTAAACTGTTATTCTTTTTCGATAGGTTTTTTTTAAAAGGTATTTTAATTTTCTTCGAGAGTCCTCTCGACATATTGTAAAACCCTTCCGGATACCATGTTAGGATTATTCCACGGAAACCCGGACGGATAGTAGCCCTAGTTAGTCGTCGCATGTCGTGAAACTAGTTTCCATACATGTAGATAATAACATAAACAGTAATTATTGGCGTGAAGATTTTGTTTTAAACTCAAATAACACGTAGACAGTTATGTTCTCTTTAACTTAAAATATATATACTTTCTTAACAAGTAGGTACAAATCGTACCAAAAATTCAATCAAATACGACAGTAATATTTGCCCAATATATGTAGTAATAAAAAAATTAAATTAAAGAACTTAAAAAGACATTAAATTAAACAAACTATTTTAAATTGGCTAAAAGAATACACGCACACGCACACGCACGCACACACACGCACACACGCACACACACACACACACACACACACACACACATACACACAAACACACACACACTCGCATGCACGCACGCACGCACACGCATACGCAGCGCACCTAGACGCACACGTACGCACGCACACGCACGCATGCATACACACTTTGTTTATTTTATTTTTATTTTTCTTGAACTATGTTTAGAGTCTGCATTGTGCACGGAATGTAACATAACTGAATGGGAGGGAAACTGCCTCCTAACATACAGGGTAACATTGAAGTAATATGTACTTACGTACTAGATTTGCGCCGCGGTTGGTTTTTTTATCATAGAATAAACATAGGTAGAATGATCAGTAGGTAATAATAGATTGCACTGTTAAATAGGTAAATTATATCGAAAAAATTTTTTAAATTTTGTCATTTATTTTGTATATTACATTTGCTTATTTATTATACATTTGCTTATTCATTATACATTTTAATGATATTTTCATCTCAATATTTTAAAAGTTATCTTTTTTAAATATCAAAAAAAACATACTAAATGTGTGTTTAACAAAACTTGTTAATATAACATTTAAATTACAAATATATTTATTTAAATTAGAATAACAGTCGTTTATAAATACTGGGCACGCGAGAATTAAAAATTGACGAATTTATTCCACTT
Source organism: Parnassius smintheus behrii (assembly GCA_036936625.1). Classification (NCBI taxonomy): domain Eukaryota; kingdom Metazoa; phylum Arthropoda; class Insecta; order Lepidoptera; family Papilionidae; genus Parnassius; species Parnassius smintheus. The sequence continues at coordinate 15,491,646 of JAUPFT010000007.1, forward strand.
TGACTTCGATGTGGAAACCTAAAAATAAAATGTAAGAATAATTATCAGATTTAAATATAAAAGATTTGGCCTAATTATGATAACTCATACGTTTCTACAAAAAAATGTGTATAAATAATATATTCGTCCTATACTTAAGTACCCACAGAAATGTCGCATCTGAACAAATTAATTTCATAATCTATATTACGTGACACGAGATGGCGTCTTAGGAATAATTTGTTTTGTTACTAATTTATAATACTTTTTTATTGATTAAGTATCTTATTAACCGTTGAAAAGTAATTCCTTGGTTTTTACTGACATTTCTTGAATTATTTGTGCAATATCTAAGTACGCACGACGACATATTTTTATCACGAGATTTTTTTTTAAATCAACACAACACGTGTCAACTCTACAAGCGCCTAGCGAGTGATTGATTAAAGTGCGGTGTATGCACCGCAGTTGAATGGAACATAGTAGCTGAATGCAGTATCGCCTCTAGTACGTAGTACATAATAACTCAATGCAGGGTAACCTAGTTTAGGAGTCGGGGTATTTATGTATTGTATATTAATTCTGTGTCCAATAAAGAATAATTATTATATATTTGTGATGCGTCGTAAAAAAATAAAGATGCAGCTTACATATGTCCACTTCCTGGCTGTGCCTCTAGTTACTGAGAGAATTTTCATATAAAGAAGTTCGGACGTCACATACCGTTGAAATATATTTTTTTAATTTTTCATACATGCAGGTGTCCTTACAGTGTTTTCATTCGCTACCGAGTACGTGATAAATAAGCAAGTGAAATTGCAAAATAACTAATTATTATTTCAGTGCCGACGAGGATCGCACCCGGTGGTTTCGGTACCTCGGCGTACAGAGAAATGTAGAGCGGGCGCTTAGCTACCACGGCTCACTGCTCCGTAAATACAGAGTGTGACAAACGAACAGATAGTCCAACTTATGGTAAGCAGATGCTGTGGCCCATATACATCTACATTTATTCTCAATTAAGAATCAAATTGCAGATTCGTTGTCACCCCTGAGGACTGAGATGAACTGCCTCGTTCCCAGTAAAAAGGGTCTCCAGTTGTCTACACTCACCACACAAACAGCATTTTATGCTGGTATTCCGTGAGAGCGTGGTCCTACCTTGGTCAGCCAGTAGTTCGTTCTACAACTATGATATAGCTGCAGCGAGGCTCTACCACGTAGAATATAAAACGATTAGATAGGAATATACCAACAAACGAAGATTGAAAGTTTTGAAATTACGATTATCGGTGGGGCGAATGGGTCAGCCTGACGTAGAACACGCTTTTACAGAATAACAGCGTAAAATAATAACTTAACGCTACTGTTTTTCGTATGCTGATTGTAGAGATCATCTTAGTCCTCACGGGTGACAACGCATCTGCATTTTGACTCTCGAAAAGAAATGTAGATGTCTATGGGCTACAGCATCCACTTACCATCAGGTGGACTTTGTGCTCGTATATATATATGAAAAAGGAGTGCAGAACGCTTTTATATATATATGTAACTTGTAACGCATATTGTATATAATTTATATACAATATGTGTTACAAACAAAATCAAACACTCGTTGTTTACGTTCATGGTACTGTAAATGCCAAACAAATATCGACAGTACGCTATTACTATCCACCGAAAGCACGTAATAGTTTGTGATTAAGCAATCGCATAGAGTAGAGATTGTCACCACAGATTTATGTATAAATGTGTAGTCTCAGAACAATAATTTAAGCATGTGTAGATGAAAGCATAGATAATGGATGCGTTTGGCAGAAAAAAGCGCTAGCAAGCGCTTGTAAGCAAAGTGGCGATCGTAAGCGGTAAGCGCTGTCAAATCATAAGTAGCTATTTTCCTCTAGGACACGATGTTAGTTTTAACCGGGGAACCTAACCTAATTTAAATATATGTTTGTGAAGTATTCATATTAAAAACTTACCAATCATGAATTTTTAACAACATGTATATGTCTATTCATGTCATTATATTACTTAAAACTAATATTGCAAAAATCAACTTATAATCTTTACTTCAAAACAAACAAATTAAATAAGCAAAATGGCGGATTGTGTCAGCGCTACTGAAGTAGCAATCGTGTCCTGGCCGAAAACTATTTTAGCGCTAGTAAGCGCTTGCTAGCGCTTTTTTCTGCCGAACGCACCCAATATGTATATATGTTAAAGCTAAAGTGCATAAATCAGTTATAGCAAAAAGTCGAAAGGACGAACAAAATCCAGTCCGGCGATAAAAAACAACAATCATTCATAAAATATATTGTAATTGAAGTTATAAATTTGCAATTCAATAAGCTCTCTGTCTTCCGTAATTTAACGGTGTAGCATCCGTGAATATGTAGATTTTATCGTGTACAGTTATACACGATTTAAACGACATAGTTGATAATAACCCCTGAAAATGAGGTAGTCGCTTCCAATATGTTTCCAAAAAAATTGTTATTTGTTTGTAAAACTTTTTATATTGTAAAATTTACTTTTTACTTTTAATACCATCTGGGTTACTAGCTAGTCCTTCCCAGGACAAAATTTTTTTTCCGAACCAGTGAGTAAGAAATGACTTTCAATAAGAATTACATACATGTGATCTATATTGAATAAAAAAAATATTTATTCCTTTTCTATTTTCTAACTAGAGAAAGTGCAGGTACTTGCTACTTTAAGTGAAATTTCGCTTAATAAATAGATTATCTAGCTGTTGCGTACCGTTCTAACCACATGAGTAAAGATGTCCTTACTCTGTGATTCTAACGGTAAAATATATACATATACACTAATATCGAAAGTGACGTACAACGACTAGGTGACCACTAGTTATTACCTAGTATACAAAAATATTTATTTGCCAGTACAGTTTGTCAAAACTTCATAACTAATGAGATATAAAAAATAAACGAGGAAAATATTCCCAGGAAAATCAAAGCACTTGTAAAAACCCACATCTCATTATATTTCTAACATTCATTTGTGTTTATTTTATATTTGTAAAATTATATTATTCTGGCCGCCGTCGTTGCAAATTTTGCCTATGTAACAACGCAATTACGTTTTCTAAGGTATCTTATGTGTACATTCATATAATAAACACAAGAAGTTTTAGTCGTAGTCGTAGAATACTATAATACATATATTTTATGGTCGTAGTATATCAGGGGCTAAGCGATCGCTTTAAGTTTCACATTATACGAGTAACCTGGGTTCGAACCCGGACGGTACAATCAATAATTGCAGTTTTAACTGTTAATTTACCACGTGATCTTGGTTTAGAGCATAAAACTATAACTCTAAATGCGAGTCATTGGTTCGAATCCCAACTGAAACCAAAATGTATTTATTTTGTCGATTCTGGTTGTATTGTGGATGTCCTTCGTGTCCCAGCACTGCATCTCAGTCTACTTAGGATCTTATCATATAGGCGTCACAATTTTTAGTATTTTTTTTATTAAACTAAAGTGATTACCAAACCTACAGCCCACTTGATGGTAAGTTGCTATTGCGGACATGGACAGTATTTTTAGATGGAGAAATGCCTACCCAACTTGCGGGGGCATGTTCGTGTTATGTCGGACTCACACCGACTAAAGCCATGGTGTTACACCTTCGCCGGATATTTGCAGGGCCACAGGAACGCTTTCACACATAACCGCGGCCCCTCTAGCGCTGGCCGTTCCATGGCAGCCCAGCCTAGGCGAACATATTTCCTCCCCAATTTTCTTCTCAAGTAAGGCGTACGAGAACACATGTCGTGCCTTCCTCCACAGTCTCCAACTTCAACCTGCGCCTACCAAGATTCGAGTTTGACTGCAAAGAGTAGAGAGAGCGGCGCCTCAGGTCTCTCAGTCCACTAACAGACAACCGAAATATGCTCGCTAAGCCCGCTCGGAGTGCCCACCTCGAGCCGGTCCTTCACCTCGGTGTGAGTCCTCTTATCACGCCTCATTCTGTAATAATATTAGCTATACACCCCCAGAACAAAACACTGTAGTAAAAAGTACAAGTACTGCTATTAAGTAACAGAAATAAGTAGTATTAGTTAAACGTAGATAGGAAAATATTAAGACTAGTAATACACTTTTAAATTTAGAAAAACATACTACCTATCCTGTTTCCAATCAACAAAAACCCGAATGTCCAACGTCAGTTTTAGGAGTGAGGGATTCCCCCGAACACATACAGCGTGCATATATGCTTGTAAATTGTGATAATTTTTAATGTACATCGTGACACTAACTTAGTCGGTTGGTGTAGTTCTGTTAAAGAAAATACTGGAAGTTCCCCGAATATTTTTGTATAAATACTATAGTTACTTATAGTTCTATTATCAACATAAAAATGCGGAAGTTAATTTTGATTATTGCTATTATTTCTGTCTCCACAGCGTACGCAGGTACTTATATTTTATACTTATATTGTTCTATTTATGTCTTTTTTTAATCTGTTTTAAATTAGATAGTTGATACTATAATCTATATCTATACTTTTAAATAAAATTGGAGTTTCTGTGTGTAATACCGAAATGACTGCCTTATATTGACCGAAGGGAGTTACTTTCAAGCCACAAAATCATGAATAACCATTTAAAAAAAATTCTTTGTCTTCTCTGTCTGTCTGTCGGAGCTGATCTTCGGAATGGCTAAACCAATTGTTATTAAATCTCACAAACAGGTAATAAGCAATATTAGAAGCGATATGTATTTTAAAAAAAAATATGGAAATATTTTTGGGAAAAAAAAACAATACTTTTTTTATTAAATGGTCTTTGATTATACATATTACATTTCATTATACATTTTTCCGGACCGATACGACTTAAGGACCTTCAAGAAAAGAGCCTACTCCTTTTTAAAAGACCGGCAACGCATCTGCGATTCCCCTGGTGTTGCAGTTGCTCATGGGCGGCGGTAATCACTTACCATCAGGTGAGCCGTATGCTCGTTTGCCCCCTCTCCTATAAAAAAAACATAGATCCCACCTAGGCGTAGCCAGGGCGGATCACGAGTTAATAAATAACTTCACCATATTGTTAGAATTTTCCGCTTTTTGAAAGGTTTTCTGTTATATTCGATTTTTATTAGTCTCAGAATTATTTTAATATTCTCACCTCAAAAAATCACGTCCACCACACAATGCTGCTCTCTGATTTAGTTATCTGTTCGGTCAAATACTCCCTTCTACGAGCAAGGAATACCAATGGGTTTGTAAACTGATAAAGATGACAACAACAAAACATTGTTATTTTAAGGCTTCGTAAAATGCGGGCCCAATGAAGTACTAGACGTGTGCCCCTCCGACTGCGGCGACCACTGTCCAACACGGGATGGTGAATTTATCAACTGCAACCGTCCAGATTGGAACAACTGCCCTCCTCCAAAATGTAAATGCCAGTTTAATTACCGTCGCGCGCAAAATGGAACATGTATACCAACAAACAACTGCCGTAAGTAATACTCGTATATTCATATTCATAAAGTATAACAGTAAAATTACAACCTAGTTAGAAGTATATATATTCTAATACCAGCCACAGATCTCCTGTCATTTCTGATAGGATTAAGGAGCAATTTATCCACCTCGCTGCTCCAGTGCTTGTTGGCAGTACACATGCATTTCCAATATTTTTATTCTTTACACATGCAGCTTTCCATACGATGTTTTCCGTAACCGCCGAGGATGTGGTAAATTAGCACTTCTTATTGTAATTTTACCAATTCCCTATTCTTCTCAGAAGTGATAGCGAATCTGTGAAATTCTTTATTCGAAGTTGCAGCCGGCGCCAGCCACTTACCACCAGGTGGACTGTTATGTTTTCGTTACTTTAAAATAGTAATAAATACCGTTCGTTACCTTTAAAAGCTGTTAGAGTCTCTGGTGAACATATTCCTACCCCATAAATTGCCTTATAGGGGGATACAGGCGCAGTTGGCACGCTTGGCAATCGGTTGGCAACCACATTTTTTAAAAGATTTTTTTTAATTTTTTTTAACATTCAAAAAGAATATTAACAATGCTATAAACATTACTAATATTCCCTAATATTATTATTTTTAGTTTTTTCTAAGAAGCCGCTATTTTCATCTCCTGATGAGTTTCGCTCTGTCGTCTCTTACGACACCCACAGGACGATTTGGGGTATGTGATATTCTTATACCGCCACCACACGGTAAATAAAAAACTGGTCTTATATCGGGTGTCCCAGAAGTCGACGTCAAGCCGAAACTTTCTCATAGGCGAGGCCATACTAGTTACCAGAAAAATCTAAGTCATGTATTTCAGAAATTATAGTAATTTATTTTGTATATAATACATATAGAAAAACAATAAGAAGTACACAGGTAGATACATATTATGTTCTTAAAACCATTAAATAATATATATTTCTAAAATAAACGTTGTTAGAAGCAGCAAAATATCTATTAAATGATAACATAAATTACTTTACGTGCTTCTAAACGACGTTTAGAAATTATATCATCAACACTCAAACACGTAGTTCTACTCAATAATTGATTTACGAGACCGCAGATGGCTTAGATGTATAACTCCCCTACATATCCATGCTTTATCGGTAAATCGTGTAAGTGACGCTGCGTCGTCTTACATTTGCTAAACTATTGCCTTATTACAAAAAGTAGTTTATGATTAGTTTACTCAAATATTTGTAAAATAGTAATAGCTTCATTAGCATTAACTGGAGAAAGCCTATACCCAAAAACGGGCCTTAACGACTAAAATTAAAAAAATCGATTTATTTTGTAAATGTGAATACGTAATGATTTCTTATATTTAATAAATTTTAATAATTTTAATCATTAATAATGTGAATACGAATTTGTTAAGGAAATAAAAATGGTATATTATGATTATTAATAGCTGTCTGTTTTTTTTATTCTAAAGCTGCCTTCGAGTGTTCAAAACCAAACGAGGAGTACAACCCTTGTCCACCGTACTGATGACTGCAGCCAAGCAACACCGAACGGAGAATGTCCACAATTTGGTTTATTTTTAATAGCCGTCGAATGTTACCCACTTTGCCGATGCAAACCGACATATTGGCGTAAAAATGGTGTTTGTGTTCCATACCAAAACTGCGATGACAATGCAATGATGAATGAAGGTTAATTCCTAATGAAACTACTTCAATTGTGACCAACTGTCCTGCATTCCGCGGGACCGACGCATAATAGCAGTTGTAATCCCGCATTGCAATAACAATTACTAAAATCTTCCCGTAAAATAAGTGCGTTCGGCATGTTACGCATTTCTAAATTATGTAAATATTAAAATAATTTACAGACTTTCAAGTTTAAAAAATGCACAACGAAAAATATTACGAACATTGTAGTAGCATGTATAATGAATGACATGCAAACAGATTTAATTAAAAATGACACTTAGTGTGAAAAATAAAAATATGATTCTAAAAACATTTTTGTTTTTTTTTTGCTTGCTGAATTGCAAGAATACTGAACGGTTCCCTCTCCCCTTCTCCACGAGAATATCCATTAAACGGCATTATTTTTTTGTAAAGATTGACGCCTTTCATGAGTAGAAACAATGCCACACACAATATGCTTTTTCAATTTATTATAACAACACTCAGTATCATTAAAATCATTAACATAATTTGACATAAATTTATAAATTGAACGATATTCTTATTTTAGGTTCAAAGTAATGTAGCATCTAAAGAATGTAAAGCATCATCATCATCATCATCATTACAGCCCTTCACAAGTCCACTGCTGAACATAGGCCTCCCCCAAGCAATGCCACAAAGCACGGTCCTGAGCCACCTGCATCCATCGACTTCCTGCATATCTTACCAGGTCGTCACTCCATCTAGTGGGGGGTCGCCCTACACTACGCCTACCGGTACGAGGCTGCCACTCGAGAACCTTTCTTCCCCATCGGTTATCGGCTCTTCGAGCTATATGGCCGGCCCATTGCCACTTCAGCTTACTAATCCGTTGGGCTATGTCGGTCACTCTGGTTTTACTGCGGATATCCTCATTTCTGAGTCTATCACGCAGAGAAACTCCGAGCATAGCCCTCTCCATAGCTCGCTGAGCGACCTTGAGCGTCCTCATACGGCCAGCAGTGAAGGACCACGTCTCAGATCCGTAAGTCATCACTGGCAACACGCACTGGTTGTACAATCTAGTTTTTAGAGATTGAGGTATACCTGACGAGAAGATATGTCGTAATTTCCCGAACGCTGCCCAGCCGAGTTGAATCCGTCGATTTACCTCTCGGTCGAAGTTGGACTTACCTAGTCGGACTATTTGTCCCAGGTAAACGTACTCGTCAACAACTTCGAGCATAGTGCTCCCAACAGCTACCGGCATAGGTGTGACATGGACATTAAACATGATCTTTGTTTTGTCCATGTTCATCTTAAGACCTATCCGTTGGGAGGCACTATTGAGGTCATTGAGCATAGTGCTTAAGTCCTCCAGCGATTCTGCCATAAGGACTATATCGTCGGCAAATCGAAGGTGAGTGATGTACTCGCCATTGATGTTAATACCGTATCCTTTCCAGTCCAGTAGCTTGAAAACGTCTTCCAAAGCAGCGGTGAAGAGTTTCGGGGATATAACGTCACCCTGTCTTACACCTCTCTGCAGTTGGATAGGTTTCGAGCTCTGGTTCTGTATTCGGATAGCCATCGTAGCCCTACTGTACAAACACTTCAGCACTTCGATATACCGACAGTCAACTTGGCACCGCTGAAGGGACTGCAGCACCGCCCAAATTTCGACGGAATCAAAAATCAAAGAAAAAAATCAATCAAAATCAATGTAAAGCAGTAAATTATTAATAAAAAAACATTAAATTATTTTTGGAAATAAACAGGAAACGTCTTAAAATCTTAACCACCGTAATTGATTCCTTTGGTGCACACAACATGTATTGTTTAATAGCAAAACCAATCTAACCTGCTTAGAAATAACCCACTACACCAGTATATATTATAAGTTTCTAAAAATCAATTTATGTGCACTTGATTTACTATTCATTAATAAATGTTGCTTTTTGTATATTTCTACAATAATTGACTAAGATTAAATTCAAAAACCTCAATGACTAAGGTGTAAAATAAATTAGATAGTTTGTGTCAATTGGCATGTTGAATGTTGAATTGAATGACAAGGCAACGGAGGTGATAACTGATAACCCATCTATAAATAATTTAATATCTTTAACACTAGGATAAAAAATAATTTTATGAATGTAAAAATATAAAATTATTGGAAAGTAAAATGGATTTAGACTGATTGGAATATCGGTAGCGATATGCCCCGGCTTCGCACGTGTGATATCTGGATTCTACAACAGCGCTGTCTATCGGGTCCAACTATGCCTACAACCCCTGCGCAATCTGATGAACTTGTATAGCAGCGCATAAAATACGAACAAAACAAATATTATTTTCTATATAATTAATATAATTGAAAATTTTGTATAATTAATTTTATTTTATGTTTTAACCCTTTTCTAAACCAATCTGAAAAGTTCGCACTGTAGCATTATGATGACCGCAGATCAGATAGACCCAGTCGGCTCGGCCTAGGTACAAACAATTTCTCACATAATTTCTGATATAACTTAGGGACCTTCAAGAAAAGAGCTTACTCCTTTCTAAAAGGCCGGCAACGCACCTGCGACTCCGCTGGTGTTGCGGTTGTTCATGGGCGGCGGTAGTCACTTACCATCAGGTGAGCCGCGTGCTCGTTTGCTCCCTCTTCTACAAAAAGAAATACGTATATAGTATCTATGGTTTAAGAACTTTATTGCTCATTTATAATTAACAATAATTCGCTTACTGAGAAACCAAATTTAACAAAACATACTATTGAGCGTACAGTTGAATATTACATATATATAATAAGTTAATAAGACAAATTAATATGGGATGTAGGTAGTCTTCGAATCTTGCAACAATTAAATTAATAACACCAACCGAGCAAACACGGATCTTGCAATTGGCTAGAAGTGGCATCAATCGGAGCGTACGTTTATGCATATGCATGATAATTTATTAATTAATGTGATCTTAATAAATATGCTTTAAGTAATTTTTTGAAATGGTGCATACTTTTTGATTCTTTTATATTAATCGGTAATTTATTGTACATAATGACACCTTCAAATTCAATGTTCTTTTTTCCGTAATTTGTTCTGGGTCAACGTGTTACTAGTTACGTAGTTCGCATTGCGTAATTTTATTTTTAGTTGTTTTTTAATAAAGTTCAATAATGTATGAATGTCTTTATTGATTATTTTATGTATCAGTATACAAGTGTAGTAGTTATAAGTTTGTGTTATAATCATTATTTTAGTATCACCATATATCTTTTTTGTCAGTGTTCGGAATTTATAATTAAATAAAACTTTAAATAATTCATTTTGCGCTGTTTTTATTAAATCCAAATTTGATTTAGCTGCAGTCCCACAAATTTCGATTAAATAGTCAATATGAGGTTTAACCAAAGAATTATAAATGATGTATCGAAACGAATGTATAGGAAGACATTTACTTAGGCCATAAAGAGGTCCTGAAAGGGATATTAATTTGGATTTGATTTTTTCTATATGTGGCTTCCAATTAAGTTATTTTTTTAAATGATACCGAGATATTTTTCTATATTTTTCCTTTGAATTATTTGATCATTTATTTTCAATTGAATATGGGAAGTTATTTTTAGTTGCAAATATAATATAACTCGTTTTGTTAGTATGCATAGTCAGAAGATTTGATTGAAACCATTCCTTCAATGTATTTAGATCATTTTGGGCATGTGGTAAAAAAACTTCAATTGAGTTCCCAAAGTAGAACACACTTGTGTCTACTGCGTAAATCGAAAAGTCGCTTATAAGGCCAATTTGGCTTATGTTGTTGATATAAATAAGAAATAATAAAGGTATCCACCATACCAGCCATATACCAGCGTATCTTTATTCTGTGATATTGGTGCTGCTAGCCTGTACGACTCTTACAGCTTCATTTGGCAAGTAAAACGGCTAATGCTAACTAGTCTTTTTATAACGAGACTTTCCATCAAGGTCCCCACAGGTGACAATGCATCTGTAGCCTTTGTTTGAAGTTGACTGCAGGTGTCCATGGACTGTAGCAATTACCTTCAGATGATTTAGTTATTTCTAACTATAGTAGATTTTATACAAAAAAGGAGCCTTAATATCTACACCTCTCATGATTTTTTTTTATTCAACAAAGTAACAGTTTTAATTACAAAATCAATTTCAATTATTAAGACGAGCTCTTAGCACGATTTCAAATTCGTTTTTCACCCGCGCGTCCCGCAGTGGGCGGAGCGCAAACGGCAGCCGGAGAGCGCAGTGTAAACACAGTATGCGCCATAGATATACCTAAGCTGTTTTGAACAATTGTGTGTTTGACGACTCCGTGGCGTAGTGGCTTAGCAATGAGTGGCTGCGCTGGGAGTTGCGGGTTCGAATCCCGCACGGAACAAGTATTTTGTATAGCCTACAAATAATTGTTCCGGGTCTGGATGTTTGTCCTTCTGCAATTTATGTTTGTAAACCGCCCCCGCGAAACAGGAGAAAATCCTAGTGTAGGGCTAACGTTTTTTAAATAAAAAAAAAAACTTTTTAATATTTCTATGGTATGCGCAAAGCAAGCAGATAATTCACCTCCAAACAAAAACTTTTCCGTGAGGTCTCCCGTTCGCAACACTACTAGGTATTATAGTAATAATATTTTGAGTACCTACTCACTAATATCAAAACTGTTTACGAGGTCTGGAGTCTGGACATCACACTATATTTTAATTATCAATATTTTTTTAAAGTCAGTTTTATGATATGAGCAGGTACTTAGTCCACTATTTACATACATATATATACATTTAAAACGCCAAGTCACAAATTTAAAAAAAACCCAAGTTTCGTTGGCAAAATAGCTAAAATAACAGAAAAAGAATAGTTTCAAATAAAACCACTTGAAAATTCGAATTTATTTTACTGTTTTGTATTACCTTACCTCCGGACTTGATGGAGTGACCTGAAAGGGTACTTTTGTAATCGCTATTGGAACTGGTCACCTAGTACTACTAGGTGTTCCGAGTTTGGGCTCGTTTTGTTAGGTATGATGAGTCCTTACCTCCGGACTTGACGGAGTGACCTGAAGGTGTACTTTAGGAATGGCTATTGCAACTGGTCGCCGAGTACTACTAGATGTGCCGAGTTTGGGCTCGTTTTGTTAGGTATGATGAGTCCTTACCTCCGGACATGACGGAGTGACATGAAGGTGTACTTTGGTAATCGGTATTGGAACTGGTCCCCGAGTACTACCAGGTGTGCCGAGTTTGGGCTCATTTTGTTAGGTATGATGAGTTCTTACCTCCGGACTTGACGGAGTGACCTGAAGGTGTACTTTAGTAATCGCTAATGGAACTGGTCGCCGAGTACTACTAGATGTGCCGTGTTTGGGCTCGTTTTGTTAGGTATGATGAGTCCTTACCTCCGGATTTGACGGAGTGACCTGAAGGTGTACTTTGGTAATCAGGTACACCACGTACGCGGCACCAGGTACGCGATCAGGTCCAATACCGATTACCAAAGTACACCTTCAGGTCACTCCGTCAAGTCCGGAGGTAAATACTCATCATACCTAACAAAACGAGCCCAAACTCGGCACACCTAGTAGTACACGGCGACCGGTTCCATTAGCGATTACTTAAGTACACCTTCAGGTCACTCCGTCAAGTCCGGAGGTAAGGACTCATCATACCTAAAAAACGAGCCCAAACACGGCACATCTGGTAGTACTTGGCGACCAGTTCCATTAGCGATTACTAAAGTACAACTTCAGGTCACTCCGTCAAGTCCGGAGGTAAGGAATCATCATACCTAACAAAACGAGCCTAAACTCGGCACACCTAGTAGTACTCGGCGACCAGTTCCATTAGCGATTACTGAAGTACACCTTCAGGTCACTCCGTTTAGTCTGGAGGTAAGGGACTCATCATACCTAACAAAACGAGCCTAAACTAGGCACACCTAGTAGTACCCAGCGACCAGTTCCAATAGCGATTACCAAAGTACACCTTCAGGTCACTCCGTCAAGTCCGGAGGTAAGGACTCATCATACCTAACAAAACGAGACTAAACTCGGCACAGTTAGTAGTACTCGGCGACCAGTTCCAATAGCGATTACCAAAGTACACCTTCAGGTCACTCCGTCAAGTCCGAAGGTAAAGACTCATCGTACCCAACAAAACGAGCCCAAACACGTCACATCTAGTAGTACTCGGCGACCAGTTCCATTAGCGATTACCAAAGTACACCTTCAGGTCACTCCGTCAAGTCCGGGGGTAAGGACTCATCATACCTAACATAACGAGCCCAAACTCGGCACACCTGGTAGTACTCGGGGACCAGTTCCAATACCGATTACCAAAGTACACCTTCAGGTCACTCCGTTAAGTCCAGAGGTAAATACTCATCATACCTAACAAAACGAGTCCAAACTCGGCACACTTAGCTCTACTAGTCCAGGTGTTCCAGTATTAGTTACTGAAGTTCACCTACTGGTCACTCCATCAAGTCCGGAGGTAAGGTCTTATCATAACTGACAAAACCAGCCTGAAGTCCACAGCTAACATCTCACTGCTTGTAGAGCGCTCCCAGTGCCAAGCAGTCTCTAGAGTAGGTATTCGTAATTCGTATCTAAATCTAATTACTCTATGTATCTAAGTAGATTTTTGAGGTGTAAGAAATCAAAAGCAAATTCGATCTTTCAAATTATCAAAATAATTTTATTTGACTACGATTCCCGCCATTGATTTATTGTATAACTCAATGATTCCCGCAGCCAGCCGTGCGTACACTTGTGTGCTTGTTACCGTGTCAATGTAATAGTTCGATTCTATACCTATATCAATTTTGTAAACGCGTCCTTAAAAAATCTTAACGTAAATATTGCGGCAAAAAGAGCGACACGGTCGTCTCTACAGCACCAGGCCTCGGCCGGCAGTATATACAGTAATCTATGGCCGGCAGTGACTGCACAGGCGTTTATGCAAACATCCGTACGTATTATTTCAGAAATAAGAATATGCGATTTAAAAAAAAATACTATTAGTTGGACTAAAAAATTAAAACACTATTACGTTAATATGTTTAATGTATAAAAATCTGACAAAAAATCAGAATGATTGCATGTATACTAGTATGGTTTTTACTCGTTAAAAGAAATTTTTAGAGGTATGTTTGTGATTTTTTTCTATCGTATTAAATTAGTGGTATCATGTTTTCAACACACTATCTAACTAGCATATATCCTGGACAATATCATATATTTTTCTGGGTTTGTTTACTACAGTGGATCATATACTTTGAGGCATTATAAAACTTGTATTTAGCATCATGCCTCGTCTTAAACATCTATTGTTTGTCTTGGCACTGCACAGTTTGCTCTTATACATTAATTTACTTAAGCTTATTATTTAAATGACATAGGAATTAACTTTCACTTAAACTAAATATAAAGTACTATGTAACAATTGTGCTTCAAAATATTAAAAAAAATTGCCATAAAAATTTTATATAAAATCTATAATATGTATTTCTTAAACTATTTTTTGTGGAGAAGGTAGTTTTTGGTATTGTTTACCTGGAATAGTGAAGTAAAAACGTGATTGTTGTCTTCAATTTTTCGCTTATCCGATATACTATACTATCTTATTTATGCGCGTACACGCGGAGTGTATTTTTAAGGAATAATTTTTTTATGTATTTTATTGTGTTACACGTTCTGTTTATTTGTCCAATTTAACAATTATTGGCATAGATAGATATTTTTTTATTTATTTATAAACTTACACGTAACACCTTAAGCTAAAGGGTACATAGGGCGGACTTAATGCCATGTGGCATTCTCTGCCAGTCAACCCTGGGTGGCAAGGATAATTGTTGGCAGGTGCGACCATTATACGTAAATAAGTGCTTATACATTAAAATATACATATATGCAAATTACACACATACACATTACATTTAAATATACACACATATATTATCAATATACGTACAATAATACATACATACATATATATAATATATATACATGCTTATAAACTTCGTAAATAAATATCCAAATGAATGATATATATATATACATATATATATATATATATATATATATATATATATATACTTATATACATATACACATATACATATACACATACATATATATATATATATATAATATAATGTTTGAATAATATATAATGAAATAAATATTTGAAGTAAAAAAGAATGACAAAATTAAGGAAAAATAGCGTTAATTAGTAGTTTCCTTCAGGTAATGTTTTCGGAGAAGAACTTTGAAAGCTTTTTTATTTGTGGCATTCTTAATATCGTTGGGGAGGGTGTTCCAAAGTTGTATAGCTTGTATCGTAAAAGACGACCTGAAAAAATACAGCTCGTTATGATTCTCATTGAAGTAATATATAGATTTTTTTTGAATTCTTATTATGCGAAAAAATGTTTAAGTTTTGTTTTCAAGTTTTGTGCGGTTAGCTGGCTTCTTATCTCCGTAACTATAGAATTTAATATGTATGGTATTAGAAATTTACGTGTTCTCTTACCGTAGTAAATATTAGTTCTAATTGGTGAATAAGGTGTTATAGGTGTATAAATGCGTTCCCTTGGGTTGGGTATATCGATTATTCTTAACATTCTTTTAAAAGCATATATTTCACCTTTTTATGTATGGGTAAAACCTTGCAGTACGTGAAACGGTATGAGTAATCATTTCGATATTTCCTTAATGTGTTGAGGCAATATAGATTTTAAAATTCTTATTTGTAAGCTGTAAATTTTATCTAGGTAAGTGCGGAAAGTTCGTGCATAACTACTAAGACCATATGATACTATCAATTCCACTAGAGCATCATATAGACTTAGAAGAATTTGAAATAGAACTTTATTACGAATAATATAAAATTTCGCTAGGATTGCCCTTAATTCGCCACACACGTAATCAATATGATTCTTCCAGTTCATCCTATTATCTATAATCAGTCCTAAGTATGTGTGATACTTAACAAGAGGGATTTTTTCGCAGGAACAAGTTATTATATTGTGCAGACAAAGATGATTATGAGCAATAATGCTTACTGGTATAAAATTCTTGATATTACTAGAATGAATGTGTAGTACCTTAGTTTTTTGAATATTTATTACAAGTCCTAGATCGTGAGCCCACATAGAGAGGCGTGAAAAATCATCTTGTAATTTTTGCGTGGCGATATACACATTTTTATCGTAGGCACGTATCATCTGCATATTGGTATAAACTACATTTTTAATGATATTTTCTAATTCATTTACGTATGTTAATTAATTGAGTGGGCCAATAACTGAGCCTTGTGCCGTACCCGTAGTCATAGGCATTTTAATACTTAAATTATTTTCTATCTTTACTTGGAAATATCAATTGCTAACATAATCTTTACACCATCTTAAGAAACGTCGAGTTTTCGAGTTATCTTATAAGAATGTTATGTTTCAAGGTATCGAAGGCTTTACTAAAATCGATGAATGCAATTAATACATGTTTTTTCTCATCTAATCATTTGTTTACTTCGTCTGTAAAGTTTGACAGTAACTGTGTAGTAGATTTCTTAGGCTGAAAGCCGTATTGAGATGCCGAAATAATTTTATGTTTTTGATAAAAGTTGTGAAGCTGGTTGGAAATAAATTTTTCTATAATTTTGTCAATTGTTGGAAGTATAGTAATAGGCCTGTAATTACTGTAATCGTCATGACGTCCACTTTTGTAAATAGGCCGTACCAAACCCAGCCTTAGATCTTTAGGAAATAGCAAAATGGAAACATAACCAATACCAACGTAAAATAGTAGCTTAATGCTGCTGTGTTTCGTATGGTGAGTGTAGAGAACCGGAGACCCTTTTTATTGGAAATGAGGCATTCCATCTTAGTCCTCACGGGTGACAACGCATCTGCATTTTGATTCGTAATCGATGATACATGTAGGTGTCTATGGGCCACAGCAACCACTTACCATCAGGTGGCAGGTAATAATTATCAAGAATTATTTTTAATAATAACGAGAGTGTGCGTAATCTGTAAAACTCGTTACCAAAAGGGAGGTGGTATAACATTTCACCAGTAAGTGAATTTGCCGTAAATATTAAACAAATTAAAACTATTTGATAATGTAAGCACTTAGAAAATTGTTACTAATCTCAATATCATATATACCAATTACCAACATGTTTGGCTGTATATTACTGAGTTTTGATAAACAATAAAATTCAATAGGGTGTTCGAGTTCCTTGTCTATAATACTTATCGATGTTCTTTCCTACCCATATCTGTTAACAAACAAAGTCACCAACAACAGATGATTATCAAATGTTTATTAACAGGTTTCCAACTGAACCTAGACTAAAATTACGGCTTGAAATCATAAATATTGTGAATAAGCGTCCGAAACTAAATGATCATATTTGTTCCAAACATTTCACAGATGAGTGTTTTATTAGACATGAGAACTGCACCACTTTGAAAAAGAGCAGTATACCGACAATATTTTCTGGTAGTACCAGTACCAAGCACTACCAACTACTAAGTACTAAATATTAAATTATTGTTTCGAATGTTTTTTTATTTCTTCTTTCCTCATTTTCCACCAAACTCAAGAGCCATAGCCAAGTGTCGAAAGGTCGCCTGATGATGTTGAGCCACGTTGGATGTGTGTTAGTGGGCTGCGGCTAGAGGAGATTCCTCTCCCTGTAGCGCTGTAGTCGAGGTGGAGTCGTAACGGAAGTTGTAGTTGTCGTGAAGGAGTGTTGGTATGGCGATTAGCGATGCGCCACTCGACTGTTTTTCGCGACTTTGCTGAGGCTGCACCACTTGATGCTTCCAAGTGCTCGTTTTTCCCTGGCTCAATTCACATATCGGGCTCGGTAATTGATAATTTCAGTCATTTTTTTATATTGTAATTTTAATTTCGAAAATGACGTTGTAAATAACTGATAACTATGTAATTCAAAGTTTATATTTTTTATATTATTTTGCTAGCTTGCGCATTGCTGCCGCAGAAGAAGTAATTGCGGAAATATCGTTAAATGTGGAACATTTATATTGTATAATTAGGAATGATAATACAATCATTGAAATAGAATGATATATAACTTTCTATAACTTTTAAATAAATAGTCAGTATAATACGCACCTAGTGTCAGTTAATTGTACCGCAATCTGATGAACGGTATGGCATCGTAGAAAGTACGAACAAACATAAATTTTTATATAGTAGAAAATATTTTACTGTCTATAGATAGACCTGTAGTTGATTAGAATAGGGGTTATTATAGCAGCTGATTTGTTTTTTATTATACTAAAACTAAATGAATTGTTGACAATAAATTATTCTAGAAATTATGTTTTTGTTTTTATTTTGTGCACTTTAATCTTAAATTTTTTTAGTTGAAAAGTTAAGGGCTATGATGGCTATCCGAGTACCATAGTACAAAACTAATCCAACTGTAGAGATGTGTAAGGCAGGGTGACGTAATATCCCCGAAACACTTTACGCTGCATTGGAAAACGTTTTCAATCTACTGGACTGGAAAGGATACGGTAATAACGTCAATGTCGTGTACGTCACTCACCTTCGATTTGCCGACAATATAGTCCTTATGGCACAATTGCTGGAGGACCTACGCACTATGTTCAATGACCTCAATAGTGTCATCCGAAGTTCCAACGGAAACGCAAAAGTTCTATGTGTTTTATTCCCCTAATAATTGATATCAATATTAATATTATATATAAATGCGAAAGTAACTTTTTTTATTATATAGAAGAGGGGGCAACCGAGCATGCGGCTCACCCGATGATCACCGCCCATGATCAACCGCAACACCGGGGGAACTGCAGGTGCGTTGCCGGTCTTTTAGAAAGGAGCAAGCTCCAAAAGGGCCCCAGGTCGTATCGGTCCGGAAAAATAGCCGGTGGTAAACTATCCACAGAGAGGTCGTACGCGGAAGAAAACTCCTTGTGAAACGTACAGTGGTGGACCACCAAGCATCCAGATGGTGAGGATGGTATCGGGACGTCTGCCGCGTAGTACGTTCATGAAATTGGCTGGGATTAATCCGAAAAATTCCTCAGAGCACTCCCCATGGTACATCCGAAAGAGAATGCAAAGAGATGCAACATCTCTTCGCAGCGCCAGTGAATCGAGCAGATCGGAAAGCACTCGAACTCTCTCTGTCTCTCTGTAACTCTGTCTGTCTGTTTGTTACATTTCCACAGTTTAACCACTCAACTGATTTTTATGAAATTTGATAGCTTAACCCTGAAGATGTACATAGACATACTTTTTGGTTGGACGCGGATGGGACGTCGGGAAAAGCGCTAGTAATTAATATTATACAACGCCACAGCAAGGCATGGTTGAGGTTAGCTATTATATCGCATCAAAAACATAAATGTGAAATGAGAGCCAAGTTACTATTTAGAGGAACTTCGGTAACCGATACAAAAGAGATCTACAAATTCTCAGAGATCTTTCAACCACTTCTTTTCGTTTATTGGAGCAGAACTAGCACAAAAAATTCCCTTTCAGTACGATGATAACAGAATCTTTACTAATGCAAAAGTTAACAACAACGATAAAAGACTAATGGCAATGGCACCGGCTTCACTTGATGAGGTAATTAAAATAATAAACAACTTAGATCCAAATACTAGCTCGGGCATTGATAACGTCAATACTAAGTCCATAAAATGCGTAAAAAACCTTAGAGTTCCAGAACTCACTCGATGCTTAAATAGTGGTATAGAACAAGGTACACTACCGGCCTATGTCGGTTCTTCCCGTTGTCCCTAAAATTTTCGAGAAAATTATTTATACTTATTTAAACTCTATAAATTTTCTTTATCACAAACAATATGGTTTCAGACCCAAATCTAGAACACTATCAGCGACCGTAGACCTTGTTACCAAAATAAAAAACAATATAGATGAAAAAATATTGCTCTTGGCATCTTCATTGATCTAAAAAAAGGCGTTCGATACAGTCTCACATAAAAAACTTTTGGATAAGTTACACGATATAGGTATAACAGAAAAGTCTTTTGAACTTCTTAAGTCATACCTCTCCCACCGTTATCAGATACTTAAACTTGCAGAACACAAAAGCAGCCTAAAACAAATAACGTACGGTGTCCCTCAAGACTCCTTTTTAGGACCATTGCTTTTCCTTATTTACATAAATAACGTAAGCAAATTAGAACTAAAAGGAGACCTATCACTATATGCGGACGATACCAGTTTATTTTACTTCAGTAACAATATTGAATAATTGATTCATATTTCATCAAGACGCGCAGAATGATCTAAACATACTAAATAATTATTTTGCTCAAATCTACTTACAATAAACGTAGCCAAAACAAACTATATGATTTTTGCAGCAAAGAATAAAAAAATACCCGATCTCACACCTCTAAAAATTAATGACATAGTAATCAATAAAGTAACAAGCGAGAAGAATTTGGGCCTTACTTTAGATAACCAACTGACTTGGAAAGAACACTTGAAAAAAATAAAACAAAAACTGATATCCCTAACCGGAGCACTACGTGTAATAGCTCGCTGCCTTCCACAAAAAGTCCGTTACACTATCTATAACTCCCTAGTTAAGCCACACATTGATTATCTGGTAGAAATCTGGGGATCAGCTGCTAAAACTAATCTCAATTCTGTTCAAATCGCGCAAAACAAGTTGATCAAAATTCTTTCGGTTATGATTTCCTGACATCTACAACCAAAATATACAAAGATACTAAAATACTTAATATAGAACAATCATACAAATACTTTTCCTGTAATACGAAAATTTTAACATAAAAACATACATACTAACTTAATCTTTACAAAAAGAAAAATGTGCAAACTAAAATGTTAAGAAGTGCTAATAAATTAATTCTGTGACGGCCAAGAACCAATTACGGAAAAAAGAACATCACTTATGAAAGCGCATAACTATACAATAAATTGCCAGTAGATATAACAATATTACAATAATTCTCGTTATGGTGGCTAGTTAATTCTAGCAAAGAATCTTTAAATCCACGTATCTGTGTTTGCCTGCACCGTTTGTTTTTGTTTGCACGGGCGATCTTCAATCCTGTTATGATGGTAAAATTTCTACCCGCACTATTTATATATTTTTGTAACACAAAATATTTGTGTACTTTGCCTGGCACGCTCGGTGACCACTTACTACCTAACACTCATTATGTATTTTGTTTTTAATGTATTTCTCATTTAAGTGAATTTTTGTAAATTCTTATGAGAATAAATGTCTTTAATCACAAGTTCAATATTATGATATATGCCTTGTTGTTCACTTCAACGACAAAAGAAGTGAGATCTAAATGGGTGCCAAGTTCAATGGTCAGTCCTGAAATTTATTTATAACTACATAAAATATAATTTCTTCTTATAAATTAGGATAATATATTGTAGCCTGAGGTCTGACTTGGCTAGTTCTCATATACGAATTATCATGTTCGATGGCTAGTTTTTAACAGCAAGTCAAATTTTCGGAATAATAAAATAAGAACCGACAAGTAACAGGTTTAGAACTTGCGAAGGCTATAATATAATTCGTATATAAAAACTAGCCAAGTTAGACCTAAGGCTATAATATATTATCCTAAGTTATACAAAGAAATGATATTTTATGTTGTTATAAATAAATTTTAGGACTGACCATTGAACTTGGCACCCATTTAGATCTCACTTCTTTTGTCGTTGAAGTCAACAACAAGGTATATATCATAATATTGAACTTGGCTCTCATTTCACATTTATGTTTTTGATGGGATATCATTACTTTTTGTACATAAATTATTAGTAGGTACTTATTTATAACAAAATTAATACCAAATGGTTTTTGTTAAATAATACATAACATACATAAACACTCACGCCTGCCACCCAGAGGGGTAAGCAGAGACTACAGACTTCCATTTGGCACGATACTGACACACCTCTCTCGCCTCCTTCACATCCATACACCTCCGCATACATGCTCGTCGGTTAAGGGTACTCCTAATTTGGCCCGTTTTCAATAAATCGCCAACTTGGTCGATAAATTTTCGCCTAAGACGTCCCTTTCCGACTCTGTCATTCACTTCTGCAACATAAATTTTCTTTGTCACTCTTTCCTCATTCATTCTTTCCACATGACCAAACCACCGAAGCATTCCTTTCTTAATCCTCGTCACAACATCATCTTGCAAACCATACTCTTCTCTTATTACACAATTTCTTACCCTGTCATTAAGATTCAGCCCTAACATACTCCTTAACAACCGCATTTCTACTGCGTTCATTCTACTCTCGTGCTTCTTCTGCCACACCCAACTTTCACTACCATACGTTAAAGTAGGGACCAACACAGCATTGTGAATTGCCATACGTGCCTTTTTCGACACATTTTGACTCTTCACAATAGAGTGCAGGGCCCCATTTACTCTATTTCCCGCATTCACTCGTCGTTCTATATCCTTATCATATCTCCCATCCCTGCTAAATACGCAGCCCAAATATACAAACTCATCTACTTGCTCGATCAACTCCCGTTCTATTCTTATTTCACAAATCGTTTTACTTTCTGCTCTTTCAAAAACCATAACCTTCGTCTTACTTGCGTTCACTTTCATACCCCTTTCTTTTAATGATCTGTTCATTAATGTAACCATCATTTGCAACTCGGCCGCTGACGACGCAAGGATAACTTGATCATCGGCGTACAAAAGGCATTTGACGGTTAACTCACCCATTCTTAATCCGCATTCTTCAACTTTCAAATTTTGCAAACAACTGTCCATAAATAGGTTGAACACACACAGCCCTGTCTGACACCTTTATGGATGTCAGACCAGTCCGAGTAGACCCCGTTGATCCTAACACAAGCACTAGAGTCCCTATAAAGGGACTCCAATGCCTGTATCAAGCCAGCGCTCAACCCAAATGGGTTCAGTGTTTGCCATAGCACATCCCTATTCACTCTGTCATATGCCTTTTCCAAGTCCATGAACGCACAAAAAACCTTTTGGTTTTTGGCCAAAAACTTCTCCGCGATCATGCGCATGGAAAAAACTTGATCTGTACATCCCATTCCCTTTCTAAATCCCGCTTGCACATCTCAAATTTTTCCATCAGTTTCTTTCATGACCTTTTCAATCAGTACCTTAGCATACAGTTTTCCCACAATGCTAAGAAGGCTGATGCCACGGTAATTTTTACAGTCCTGCTGCGACCCTTTTCCTTTATATACTGGGACAATCACGGCTTTGCACCAGTCTACCGGTACCCGCTTCAGTTCCCAGCATAAATTAAACAAGGTGTGCAGCAGGCCTGCCACCACTTCCTCTCCTGCCCTTAGCATTTCGAGTGATACTCTATCATATCCGGCAGCCTTACCTGCTTTCATGCTTTTCATTGCTTTCATTATTTCATCTATACTTATCTCGCTACCTCTTTCCTCTTCTTTCGGAATTTCTACTTCACTTAGTACACACGTTGTCTCCTCACTCATAAACACGCTTTCAAAGTATTCCTTCCATCTCTTTAAACTCAAAACTTCATCATTCAGAATATAGCCATTCTCGTCTCTTATAGCATTCATCATAGGCTGTTTTGAATGCCCCCTGGCAGTTCTTACAAGTTTCCAGAACATTTTAATATTGGCCTGGAAATTATCCGATATTCTTCTATCATTCCTATCCGTTCTTTCTTGCTTTTTCCTTTCAACTAATTCTTTTACTCTCTTATTTAAACGTTTAAACTCTGCCTTTTTCCTTTCATTCTCATCATTCTTACCGCCAGAGTTACCAGCTTTGGTCGCTAGTAAATTATCCGATATTCTTCTATCATTCTTGTCCGTTCTTTCTTGCTTTTTTCTTTCAACTACTTCTTTTACTCTCTTATTAAGATGTCTAAGACTGCCTTTTTTCTTTCAATATCATCATTCGTACTGCTAGAATTACCAGCCTTTGTTGCTAGTAAATCTAGCCATGTTCTCTTCTTTGCTTCAACTTCCATACGTACCTCATCATTCTACCATAACGTATTATTTTTCCTTTCATTCTTTCTCTTACCATACTTCGGTAGCTGCATCCACTAAACCTTTCTTTACATTTTGCCATACATTCTCCAAGTCTAACTCCTTCATACATAATTCATCCAAACCACTTATATTTTCTTTCAGTCTACATTTGAACTTATTTTTCTCACCTTCATCTTGTAACCTTTCTGTTCTAATACGCTGTAACGCAGTGGTAGACACAGATGATCGATGGCGCCAACGCCTGAATAGACCATTAATTCGGCATAAAACCAAATAATGATCCGTTCCTACGTTAGAATCCCGGTAAACCCTTGTATCCACCACTGCGCCCCTCAATATTTCATTCACAATTATTAAATCTATCATGCTTCTATCGTCACCTCTTTCCCAAGTATACATGTGAATCCTCTTGTGGCTACATACATACGGTGAGGAGACTTTCACCATACTCATTTATACTTTCATCACCAAACGTTCCCAATATCCTTTCATAACCAAGCCTCCTCACCCCAAACCTTCCATTAAAATCTCCTAGCATAATAATATTTTCATTTCCCTTACACTTCATTAACACCATCCTTACCATTTCCCAAAACTGCTGTCGGATATAAGTGGGCTTAGATATGTCTGGGGCATAGATCCCTAACACAAACAACTTCTTTAAGCCCACTTTCATTCGTATCCATAGCAGTCTTGGGCTTACACATTCATACTCTTTCACACATTGGCCCATTCTTTCTGAAAGGATGATACCTACTCCCTGGCATGCCCGTTCGATCTCGTCTACACCAGACCAGTATGCGGTATACATTCCATGTGTAGTGACTTCCTTCCCCTTCCTTTTCGTCTCATTTACACATAACACATCTATTCCTCTATCATACATCATATAGCATACTTCATCCATTTTATCATTCATTGCCCCACATTCAACGTAGCCAGACGGGCCTCTGCAATCCACTTTTCGCCTCTCCGGGAGACAGAACGTGACGGGTGGCGAACCTCGTCACCGGTTTTCCTCCCGGAGATTCTTCGCACCCCTGCCCCAGTGCCCAGATGGTTGTACTCTACAATAGAGCTCTCTTGTGACTTGATTTGACTTAGATTTAAATTGATAAGATGTACTCCATCTAAGGTTTTAACTCTGAAGAGTCCAACGTAAGCCTGCCCTCTACTAAATATAGAGGAGCCTATGTCGAGAAGAGCACTGTCAAGGCTAAGGCCTTGTGATTTGTGGATAGTAATAACAAAAGCCAAGCAAATAGGGAATTATTCCCTGTGGACATATACATTACTTTATATCTGAAACTTGGCAATCGAAAGAAATAGGCAGCTTCCATCGAGACGCATTGTAATAATTCGGTGTAAGGTAATTGTGTCACCCACCCGTAATTCTATTGTACGACTTATTGTACACTATACGTAATAAAAAGATAATTATTTAAGATGATTTACGTAATTGTCAATCGTCTATCAAATTTTCTATTGAATTCTCAAGAAAAACAATTTGTTAACATACTAATAAGTTCCCATTCTCAAACTCATTCAGAGTTAAGTATTCATACATATCTACTTATAACTATACTAAAATTATTATTACTTTTTATTTTAAACTATTGCCAATACCATCTAGATACGCGGTACGTACTTACTAAAAGAATTGTAATAATAATAATATAACCACAAATATTTAAGTATTTTTTAAGAAAACCTGTGAATTTCGTAGCATAAATCGCAACTACCCGCAACCTATATAGGTCGGATATCGAGAGACAACTGGATAACAAGTTTTTTTTTGCGCCCGAAGCAAATTTGGGCAACCCTCCGGAAAGCGAGGGAGGGAGGTTGGGAATGCTCATAGCATACCACGCAGCCGGCTGCGTGGTTATGTGGCGACTTTTACCCACTAAACCCAACCTTTTAGGAATTGGCTTAACGATCTGACTAGAGATCTCTAAGCCGTATACGAACGCGACCCTCCTTGGCAGAAAGGAGGGCGCAGGGATAACAAGACGGCGCTCGCGCTTATGAGCGCAGCCGGCTGCCGCTCCCACCCCGCTGCTCCGACGTCGCACAGCGCGCCGTGTAAAGTTTAGTGATCCTAATAGAATCAATTAAGTGAAAAATTATATGAAAATGATAAAAATTTACCAGTTTCTGATTTATTCCTTTGTATTCACCTAATTACCTATCTGTATGCCAAATTTGAACTTTCTAGGTCATCTGGAACTGGGTCAGAGTTTTGATCTATAGGTCAGTCAGTGATAAAAATGACGATTTTTGGACGTTAATATCTAAATAACCGTTAGAGATGTGTTTACGAAATTGAATTAAATATATATCTTGCAAGTTTCAATATATGTGCCAAATTTGACACGTTTATGTGTAATAGGTTTTGAGTTATGAGGAGGTCAAAAGTGGTTCCAAATGGTTAGTGTAATATTACACACGGTGCGGCTCGCCGTACTGCTTGAACTTGGCTTGACACGCTACCGCGTGTCTAGATAATACTAGCGCTTCTCCCGCGGTTCCGCTTGCGTGGATGTCGGTTATTGCGCCTAAAGTCTATGTCCATCTCCAGGGTCCAAGCTGTTTTCGTACTAAATTTCATCAGAATTTGTCCAGTAGTTTAGCTGTGAAAACAGAACCAACAAACAGAGTTATAACTATACACATATAGTAGCGACAGTAGCCTAATGGCAGGGCACGGACGGCGAACTCAAAAAGGTCATGGGTTCGAATCCGCCATTCGACTACTGGCGTGAACCACTCGTAACACAAGCAATTTAAGCTTACCACGAGTGGTTAAGGGGAACATTAGTAATTTTTATAGCATTGTTTATATTCTTTTTAAATAATAAAAAAGTACAAAAGACAGATTTATAAAAGACAGATTTTTGAATCACACAGTTATTAAAAATAAAACTGTCGTGTGTCGTCTCCATAAGTTGCGTCAACACTACTCCCAACACCACTACTCCCATTCCCACTATTCTAGTGGTGCTGGGATTGGTGGTGACGGGATTAGTGCACGCAATTGAGGGAGGGCGGGAGGTGATCTTCAAACTAGGGAAGACACATCATTTTATTTTATTTGGCGGATGGTTGCAAAGTAACTATTAATATGTTTATTATAATGGATTTCCGCAAAGTAACGCCTGATTGTATCGATTATATATTATTCCGTTAAAATAAAATATTATTTAAATGTTTCATCAAGGCGTCATTTAAAAGCCTTTCTGCCTTTCTTCTTGTTTTTGTAGGTAGGCCTTTCTTCAAAGTTTTGCGGGAATCGAATATATTTTTGACAACAGTCGGATGGTTAAGAGCTTCCATAACCTCATGAATACATAACTATATCGTATTGATATTTTTGCCGCATATTCTTTGGTAACTACCAATAGCAAGGAATGACAGTGCACATAATATCTGAAAAATAAACCAATAATTTCATGACACATCTGTATTTTTTAAGCTATTATTACAGGGCCTCTCATTTAGATTGGTTTGGTGGAGACCACTTGACGCCAGTGACGTCATAACTGCCGCCGCTTATCTAAGTTGTGCAAAGCACTTTTTAGTTTCATGGCAGCCACTTATACACAGTTATGATTTAAGAAGTTGGACTTAGGTTGTAAAAATACCTATGGGTATTTAAAAAAGACTTACCTTTAATTTTACTGACAATCCACGGCGTCGACGCTGCGGAGTTTTCAAAAGATGTTTGATATCTTCTAGCAAGTTATTAATAAGTTCTTCCGACCAACGATAATTTTCTATAAGTCTTTGTGTTTATTAAATACTATACATTCACGAAAGTTGCTAGCTTGACGATGAATTTTGTCATGATATGATATAAAGAAATGAGCCATAGTTACTACTATTTATATTTATATAAAACCACTAAATTACACAGTTAAAATTTATTCTAAGCACTACTTCGAACGCAACTCGATAGCTCCCGCACAACTTTTAAAATGACAGGTGAATTCGCGCGTCGCCTGCTTTAAAAATATATCTATGAACAAATTAGTAAAAATGTTGTAGTGGCATTGAGAAATTTAACTATCGGTTGGTATCTAAATGGTGAATCTCACCATTATCCTTCACAGTTAGCTACCGTGGGTAAATCTTTATTGCAGAGAGCACGAGGGATCTGTGACAGAAAACATCTGGCCGCCGAGCTTCAGCACGTCAAGCAAGTGTTGCAAGACAACAAGCTACGGGTCCCGTGCCTACGTTACAGTGAACGAGAGATGCAGGTGTGTACAAGCTAGATTGTGAATGTGGTCTCTCTTACATAGGTCAAACAAAAAGATCTATATAAACACCCGTGAAGGAACATATAGCTGACGTGAAGCACCGACGCTCCGGGAAGTCTGCAGTCTGCGAACATGTTCAAGATCGTCCCCACCATTACATTAGATTTGATAAACCACAAATCCTCGCAAAAGAACACCGATTCCTACCAAGGATGATACATACGCGAGGCTAACGAAATTAAAAAAAAACATCCAAATTTCAATAGAGGTGCTGCCATCTGCTTGGGATCCTATAATTAACAAAATTAAACCCAAACCCAAGCATACCACTGCACGATTTCATGATACTATAAGCTCGTTTTGCGTAAATCGGTCCAAAAATTAATATTCAAAACTGAAGGTAGCCGGACTATGACATTGGGACGTCAAACATCGCAGTCCCTCCCGTGACCATGGGTGCTGTAAAGCACCCGAAACGTCGGGATAATAAAATAAGTTAAAGCAGTAATTAAACGCGATAAAATCCGTAAATAATAGTTTTATTCAATGTGTATTGTTTGAATAAATTTAAGAAATTATTACGAGAAAATAACATGTTATCGTGTTTTCCTTTCATGCAATTTAGGACCATATATATAGTTAAAAACATATTATACCAAAAATTTTGTTCGTAACCTATAAAAGTTAAAGAAATAATATGTGAAATAACAAATCCATCAAGTTTTATATCTACCTTAATTAGTTATGTATTTTATTTAACCGGAGGAAATATGTTTTGTGATAAGAAGATAAGAAGTTTTATTGTACATTGATCAAATTATAAAATATGTTCGGCGGTGACACCCCGCAATATAGTAATCATTTTATGTTAAGCAACATAAAATTATGCACGTTCTGTACAATTACTATATGAACACGCACTCTTGTACACATAATATTAGTATGCATCTAAAAAAATTGCAACCAACAACATTACGTACGCACACTATGTACGTGCATCCTGCGGTGAACTTTTACCCCTCCCCTCCCTGCCACACACTCGTCGAATGGCCTGGGAAGTAGCGAGGAAAGGAGGCAGGGACGTAGTGTAGTGTGGCAAAAATACTCGTTATGCCGCACGTCATGGTCCTGTTCATGCTCAACGCTCCCCTGTGTTTTTGCGCTTTCTCGATTTATTGGCGAATAGAGCAGTGTGTGGGCCGAGAGGGGGCAATATCGCAGCAGCGCGATGATTAGTCGTAAGCAGCGCGAGGAGCATAGTAAGCCCGAGCTATTAGGGGCTGATAAAGAAAGAAAGAAGAAAGATGTGTACGTAAGGACGTAGAAGGATTAAGCATGGTTTAGGCATTAATTGGGTTGTAGTCAGTTCTGCATCTGTCTTCTTTGCTGGTATGAGTGGATTTCAATAAAATACACTGTTTCGGCAAACTAAGCGGGTTTTTATTTTTGCTCTCTTGTAATCCTATCAATCCAAGCTGATGAGATTAATATATTGGAATACGTTACATCTTGGACTGTTGGTCTGGATAAAAATTATTATTAAGTAAGTACCTAGATATTATTTATAAAAATTGCTTAAAAAGGGTGTCGTCACCAAACAGTTGATAATAGTTTTATTTAATCATTTCATTGTCTGGTGAGTCATATATGAATGTTTTGATTGTTTAACTATTGTGTCGTTTTTGCGGGCAGGGAAATTGTTAATAGTGCTATTGTGTGCGGGAGGGGTCCATCCCCGGTCATCCCCGGTCGCGCCGCAGTACATTTGCAGCCTAATACTATGTCTTAATTTTTAAAACATGACCTTGAGTTTACATTGTGAAGTGTATATAATTTATAAACGTATAACAGGTATTGTCAGATAGCTAGAAGTATATAACTGCATGAACGAGTTCAACCGATAGCAGACGCGCTTCGTTTATCAAGATGGTTGGGTCTTTTTTGTTCTTAAGTTATTGCATATTTTACGGAGTAAACACAGGTGAATAAATTTTTATGTTTTTAAATATTTATAGAATGACTAACGAGGTGACAGTCCATTTGACAGTAAGTGGTAACTGGATTTCATGTTACCGTTACAACGTACTTAAGTCCACAGCCGAACATAAGCCTCCCCCATACATTGCCTCATAGGGGGGATAATTGCCATTTGCCACGAGGGATATAGTTGCTACGCTTGGCAAGCGGGTTGGCAACCACAGTGTTTTATTTAGCTCTACCATTTGACATCTATGTCATGATATTCGTATACTATTAGTTTTTTCTTGTATAAAAATAATTGTTTTGTATTTTTATAAATAAAAGTACCTTTTTTTTAAATCGGTCGTGACGCTAAGTTTGCTGGTTCAATCATTACGAGCAAGTTTACCGACTTAAGCCTTAAGGTAGTCCTTTGATATATAGTCTAAGAGCTACTCTCAATGTTGGTAGAATTTGCCGCCACACTGCAGAATGGTTGGCAATGACTGTGCCGATGCTGGTGCTGCTTAATGCGCAACTCAGTATCATCTAAAATTATTCAATATTATTTGTTTGTTTATTATTTTATTTTTAACAATTTTATACTTTTTTCTTTGTCCATAATAAAAAAAAAACATTAACGCCGTAAAACGTGTAAAAGTCGTGGATGCATTAATTCATTACCTCTCCCATAGATGGCAGTTTGTGTGGGTATGTCTTATTTTATAGCGTTTAATTTTACAACCCACCATGGGTTGTAAAATTAAACGCTATAAAATAATACATAAAATTTGTTTTACTATTATTCAATAAAAATATGACGTACTCACGTAAATATATGAAATTGTGGTAGCTCAGAAGAGCCGTGGTAGCTCAGATGGTTAGCGCTCGTTTTAAATTTCACAGTACGCGGGCAAACCGGGTTCGATCCCCGCCGGCACCAATGAAATTGTTAATTGCAATTTTAAGTGCTGATTTACCACGTGCGCGGCGGTGTAGGAAAACATCGTGAGGAAACCTGTATGTCAGAGAAATAAATAAAAAATATATTTCGAAGACATGTGAAGTTCGCCAACACGCATTGGGGCAGCGCGGCGGACAATTCCTTGCTCTAAAACCCTCTCAGAAATGAGCGGAGGCCTGTGCTCAGCAGTGGGACGTATATAGGCTGTAACTTTACTTTACTTTTATATGAAATTACTATTGTTATCAGAAATATGCCGCTTCCTATTATAGTTTGTTACCTTCTGTCGTTTTTACGACACTTATGGAATGATTTGGGATTAGTAATTCTATTACGTAGCGACTACACAAGCCGTGAACCACGTGCACCTGCATTTATCTTCGTTTAAGAATTAAAATGCATTTATGCCCCTGGGGACTGAGATAGAATCTCGTAAGCAATAAAAGGGACTTCCCGTTTTCGTCACTACGAAACGCAGCAACATATGATGCTATTACGCACTGTTATTCTGTGCGAGCATGGGTTTTCCCCGATCGAACAATTTTGCTCTACACAGCCATTATACGCTTCAGGACGGCTATAATATGCTGGCGGGTTCGAAAAAGGATTTAGAAAGACCGTTTATTTAATTACATATTGAACGAATTACAAAAAAAATCCTTTTAAAAAGTAAAAACTGACTTCAAAAAACAAAAGTGTAAAAATAATTTGCATATAAATTATTATCTCCTGTTAAAAAGTAAATCGAAAAATTATCATTACTTTAGAAGCTTCATCATCATTACACCCCTTCACAAGTCCGCTGCTGAACATAGGCCTGCACCAAGGAATGCCACTTGCATCCACCGATTTCCTGCATCATCTCTCTACACTTCGCCTACCGATACGAGGCTTTTTCGCAATCGGTTTTCAGTTCTTCGACCTATATGGCCGGCCCATTGCCACTTCAGCTTACTAATCCGTTGGGCTATGTCGATCACTCTGGTTCTACCGCGGATATCCTCATTTCTAAGTTTATCATGCAAAGAAACCCCGACCATAGTCCTCTCCATAGCTCGTTTAGCGACCTTGAGCGTCCTCATACGGCCAGCACTGAAGAACCACGGTTTAGATCCATAAGTCATCACTAGCACTACGTACTGGTTGTACAATCTCGTTTTCAGGTTTCGAGGTATACCTGACGAGAAGATGTGACTTAATTTCCCGAACGTTGTCAAGCCGAGTTGAATCCGTCGATTGACCTATCGGTCGAAGTTGAACTTACCTAATCGGACTCTTTGTCCCAGGTAAACATACACGTTAACAACTTCGAGCTAAGTTCTCCCAACTACTACCGGCGTAGGTGTGACATGGACATTACACATGATCTTTGTTTTTTCCTTGTCTATCTTAAGAATTATACGTTGGGAAACACTATTGAGGTTATTGAGCCATAGTGCTTCCTCCTCCAGCGATCCTGCCATAAGGACAATATGAAGTCTATATCGTCGACAGACGTCGAAGTATATCGTCGACAAATTGAAGATGAGTTATGTACTCGCCATTAATGTTAATACCGTATCCTTTCCAGTCCAGTAGCTTGAAAACGTTTTCCAATGCAGCGGTGATGAGTGTCAGGGGTATAACGTCACTTTGTATGACACCTCTCTGCAGTTGAATAGGTTTCGTGCTCTGATTCTGTACTCGCATAACCATCGTAGCCCTACTGTACAAACACTTCAGCACTTCGATATACCGACAGTCAACTTGACAGCTTGACACCGCTGAAGGGTCTTTAGAAGCTAAACACGCCTTAAATTAAGTAAAAAAATATTTTTTTAATAATGGCGTAAGAATATCCATTACCACATAATCATGGGTCCATAATATCATCCCATGGGTGACGTAAGAATATTTATTACTCCATAATATCATCCCGTGGGTGACGTAAGAATATCCATTACTCCATATTATCATCCCATGTGTGACGTAAGAATATCTAATACTCCATAATATCATCCCATGGGTGACGTAAGAATATCTATTACTCCATAATATCATCCCATGGGTGACGTAAGAATATCTATTACTCCATAATATCATCCCGTGGGTGACGTAAGAATATCCATTACTCCATATTATCATCCCATGGGTGACGTAAGAATATCTAATACTCCATAACATCATCCCGTGGGTGACGTAAGAATATCTATTACTCCATATTATCATCCCATGGGTGACGTAAGAATATCTAATACTCCATAATATCATCCCATGGGTGACGTAAGAATATCCATTACTCCATAATATCATCCCATGGGTGACGTAAGAATATCTATTACTCCATAATATCATCCCGTGGGTGACGTAAGAATATCCATTACTCCATATTATCATCCCATGGGTCACGTAAGAGACCACAGTGGAAAATGAAAGAAGAAATGCGTAGCAGCATTTTGTTATTTCAGTTGCTTATCAGGATAGACTATTGAAAATAATTAATAAAAAACTAGTGGCAGCTATAGCGAATATCACGTAGCGGAGTGGTATTAGCTGTAATGATGATGATCTTGAATGAAAGTGATTTTAAATTACACAAATACACAAATATGCTGTTTATTGGACTACAAAAAACTATGACGTCATTTAATGTTAATAAACACGAAGTTTCTATTGAAAGTGTTTGTGTGCAAAAGTGGTAAGAAACAACTGAGTACTTACATAATATTACCTTGCGTGCCTCGGACGCCAGTTTTAAAGAAATATCATACACCCAGTAGCCAGTAGTGATAAGATACTCTTTGGATACACCTTTGAAACATATGATGTACCTACCTATGACACATTTAAACGTGAGCATTCACATGACATTAATTTTAATGGTCTCGCTTGCCAAGTTGTTATTACCTAATATGTTTTTATTTTAAATGAATGTGATTGTAAATTTGATAATACTTTTGTAATAATATAAAATGTATCCTACGTATGTTCGGCTATATAATCGTCAATTGTGAACCGAACTTCAAAATGCTTCTTTTATAAAATAGGTTACACTTTGGGGGTGTTCCTATTTGGAAAAAACCCAAACCGAAGAGTGGCAAAAACAACGACATAAAGTTTCGATAGAACTATTTAGACAATTATGATTTGATTGTGATATTCGTTAGTCTACTCGAGGCGGTAAAAATAACTTTATTTCACATTCTGAAGTTGGCGCTTTAATTAAATACACAAAAAAAATCTCATTTTGAGGTTATGTTTTCAAAATATATTTGACTATAAACCTGATTTTTAGGGGGAGATAGTTGGGGGAGGAAAGCCCCACGCCACTTCACGTAGCGCAGCCGAGGGAAGCCCGGTCGACGGATCTCGCCTCACGGGTCTCCTACTTCTGAGTGGTTTATAAAAAAATAACCTCAAAGGGGATGACGGGGTCAATTCGCTCGCTTCACTCGCTCACTCAACCTCGCCATCCCCTTCTAACTTAACCTGTCCGATTCGGGGTGCCCAAAGTCCCGAGCTCGCTTCACTCGCTCTTATCTGGATCCCTTTTATATTTTTTGTTATATTATAAACATAACTAAAAAAATAAAAGGGATCCAGAGAGGTAGCGAAGCACAAAAAACAGGTGGAGGCAGATAAAAACGTTAGGGAGCACATTCACGTAAACTCGAAAACAACGATACTTTATAATTCGTGAACGGAATAACGTAAGTTATATCTGTCACTGTCAACAAAATAACCGGCCTAGCGAGTCATTTTATGCCTTTTATGCATTTTGAGATGACTTTGACAGACGCAACGTCAAAAACGTTAAAATTTAGTTTAATATGCGTTCCATTTCACGATGAGTTAGTGATTTATCAATATTTTAAAAAATAATTAAAAATACATCGAAGCCACTCCGGCAGCAAAAATCGCACGGGGTGCTTCAGATAGACCCTGCATCCCCCCCCTCCCTATTACAGTGACAGAATCTTCAAATTCAGGCAACTTAATTTCAAACCCAACACCAATAAACTTCTTTCATTAATTATTTTAGAAGACGTAGAGCTCCTACTAGTCCAAGTAAATTGATAATCTCTTATATATTGCCTTTAAGAAGCAATGCATTCATTGCTGTTTCGGTTTAAAGTTTATTAGCCGTTTGCTGTTAGTCCTCTAGTTCACCTGATGGTAGATGGGTGCTATGGCCTATAGACATCTACATCTATCCTTGATTAATAATCAAAATGAAGATGCGTTGTCATCCCCGAGAAATAAGATGGAATGCCTCATTTCCAGTAAAAAGGGTTACCTCTACTCACTATCCGAAAAACAGCCGTATTATGCTCTTGTTTTACGCTGGTACTCTGTGAGAGCGTTGTCGTTCTCTACTTGAGTTGACATATTCGTGATACAACCATAATATAGCTGCAGAATGACTTAATAAAAAATACTTCCACTTATCGCTTGACTGTCTATTAATGCAAATAACGCATGTCTCGACAAAGTAGGTGCTCCAACAACAAAATCGTAAGTATCATGTATTTATGTTATGTTATCATGTGTTATTCTCTTGTTGTTCCAGAAAATTATTCCCAGTATTCAAACAATGAGGAAGATCAATGGGACTCTGGTAATTCAGAAGACAGTTTTGTATATGAGAGTGATATAATAACGGTCTATAAAACAGTAAATGAATGCACTGAACAAAATGACAGATTTACTATTTCGGATGAGACAGAAAGCAGTACAATAGGTGAATTAGTACTTCCAGGTAAGGGAAGATATAATATATAAAATGGCAAATACCCCACCTATGAGGCCATCTATGGGGGAGGCCTATGTACAGCAGTGGACTATAATACAATGATTTCAAAAGGAAGGATAGGCCCATCTAAATATTTTACTCATAACTTTTTCATACAAGAAAAAGTAGCGCATCTGTCATAATGCAAACGTCATATCATAACACGACGTAACCAGGGTCGGATTTCGTAGTATAATTATCCTAATTGTATCATTTCATAGTTTGTAGTATATAACATCGTAATAATACTAAGCGAAAATACCATATTTTTACCTAAAGTTTGACTTGTATTATTATTGGGTCCTTTTACTTTTTAATATTAACCCTACGATATCGAGAATTTCTGTATTCTGTATTGTACATGAGTACCGCATTTTTTTAATAAAATTAGAATTAACTCCCTTTCTGGTCAATCGGTACTCGATCGATGCATTTATGTTGCATCCTTGATACAACTATAATGAAAGCTACCACTATAAAAACTCTATGCTACAGAAAACAAAATTTCGAAACATTTTATGAATTAGATTTTCAGATTCAATTAAACAGATTTGGTTTCTTTTGTACTCTTTTCGTTTTACCCTTATTGAATATGAAATATATTAGTACCATCACAAATATTCAAAATTTAACTTATACTAAGTTCTTTACACAAAAATAAAACAGAAGTAAAAATAAAACCATCAAAAACGAAACGTATAAATAAACTAGACGTGTGACGCCAAAATCTCGGCACATGGAAAAAAGGAAACATGAAACGTCAAACATGATATAATTTTTTTTAAAATAGTATAATTTTATTTTGCACGTACAATATTTTTGAGGGTTTGAATCCAACCCTGGCCTTATCTTGGTAACGTAACTAAACTAACTGTAAAACAAAACTTTAAAAATGCGTTAATATAATAATTTAATTGTAACAAAATTAATATAAAGTTATTAGACGATGATACGATATCCCATGTTCCTTTTTAATCTTTGTATCGTAATTTTTGCATCCTTTATCACGCAAGACATAATTAATGACAGGCAAATCTGTACTGCGCGCGCACCACTGTCGACCGATTCACTGTTATTTTAGGGCCAGCGCACTGGTCCGTTTTAGTTGTTCGGTCGGCCCGGTTCTTATGCTAGTATGTATAAGTCAATACTTTAATAAGTTGTACCGGTAACTGTTATATATTTAACAATTTATTTAAACACAAATTAATGTAAAAAACTTACCTTATGTTTTAGCCTGTAAGGTTCAGAAAACGAGTCTACTCATTTTACACTACTTATTTGATTTATGTATCAAAACTACAAAATCGCAACAAGCTCAGCAGAGATCTTGCTTCCTCAACTTATTGTACAATATTTCTTAACACACAAAATCGAAGGCAGTTTGGAGACGAATTGGGCACAATGCAGTTGCAAATGATTTCTTATCTACGCATCAAGTAGTATGTCCGTTGTATTTGCTAATATTGTAGCCTGGGCCTGTAGTTGTGTATATATGGGTCTACTCTATAGTTGGTTATGTCCGAGATGCCCCAGTTTTGTTTTTGAGAATTGGTGCAACCACAATGAAGTATCTCATTAGATTATTTGGGAGATATCTATCTTGCTGGAAAAGTGAATAGAACAAACCCAACACCTTAGGAAGATGGTCACAAAGGGACCTCCCCATTTACTTATTCATAGTTACTGCACTCACCTGCTGTGAAGCAAATTGGGTTTATGATAGAAAGCTTTTCCGTGCAGGTTAAGATCAAATTCGACTATATCTTTTGCCTCACTATGGCTCACTCACTATGCCTCACTGTGGCCCATAGACATCTACATCTATCTTCGATTACGAATCAAAATGCAGATGCGTTGTCACCCGTGAGGACTAAGATGGAATGCCTCATTTCCAGTAAAAAGGGTCTCCGGTTTTCTACACTCACCATGCGAAACACAGCAGCGTGAAGCTACCATTTCACGCTGGTATTTTCTGTGAGAGCGTGGTCCTTCCCCGGTCGAGTCAACCCGTTCGTGCTACAACTATACTACTGATATAACTGCAGCATGGCTCTACCACGTAAAAAAATTGCTGACATGGGTGAAATCACTGATACAAAAAACTGTTTCTATCATGTATGAAGGCGTCGAATGATAATCCGTCTATAAATTATTTAATGTTTTTTGTGAATAAATCTCGAAAAGTGGCCATCGTTATCCATTGATACCGGAGTCAAATTCAAAGAAATAACGATATAGATGTGTTACTACTCTAAACCTTTAATGCTATATCCAACCATATGATGGTATTTAAACCCAACATTGGATCGGGAAGATCTAGTCATACTTCCATATCTCTTTCCGTGTGTCTCTTAACACAAAGAAATTCTGTCCAAAGCCGACCTCGGTTTTTCTTAATAGGAGTCCGACTTGGTCGGTTAGCAGCCTGCTACTTTTTCTTAATAGGAGTCCGACTTGATAGGTTAGCAGCCTGTTACTTTTCCTTAATAGGAGTCCGACTTGATAGGTAAGCAGCCTGCTACTTCTTCTTAATAGGAGTCCGACTTGATAGGTTAGCAGCCTGCTACTTTTTCTTAACAGGAGTCCGACTTGATAGGTTAGCAGCCTGCTACTTTTTCTTAATAGGAGTCTGACTTGATAGGTTAGCAGCCTGCTACTTTTTCTTAATAGGAGTCTGACTTCATAGGTTAGCAGCCTGCTACTTTTTCTTAATAGGAGTCTGACTTCATAGGTTAGCAGCCTGCTACTTTTTCTTAACAGGAGTCCGACTTGATAGGTTAGCAGTCTGCTACTTTTTCTTAACAGGAGTCCGACTTGATAGGTTAGCAGCCTGCTACGTTTTCTTAATAGGAGTCTGACTTGATAGGTTAGCAGCCTGCTACTTTTTCTTAATAGGAGTCTGACTTGATAGGTTAGCAGCCTGCTACTTTTTCTTAATAGGAGTCCGACTTGATAGGTTAGCAGCCTGTTACTTTTTCTTAATAGGAGTCTGACTTGATAGGTTAGCAGCCTGCTACTTTTTCTTAATAGGAGTCTGACTTCATAGGTTAGCAGCCTGCTACTTTTTCTTAATAGGAGTCTGACTTCATAGGTTAGCAGCCTGCTACTTTTTCTTAACAGGAGTCCGACTTGATAGGTTAGCAGTCTGCTACTTTTTCTTAACAGGAGTCCGACTTGATAGGTTAGCAGCCTGCTACGTTTTCTTAATAGGAGTCTGACTTGATAGGTTAGCAGCCTGCTACTTTTTCTTAATAGGAGTCTGACTTGATAGGTTAGCAGCCTGCTACTTTTTCTTAATAGGAGTCCGACTTGATAGGTTAGCAGCCTGTTACTTTTTCTTAATAGGAGTCCGACTTGATAGGTTAGCAGCCTGCTACTTTTTCTTAATAGGAGTCTGACTTGATAGGTTAGCAGCCTGCTACTTTTTCTTAATAGGAGTCCGACTTGATAGGTTAGCAGCCTGCTACTTTTTCTTAATAGGAGTCTGACTTGATAGGTAAGCAGCCTGCTCATCATTCATCATCATTACAGCCCTTCACAAGTCCACTGCTGAACATAGGCCTCCTCCAAGTAACGCCACAAAGCACGGTCCTGAGCCACCTGCATCCATCGACTTCCTGCATGTCTTACCAGGTCGTCACTCCATCTAGTGGGGGGTCGCCCTACACTACGCCTACCGGTACGAGGCCGCCACTCGAGAACCTTTCTTCCCCATCGCTTATCGGTTCTTCGAGCTATATGGCCGGCCCATTGCCACTTCAGCTTACTAATCCGTTGGGCTATGTCGGTCACTCTGATTTTACTGCGGATATCCTCATTTCTGAGACTATCACGCAGAGAAACTCCGAGCATAGCCCTCTCCATAGCTCGCTGAGCGACCTTGAGCGTCCTCATACGGCCAGCAGTGAAGGACCAAGTCTCAGATCCGTAAGTCATCACTGGCAACACGCACTGGTTATACACTTTAGTTTTCAGAGATTGAGGTATACCTGACGAGAAGATGTGTCGTAATTTCCCGAACGCTGCCCAGCCGAGTTGAATCCGTCGATTGACCTCTCGGTCGAAGTTGGACTTACCTAGACGGACTATTTGTCCCAGGTAAACGTACTCGTCAACAACTTCGAGCATAGTGCTCCCAAAAACTACTGGCATAGGTGTGACATGGACATTAAACATGATCTTTGTTTTGTCCATGTTCATCTTAAGACCTATCCGTTGGGAGACACCATTGAGGTCATTGAGCATAGTGCTAAGGTCCTCCAGCGATTCTGCCATAAGGACTATATCGTCGGCAAATCGAAGGTG
Source organism: Parnassius smintheus behrii (assembly GCA_036936625.1). Taxonomy (NCBI): domain Eukaryota; kingdom Metazoa; phylum Arthropoda; class Insecta; order Lepidoptera; family Papilionidae; genus Parnassius; species Parnassius smintheus. The sequence continues at coordinate 15,532,113 of JAUPFT010000007.1, forward strand.
AGTGACGTACTCGCCATTGATGTTAATACCGTATCCTTTTCAGTCCAGTAGCTTGAAAACGTCTTCCAACGCAGCGGTGAAGAGTTTCGGGGATATAACATCACCCTGTCTTACACCTCTCTGCAGTTGGATAGGTTTCGAACTCTGGTTCTGTACTCGGATAGCCATCGTAGCCCTACTGTACAAACACTTCAGCACTTCGATAAACCGACAGTCAACTTGGCACCGCTGAAAGGACTGTAGCACCGCCCAAATTTCGACGGAATCAAAGGCTTTCTCATAGTCCACATATGCCAGGCAAAGTGGCAGATTGTACTCTTCGGTCTTCTGTACAATCTGACGCAGGGTATGTATGTGGTCTATGGTACTGAAGCCTTTTCGGAAACTGGCTTGTTTGGGAGGTTGGAAGTCGTCGAGTCTGTGTGCGAGACGATTCGTAATGACTCTCGAAAATAGCATGTAGACGCGGCTCAGAAGGGAAATCGGTCTGTAGTTCTTCAAGAGAGCGTTGTCGCCTTTCTTAAAGAACAAAACCACCGCGCTTCTGCTCTACGCCTCCGGAAGTAGTGCCACCATGGAGGACGGAATTGAAGAGCTTCTGAAGGACTTCAAGTACCGGTATTCTACCCGCTTTCAGAAGCTCCGCTGTAATTCCATCCTCGCCCGGGGCCTTGCCGTTTTTAAAGTGGTGGAGAGCCATTCTAATCTCGCTCAGACTGACGTCCGGGATATATTATAATAGTGTCGGATAAGACTTGCTCTTGGATCGTTACTCACACTTGCGTGTGGCTCCAACGATGATGTGTACAGCTGCTCAGCTGGAACCTCTCAATCTCACTCAGAATCTCAGGTGTCCCGGAAACGATGTTGCCACACTCAGTCTTCAGCTTTGACAGTTGGCTCTTTCTGGCAGACAGATCTCTGGCAAAGACTTTGGAGCCCTGGTTCCGCTCAATCGCTTCTTTAATACGAGAAGTATTAAAGTTGCGTAAGTTTCGCCGCATGCATTTGGAGATCTGTCTGTTCAGTTGCCTGTATGCTGTCAAATCTGTTGACGATTGCAGCCTCATCTCCCGTCTAACAGCCATGAGATTAAGAGTGTGATTGGAGAGTTTTTGTGTTCTTCTACGGCAGGTCTTGCAGAACTTAGCTCCAACCGCATGGACAGTTTCCACGAGCTTGTCATTCATATCGTCCACTGCATTGCAATCTTCTAGGCACTGAAAGCGGTTACGTAACTCGAGCTGAAAGGTTTCGGGATTCTGGATTAGAGCACGAGGGGGACGGAGCGTTGACTTCATTAGACGAGACCTCTCCAACTTAACGTTTAGGTTCAGTGTACCTCTAACCATTCGGTGATCGCTGCCAGTTTTCACCCTTGCGATCACTGAGACATCACTGAACAGTTGGCGTCTGGTCGTCATAATGAAGTCAATCTCATTTTTTGTCGAACCGTTGGGGCTCGACCGGGTCCACTTCCTGTGGGTCCGCTTCTGGAAGAAAGAGTTCATCATAAAGAGTCCCTCTTTCTCCATAAAGTTGGTCAGCTGCTGGCCCCTTCGGTTCCGTTGCCCTACTCCAAATTTCCCTACCTTCAGCTCACCGCTTTCTCTTGTGCCTAGTTTTGCGTTGAAGTCTCCCATCAACACCGTGTAGTGGGTTTTGGAGAAATGTATGGCTCTGGAAATATCCTCATACATTTCCTCCACCTCCTCATCGGGATGTGCCGAGGTTGGTGCGTAAACCTGAATGACCATCAGCGAATATCGTTTGGTGATTCTGAGTATCAGGTACGCGACTCTCGTCGACACACTCCCAATCTTTACAACGTTGTTCACGAGAGACTTGTGGACGATAAATTCGACACCTCCTTGGGACAGATAGTCGCCCTCCCGGTGATAGAACAAGTTGCCGGACTCGAGGATTGTCGTGTCGTGTGATCGATTGCCCTCTCTTCGGACCTAGGATATTCCAATAATATGCCAGCGCAACTTGTCTACCTCTTCTTCCAGCTCCAGTATCTTCTCGTCAGTCCTCAGGGTGCGTGCGTTATATGTTGCCAGGTCGAGTCGTCGTAGGTGGCAACCGAACCTCCACCGGAGATTCTTAGCACCCCCTGCCCCGCCGTTACCATGGTCGCCACCGTAGCCAGGAATAGCGGGGCCGCCGGGGACTGGGGGCCGTCTGTTTGCGTCGTTATTCATGGGGGTTATTTGCCATAGTTGCCACGCTTGGCGAGCGTTTTTTGTTACGTCACAGTTGTTATCTGGAAGATGATGCTGCCCATCTCCTGCCTGTCTCCCTCTGTCGCCTCTTACGACACCCACGGGAAGATATGGGGTAGTGGATATTCTCAACCGCCACTACACGGCGGGCTATTAACTCGGACTCCTATTAAGAAAAAGCAGCCTGCTACTTTTTCTTAATAGGAGTCCGACTTGATAGGTTAGCAGCCTGCTACTTTTTCTTAATAGGAGTCTGACTTCATAGGTTAGCAGCCTGCTACTTTTTCTTAACAGGAGTCCGACTTGATAGGTTAGCAGCCTGCTACTTTTTCTTAATAGGAGTCTGCCTTCATAGGTTAGCAGCCTGCTAATTTTTCTTAATAGGAGTCTGACTTCATAGGTTAGCAGCCTGCTTTTTTTTCTTAACAGGAGTCCGACTTGATAGGTTAGCAGCCTGCTACTTTTTCTTAATAGGAGTCTGACTTCATAGGTTAGCAGCCTACTACTTTTTCTTAACAGGAGTCCGACTTGATAGGTTAGCAGTCTGCTGCTTTTTTGCTACTAGGTAGTATATAAATAGTAACACAGAGCTTACTGTTTTTTGAGCTAAAGGGTATATATAGCCAGTATAAATACAGGTTTAAAGACATTCTATCTTAGTCACTCAGAAGTGAATTTGCGTCTTTAGCCTATTTTGATTTAGCTGGCGGCGGATGTCTATGAACTGTAGTAGACATTATCCAACAGTTGAACTGTAGGTTAGGAATTTTATAAAAATATGTTGAAATCGCATATAGATAATGTCTTCTATATGTCATAGGGTGTAGACTATAACACCCCACGTAACGAGATGTGATGAAGGATTATTCTGCTGCCGTTATCACACGAAGAAAAATATATAAAGCAATAATAACTGCATTTTTTACAGATAGAACGATGTGTACCGGACCTAATGAGGAGCTGAAATGTGTAAAGTCTTGTCCACCCGCGAAAACATGTCGAAATCGCGACATTCTGTTTAATTGCATTGATAACGCTACAGAGGTCTGCAAAAATGAATGTATTTGTAAAGAGGGATTTTATAGGAACGACGAAGGAGGTTGTGTGACAAGCGAAATGTGTGGTAAGATAATATCTATACATAAACAATATTTATACATAAATATAATCGGAGTGATATTGAAATGATTGGTCTTTACTAAGCTTAGGAGTTATACGAATTCGTACTGGAACGATCCTGTCAAATACTGGATGTAGTTTAATATTATATGCCGTACATACATATATCTGCCAGATTCCTATTGAAATAATTTAAAATTTTTAATATTAACGACTAGCTGTTAAAATTTAGTATAGTCATATATATGATTTTAAGAGATGGGCAGCAGTCTCTTCTGCAACAAAGAAAAAATCTGCGGTTGCTAAACTGCTTGTCAAGCGTAGCAACTATGGCAAATATCCCCCCTACGGTGCAATCTATTGGGGAGGTTTGTGTTCAGCAGTAGACTTTGTAAAGGCTGTAACGATAGCGGGATTATTTTAAAAAGAATTCGACCAACAAAAATCGATTTCTAAGATCGTAAGTTTGATTTGTAAAATTTGTGTTTTTCAGTTGCAATATTTGCTGAAACTGTTCATGTTCACTCTAAGAAAGTATAGACGCTAAGTGTTAAAGGTTTTTAAAGACGTAAAGAATTTGACAGTCGATGCACTGCTGATTTATAAAGTTTCTTTTTTATAAGGTACGTGAGGGTAATACGGTCACCTTAAGCTTTGCCGCCCTATAAAACCAAAACTAGAAGAAGTATAGAGATAAAAATACTGTTACGAGCTTGAGGTTCGTGACAATAAAATTGTCGATAGAATTACCTAAATTAACACTTTAATTTTCTTTACACAAATTAAAACTTAAAACACTAATAATTAAGCACACTAATTCACTTTATTCCGCTCCGAAGCTTCGCTTGTCTCGCCAAATTCAGTACTTCCCCGGTCATCAAAACATCCAGAATATTCGAGTAAATATGCGCGCCAACCGACCAAGCGCAAAAAATTCGAGTGTAGAGCTTCTGGAAAGTTTAGTTCTTCAATTTGATACTAGATGGCGCTGTCGGTTGAAAAATTAGTCATGTAATTTTCTGGAAAGCTCTCTCCTCGCTCTGTTACCCGACACTAGATGGCGCTAGTGCCAGATGTCCACTTAGCCGCGCAACAATACAAACTCGTATAGTATAGCCACCACACACCACTAGGTGGAATGTGTACTTATTTATCACCTTTATTTAAAGGAAAATGTGAGATTTTTAATAAATTATATTTAATAATATTGTATATATATTATATTTTTAATGATATTATATTTTATATCCATTACAGAACCAGAATGTAATAAGCCGAATGAGTCGCTTCAATGTGTTACGAAAAACTAACTAACATATTACGAAAAAAATAGCAAATAAGCTTTGGCAATAATTAGGAACACTTCGAAAAATCTTTTTAAAAGTACTCACTACACTACACCATACTAAAATCGACTAAAATATTTACTATAATGTCAACTGTCAAAATGGCGTTGATAAAGCAGTGCCTTTTTGACCCCTTATTATTTGATTGACCGATAAAGAGCTATCGTATCACAAAGCCGGCAAACAAGGCTGTAGTTTTTGAGTTACAAGAAAGTGACCATATTAATTGGTTGACCATATTAGTCTCACGTACCATAGTATAAGATGACAAACGAACATACAGTCTAAAAGATGGTAAGTGGATGCTGTGGTCCACAGACAACTACGTTTATTCTCAATTAAAAATAAAAATGAACACGTGTTATCACCCCTGAGGACGAAGTTAGAATTTCTCGTTATCAGTAAAAAGAGTCTCCTATTCGCTACACTGACCATGCAAAACACAGCAGCATCAGATAATGTTATTTATTTTACGCTGGTATTTAGTGTGAGCCTGGTCTTTCCCCGGTCAAGCCATTCCATTCATGCTGCAAAAATAATATAGCCGCCAACATGGGTCTACCACAGTTATAAGTTCAGTTTTAAGAACATCTTCATCAAATCTTCATCACCAGTAAAACGGACTATGCCTATTAATGTTTCTATTAAAACATCTTAATTTTAGTTACATTTTTTATTGTACATATTTACAGATAGTTTGAAATGTGGAATTAACGAAGTGCTTGTAGAAAATCCTTCGCCATGCAGCAATCAGTTCTGTCCTGAAAGTAGAGAGTCCATCATAAGGCCTTGCCCAGCTTCCATTTCACGGGACGTTAAACTTCCTCCACGCTGCGAATGCCGTTTTAATTACAGCCGCGCTAAAAACGGGACTTGCATCCCTACAGAACAATGCCGTAAATATAAAAATTTCCATATTACTACCGCACAATCAAAAATGATATCAATTCTTCAAACAATTTTTAAAAGAAACTTTTATACAAAAAATATTAATTCATTTACCACGCAACTTTTTTAAAGTAAATAATTAGTAACTAATGATTATTAAAGGAGTAAGTACATATGTAATACTTATTTATTTATTTTATTTTTATTTTTATTATTCACAAAATCCACAGCTTGTAACAATATATTTACACACAAATCTTATAAAATAGGTCTTGAAGCCAATTACGGATTTACAATATACTTATTTAGCTTAAAAGAACGTCACAGAGTATTCATCACCTTACTTAAAAATAGATGTATGAAATATAAACATATTTAAATGTAAACAAAGCGCACTAAATTTGTTTAAGTGCAGAAGATTGTGTATGTTTGCACCAGTATGTGAAAGTGAGTCAAAGTGTGTGTGTGTGTGTGTGTGTGTGTGTGTGTGTGTGTGTGTGTGTGTGTGTGTATGTGTGTGTGTGTGCATGCGTGCGTGCGTGCGTGCGTGTGTGTGTGTGTGTGTGTGTGTGTGTGTGTGTGTGTGTATGTGTGTGTGTGTGTTTGCGTGTGCGTGTGATCGATACAAATTTTAATTAAATAACTATATTTTAACATAAATAAATATATGTTATAAATATAGACATGATGATGACAATTAATACCCGCTACAAAAACTTTCTTGTATTTATATTGTTAATACTATTTGCTATTTAAATTTATAGGTTAGTTTATAATTTGACATATTTTTGCAAATTACCTTGGCAACTTCACGTTTGAATGAAGGTCTACTAGAGTGAAAGATATCAATTGTATTAAATGTTTTATTATAAATTCTGTGAAGCCTATTGACAATCGAATTTTGAGCATAATTAGTTCTTTTAAGGGCAGTAGCAAAAAGTGTCGTATGTCTAGTTCGTTTATTTGGAACACAAAAACTTAAAATTTGTAACGCTAATTCACAACAGTCTATGTAGTTATTACATATGCCGTGTGGAAGGACATATCCATTAAGGTTCGTCTACTTTGAAGAGGCATGAAATTATAGCGGAGACTAGATTCGCTATTATCTGAAAAGTGACAAGAAAAGCGAGAATGAAGGTGCTTTAAAAATTTTAACTGAATATTCTCTAGCTTTTGAATATACGTCACATATTGAGGATTCCATATTATACTATTATACTCCAGAATACTTCTGACATATGCAAAGTATAGCACTCGTAAACATCCAATGTCTGAAAAGGGCTTACTGACTCGTAAAACAAAACCTAAATTTTTGTATGCTTTCGCGACTATTGTATCGATATGTTCGGAAAATGTCAATTTTGAATTAACTACTAACTTACTACTTCGTAACTAACTTATTTCGTTAACTTCTTAATACAACTTAAATTAAAAATGGATTTATTGATTTCATTGAAAAATTCGAATTTCGACAACAGCGCCCCCTACCGCCACACACAAAATGTAATTAAAATCGGTCCGTCCGTTTTTGAGTTTAAACGAGACTAACGGACAGCAGTTGAATTTTATATGTAAAAGTTTATAAAAAACTGATTGTAGGCTTGAGAGAGCGGATTAGATCAACATATTATACTTCTTACATAATTTTTGTGTTGCGCTTACTTCATATTCAATCATAATTTTAAATCTGCAAATGTGAACCAATATATTTATTATTATTTATCTATTCAAAATATTATTTTTTCATTTTTATTTTTTATCATACATAATATAAATATTAATAATGCAATTTTTTTACCTAGCACCTTTTCCTTGTGGGCGTAACGAAATGTTTGTGGCTTGTCCGCCGTACTGCCCTACTGATGACTGCAGCCAAGCAACGCCTTCCGGAAAATGTCCAATAATCGGTCGTATCGGTATTGTAGTGCCGTGCCGGCCGCAGTGCCGATGTATTAAAAATTATTGGCGAAAGAACAATGTTTGTGTTCCTTTCGAACAATGCAATGGTAAGTATCATCCACTGCTAATAAATCAATTGCTAAAAATCCTTACTCTATGTAAGGCTTTGTCACAGATAAAATAATGTTACTACGTAACAGATACATCTCTCCCATACAAAAGCGAAAATATCTACGCTGTAATAGCCTACATAACATAATATATACATATATAATACATAGATAAATAAAATATACATAAATAATTTTAATAATAATCCGAGACGTTAGGTGCAAGCATAGATATACCTTTAGCACGCGTGTCGGGAGTTGAGCACGCTTTAACCAATGCGCGACCATCGTATGGCTTTTAAAGATTTATGGCTTTGTCATCGAGCGAACGTGTTAGGTTTTATGAAATGATAATAAATAGAAGACTAGAAATATGAAATAGTTATTTTATTTTTTTGACTATCAAATGTGTTTCAGTTTTATAAAACGATAAATGGTTATATTTCCTCGCCAAGGTTGTTATACGTGGTAGAGCCACGCTGCAGCTATATTATGGTTGTAGCACGAATGGGTCGGCTCGACCGGGAAAGGACCACGATCTCACAGAATACCAGCGTAAAATAGCAGCTTAATACTGCTGTGTTTCGCATGGTGAGTGTAGAGATAAGGAGACCCTTTTTACTGGACACGAGCTATTCCATCTTAGTCCTCAGGGGTGACAACGCATCTGCGTTTTAATTCTTAATCGAGGATAAATATAGATGTTTATGGGCCACAGCATCCACTTACCATCAGGTGGACCATGTGCTCGTATGTTACCCTTATTCTATAAAAAATGGTTATTGCTTAAAACTTTTTAGCGACGGGTTTGCTTACTATTTCAATACAATATAAAGCATAAAGGATGCGAGACGTCTGATACTGCCATGAATAATCTTGTGTTGGCAGCGTTAGAGTATCCATCTTACTATTTCTTCTCGTGGGACACCTAAAACTAGAACATTGTATGCTACAATATGAACATTTTATCACGCTATTTATCCTTTAAGACGGTGTATTTAAATCGAGTCATGGATTTGATGGCTGTCTCCCATATATCGGAGGTCATAAGATCAGAAAGATATTGTCATATTTCCCTATCTTTAGTCTTTGGGTGCTTTATTTAAGAAAAAGAAATTCTATGTTAAGCCGTTTTCAGGTGGTAGGACTTATTTTCTGCATAGAAGTCCGACTGAATAGATACCCCGCTCCTAGTTACCGCCACTATAAACACAGGCTGTAGCCATTCCATCTTAGTCCTCAGATGTGACAACGCATCTGTATCGAATCTATACATCAATAATATATATATATATATATATATATATATATATATATATATATATATATATGTACAGGATGTTAGTGTAATCTTTAGTCTTTGGGTGCTTTATTTAAGAAAAAGAAATTCTATGTTAAGCCGTTTTCAGGTGGTAGGACTTATTTTCTGCATAGAAGTCCGACTGAATAGATACCCTGCTCTTACATAGTTCTGCCAAGAAATAGCAGCGCTCTCTATGTTATGGACTGAAGGTGTAAAATGCCAGTATAAATAAAGGCTGTAGGCATTCCATCTTAGTCCTCAGTTGTAACAACGCATCTGTATCGAATCTATACATCAAATATCCTATCCTATACTATTAAACGAGCAATTCTTGTATATATGTATATATATATATAATCGGGATCTCGGAAACGGCTCCAACGATTTTCATAAAATTTAGTGTCCAGGGAGTTTCGGGGATAATAAATCGATCTAGCTAAGATTTATTTTTAGAAAATGTCTTTTTGTCCGTGTTTTTAGGCAATTAAAAACTGCTACAATATAGTTAGAATAAGAAGGTAAATTTTGACAGTTTGGTAATGATTATAAATAGCTTATTGGTATAATGGGCGGTCACAAAATCGTAAAGCCCCGGTTCGAGCCCAGACCGACCGACCGACTTTTTTATTTTTTTTTTCAAGTTTCTTTCTTTTTTGAGAAAATATATTTTTTTCGAGCCCTTTTTTTAGTAAAATAATTGCACTCATGATTTTTATTCAAATAACCAGTTCAGTTTTTTCTGTTATGTCGCTAAGATCAAAAAATATTATTTATAATTCATCAGTATGTAATATGTATCTAAATATAATTTCCAAAACACACGAATTAAAAAAATCGAGCGAAAAATACCGAGCAAAGCTCGGTCAACCGGGTACTCCTATACTATTAAACGAGCAATTCTTGTATATATATATATATATATATATATATATATATATATATATATATATATATACTTTATTGGATCTCCAGGGTTTTTTTAGTATAATTATTAATAAGATAAGGGTTACAGTAACCGCAACAACCTATTAAAGTCCACTGCTGAACATAGGCCTCCTACTCCGTGTGGCAGTAGATATTCTACACCTTACACACAGTAGTGGCACACGGTAAGCGGTATATTAGAGAAAAAGTAAACCGTTAAATGATAATGCATCTACATTTTGACTCTTAATCGAGAATAAATATTAATATCTATTGGGCACAGCCACCACACAACAATAGGTGGAATGTGTACTTATTTATCACCTTGATTTAAAAGAAAATGTGAGATTTTTAATAAATTATATTTAATAATATTGTATATATAAATATTATATTTTTAATGATATTATATTTTATATCCATTACAGAACCAGAATGTAATAAGCCGAATGAGTCGCTTCAATGTGTTAAGGCCTGCCCGCCTGAGAGAACATGTCAAAATCGGAACGTGTCTTATAAATGCGCCTATATTATGAACGAAGTTTGTAAAAAGAAGTGCGTTTGTAACAATGGCTTCTACAGAGATTCTAATGGCTTCTGCGTCACGAGCGACCTTTGCGGTGAGAATAATTAGCCGTGTTTCTTCCTGACTGTAGATTCACAACAACGACGGACCCTTGTAATGACAATATTTCGTCGTGTTTTTTTATCGACAGTAGATTATAGAACGGCGTAAGACCTTTGCGGTGGGAATATTTAGTCTTTTTTCTGACTGTATGTACATTATACAATGGCGACGAGTTCGTATATTAATTTTACTGTAGCACCAAAGGTGCGAGTCCTGTCTTGTTTTGGTGGTTTTAGAATATCCATTAACCTATTAATCTTCCCGTGGGTGTCGTGAGAGGTGTATATTGGATAAACATAGAACATCCTATACCTTCCTATAGATGTCGGAAATACCGTTTCTTTGCGCCAATAGGTGTAATATAGCGAGACCAGGGACTGACAACAGTTTCAAAGTCAGCTTACGTATGCTTATGCGTTTTTGAGTCCGCCAGCCGAGAGTAACGCTTAAGGCAAATCCTTCTTGAAACTGGATACGCTCTTGTCCAGCTCTAGATTTTACGAGATGATATAGTTAGAAGAAGACTATATTTGTAGGTTTACTTTTATAACACTAAAGGACAAATAGTCAACATGATGGTAAGAGAAAACTGCAACCTTTAGTTTTCCAACATTTTACACTGATGTAACGAGTTCGATTGATACTAATACGATTTCTCTGTATGCTTGTACGAACCTACCTTACTCTCTTTCACTCTGGTAAGAACTACGAGCACAAGGGTGACCAAATTTTACTAATTTATTTATTTGAATATTAATCTGTAAATTGTTTGCTCAAGGAATAGCCGTAATCCATAATAACCTTTAACCTTTGGTAAAAAACTGTATAAGGTAGAGACTTGCCTTATTTTCTCCGCCAGCAAACTAAAATTCTTAATCATAACTTTATTAGCGTTGATTTATCCTGGCCCAAGTACCAGTGTTATGTAAGTTAGTACTTTTTTTGTAGACAAGAAATGCACGGGACCCAACGAAATGTACACACCAAATAAAAAGAAATGTCCCCCTGAAATATGTCGTTTAATTGTATCAAGATACGCTTGTGATCCTAAGGAAGAGGGTCAGCCAGGTTGCGTTTGCAAACCGGGTTTTCTGAGAAAGAATCTAACATCCACGTGTATGCCGATAAAGCAGTGTCCAGAACTAATTAACTCACGTAAGTACTGTGTAGTATAATTCTTAATAGGGTAAGCAGAATATTAGAGAAAACGTAAGTCCTTGAATATTCATTTATTCATTCATTCATTACTACATATCGAAAGTCCGCTGCTGATCTGAGGCCTCCCACGTAGATATTTACCGCAGTGAGACGTATATTTGCCGCAGTGGTCACGCTTGGAAATTGGGCTGGCAAGCGCAGATTTTAATAACTCAAGTCATCAGGAAGATGTTACTGCGCATCTTCTGTATAATATCCCTGTGGTTATATGTGTTAGTGGATTCTCTAACTCTGTCTCTTTACTCAGGCATTACTAAAAAAGTGACAACTGAACACCTGGACTAGACGCAAAGCTTGCCAGGTGTTCAGGATATTATCGAACTGATGAATATTTTTGCCTCTTGTCTAGTGTTTGGTATTTTTGTTGAACCCTATTTATTGTATTTTTTTATTGGTTAACAATATTAAATTGAAATAGCACTGATTACTAAAGAGATCCCCCGTAACCATGGTCTCTTAACACAAATTCGAATAAGCAGAAATTCATAATAAATTGGTGTGGGTGCCGCTTAATTCGACTCACTTCTGGGTAATAAATGTAAAATTAAAATTCCTAATAATTTGATGATAATGTCAGCTGAAATAATCGCTATAAATGATGCCCTATTACACGCTGATACAACAAATTTTCAACAAACAGTCATTCTACCTGATAGCAAGAGTGCTCTTGAACATATTGCTCGATGTGTCTCTGGTCTCAGAGGTGTATCGATGGCACGAGGGCCTTATCTACAAACTGTACGATTTAGGCCTCCCAGACCGTCTCGTTCGCCTTGTAGCCTCCTATCTGAAGGATTGTACCTTTCGTTTTAGACACGAAGGCACGCTATCCTCTACCCGTCAAATAAAAGCCGGTGTCCCTCAAGGCTCTGTGCTTGCTCCCCTCCTATACATACTATTCACCAACGACATCCCTATCCCGTCGAATGGTGTAAAACTAGCCCTCTTTGCAGATGACACAGCCCTTTACTCTAAAGGCAACTCACTACCACAGATTCGGAACAAGATCCAAAAGTCAGTAAGCGACTTAGGAGCTTGGTTCCAAAAATGGCGTATCGACGTAAACCCGGAGAAAAGCTCCGCCCTTTGCTTCGAATATAAACGACGTCGTCTCACCACCACTCCGCCAATCAGGATGTTAGGAACCCCTGTCCCATGGCAAACTAAAGCCAAATACCTAGGCGTCACCCTTGATGCAAGGCTCACTTTCGAGCCCCATATCAAGAAGGTTACTCGCACCGCAGGTTTTTACATGGGTAGGCTCAACAGCATGTTGGGCAGACACAGTAAAATGTCCCTCCGCAACAAGCGAACCCTATATAAGGTCTGCATACGACCTGTCATGACCTACGCGGCCCCCATTTTCGCACATGCTAAGCCCAAAGCTATAAATGAACTTCAAATAGTTCAAAATCTATTCTGTCGTAGGGCCACTAACTCGCCCTATTATGTCCGTAATGCCGACCTACATCGAGACTTAGAGCTCCCAACAATCCAACAGTTTCTTAAATTACTCTCTGAGAGATTTTTCAAAGCCTCAGAGTCCCACCCAAATCATCTCATTCGTGAAACAGCTGCCTATGCAGCCCCTATCCACACTCGCTATAGTGTGCGCAGGCCGAGAAACTCTCTCTCGGACCCCCCCAACAAGCTTTCGGCTGACCTGAACTGCCTCCTGGCGGCTCAGGCCGAGCCTACATAACACATCCCTTAATCTGCCTTAGTTAGGCACTCTTCTAAGCGGCTTTTCGCCGCTTGCGCCCTCCTTTCTGCCAAGGAGGGTCGCGTTCGTATACGGCTTAGAGATCTCTAGTCAGATCGTTAAGCCAATTCCTAAAAGGTTGGGTTTAGTGGGTAAAAGTCGCCACATAACCACGCAGCCGGCTGCGTGGTATGCTATGAGCATTCCCGACCTCCCTCCCTCGCTTTCCGGGGTTGCCCATATTTGCTTCGGGCGAAAAAATAAAAAAAGGTGTATCGATATTCGCATATTCGATATTAAGTGAAATATTGAAACTTCAATGTAAAAACCGTGAGTTAGTATTGCAGTGAGTACCGTCACACATCGGTTTACAGAGCAATGATGAGGCTGATGAGTTGACGAAATTGGCGATCACCCAAGGAAGAGAATGTAATATTTATCTAAAGTATATAAATATTACATTCTCTATATTATGATATTCCGTATAGTATGTATATAAAGTTCACAAGAAAAAAGGATAAGGTACAAAACTATCCAAAATCAGACTCCAAAAGTGCTTTGGTTTAATCAATGTTTATTAAATAGAAATATGTTGTATTAGCAATGCGACTTCGTTCCGGACACATTCCGTGTAACAAATTTCTTTCATAATGAAAAAGAAACAATCTCCAAATTGCGAAATATGCAAGACAACAGAAGATGTACAATACTTGCTCGCGGAATGTTCCAAAAACCATCACGAAAGGAAACTACTAGTCCCCAAAAAAAACCTGACATTAAAATATGTAACATATCACACATAGGTGAATATCAAAGCATTCTGTCCGAACCACTGTCAAATGCTGCTCACATGGTGTTTAATTCAGTTAGTATTTTTTGGAAGTAATTTAATAAATTGTATTGTGTGTCCATTACAGGACCAAATTGTACTAAGCCGAATGAGTCGCTTCAATGTGTTAAGGCCTGCCCGCCTGAGAGAACATGTCAAAATCGGAACGTGTTTTATAAATGCGCCAATAATATGAACGAAGTTTGTGAAAATAAATGTGTTTGTAACGATGGTTTCTTCAGAGATTCTAATGGCTTCTGCGTCACGAGCGAACTTTGCGGTGAGTATACATAGTCGTGTTTTTTCCGACGGTACATTCTGCTACGGCGACGAACCTTTGTGTTGAGAATATTTAGCCGTGTTGTCTTCTGACTCTAAATTATACAACGCCACGGACCTTTGCGGTGAAAATGTTCAGTCGTGTATACTCAATACGGAAGCTTCAAAGGTACAAGACGGCACCAGACGTGCGAGCATCAATCCACCTGCCGTGTGATGGTAGTGTAAATCTATCACCCAATTTCTTCCCGTGGGTGTCGTAAGGGACAGTAGGATAAGCCTAAGAGATCGTATTACGTCTGATATGATACATCGTGGAATAATCATCATTTTTCGCCTGGTGTAAAAAACCCTGACCAGCGACGGACAGCAGCGTCAAAGGCGGTCACTTCTGCCAAGTGCGACGACTAAGGCAACTCTTTCTACCTGAACTATACTGTAGATTTATTTTTATAAAATTATAGTAACAAATAGTCTACTTGATGGTATGTTAGCTGCTGCGTATAAACATCGTCAACCAACATCCGACATTGAATGCTACTATATCATTGATAGCCCGAGGACGAGGATGAAGAAAACGTTTGTGTGCTCTACGCTTTACCTTCAGGAACCAATACGGATGATCTCTTTGGCTTAAAAGAAAATTAACGTGTTAATATGACATTGCTAAAGATTGGCAAGTCAATTCTGGGTAGTTTTGTACTTATTTTTATTTAATGATGTGGGTACAGCAAGTTATTATGAATCAACTAAGATGGGTAAAAGGGTAAGGTGAATAAATAAGTTTACTATGGGCAAATTATTTTATTGAAGTGAGAACTTTTTTAGAATCGTTGTAATTTGAAAATCGATGAAACGAAAACGCGACACTAAAAAGTAAAAAGATAATCATATACATCTATAGGATTGAACCTACAAGAGAATGAGATAGAATACAGTATGATGCGTTCTATTATCTCGGCCTGCTCTCTGAGCGCTGCTTTAAAGATAGTTAATATAACTTTTTAAATAGATAATATTAACAATATTGAAATAAAATTGATACATCCAATCCATTAATAACAATCCACAATTAAATAATTTACCAATTAATTCTAAATTAACGGTGTTACGGTCATCTACCGGCCATTTTACTTATCACGTTAAGAGCCAATCAATTTTTGTTCGATAAAATGACTTTACATATAGAATGAAATAGATGGCGCTATTGCAAAATAATTTTCCTCGTATTTTCGGAAGGTTTAATTTATGTCGCGTCTGCCAATCTATCCTGGCGTTGTATAAATGTGATTCAAAAGAGCAGGGTTAGCCGGGAGGTGTGTGTAAACCCGGATTCTTGAGAAGGGATTCAAATTCAACCTGCATACCGGCGGATCAATATCCCGAATTTAAAACTTCACCTGATTCCAGTAAGTTTTTTTAAAGTGAAAACGATAAACCTAATAATAAAATGAACTTGATTAGTTTGTGTTGCGGTCACACTCTTTGTAGATTTAGACTAGTGGCATGAGGATGATGAATAAGTAAATATTTTTTTTATGAACATGCAGGAAAAATGGGTTCGCTGTTAAAAGGTACGTGGCGGTATTAAAATTAGTACTACAGCTTTTTATCACAACAGTACTTTTACTACAGCCCTAGATCCATATTAATTGTAAGTAATATTTGAAATACCTTAAATATTAGTGTTTGTTCCAGTATGTACGTATAATATACACTTTTTAATCACCATCCAAGTGACTCAGCATATATCCGTCCGTATCCTTTATCGAACATGTTCAGAATACTGTTGCGGCTGCCATGCATTCTCCTCAACAGGGAGTACACTCTTGAACGAATTATTGCAAGGAAATCATATGTTTATTCCTCCGCAAGCATACCTGATGCGCTCTAAAAGAGAGACAGCACTAGAAGCCTCTGACAATATTACAATATAAAATATGAAGGTTATAGTAAGTGTGCTTTGTATATGTCGTCCATAAGCTGAATACGTAAAAGGATTCGTAGTAGGTTTTCAAGATTATGACCTTTACTTCGTACTTACACCCTGCAAATCTACGAATCAACACATTTCCACAGATCGATAGTACCCTACGCTTCCTTTCGATGTTCCATGCCACCTTTACAATTACCAGTAATGTAGTGGCCTAGATATTTATACTCCTTTACTCTGGCTAGGGTAGTGCTATTAGTCAAAAAAGTTTTGAACATTATTCCAGCTCTGAAAACCAGATGCCTTACATAATCCCCAATATTAGATTATATTTTTTAAGAGTACTAACACACGGGGTGAGCAGCCCTATATCATATGCGGAACTTATATTATGTAGACATACTCCATATACAAATTATCATGTGCAGCTCAACTCGCCGATTAGACCATTAACGTACAGGCTGAACACCCAATATTCTAGCCCGTAAGGATAATAAACGCGTTTTCGCACTTGTATTTACTTGTTTCATTGCTGTACTGATACTCCAACACCGCAACAAGCTCAGCAGACATCTTGGTTTTCCTCAAATTACTCCACAAAATTTCATAGTATACCATATCAAAGTCTTTTGATGTTTCTAAAAAACAAGCATACACATGCGTATATCTGTCCGTGTGGTACTCGACGATTCGCTTAAGGGACAATATGGCACTCTCTATTGAAAGCTCGATCCCGAAATCAAGTTGGGCATTATGCAGTTGCAAATGCTTTCTTAACTACGCATCAAATAAATTGCCTAGTGTCTTTGCTGATATTGTAGCTTTATTATATGGGCCCATAGTTTGTACCAGTTTTATTTTTGAGATTTGACACAATATATTATCTCATTATATTATTTGGCAGATATCTATGTCACTGGTAAAGTGAAAATAACAACCCCATCACCCCAAGAAGTTGAAAATGGTCACAAAGAAACCTCCACCTTTTCATATTCATAATCTTTGCCCTCCCCCTCCCCTTTTAGGTGTGAAGCGAACTGTTTATGTCGGAAGGTTCTTATGTATAGTAAAATCATTTATGGGTACTAAGGGAACCGACAAATTTAAAAGATTGCATCAAATTTTGAACAACATATTTTGCCTCACTAGTGTGGCCAATGCTCTTAGAAAGTTCAGACCGCGAGCTTGATTTATTTAAGAATTTCTGTAAGATGTTTGGTCATAAAGACTTACAACGTTCAGAAGTTAATACGGCCATTCTTATTTGCTCTTTCCCTTTCTGTCATAATTTTAACTTCACGTTTAAAGCGACACCTGCTCTCACACACACTATCGTACACAATACAATTTATTAGGTTTGCCACATAAGTAACCCATTTCATAAATAGAGTACTGGTTTTCTACTAATGGTTAATCCCATGTCCTAATAATGGCCTACATATATCATAACTGTGGCCTCATTCAAGGTATTTATTATAGTCTTATTTTTTTTCTAAAGCCTCTATGTGGTCTCGACAAGTACCTGGTTTCCTTTTACACCATATTGTTTTACTTTTGCTAACAATATTTTGTCACATCTTTATCCTCACAATTGCTAGATCACAGGGAGACCTTTAAAGATATTTAGTTAAGCGATATTATCCGATCAATAAATAGAGAGCAAAATATCAATGTTGTGAACAGTTTGATATTTGGCAGTAGGAGTCATACAGTGATCGGGCCACCTTCCATTGCCGTGTGGGTTACTTTCTTATGCAAAAGAGGTAGAGTGTATATATTAGCGCATTGGCAACACTGATCCATTCAAAATTAGTCATCAGTCAGCTTTTTTGTGTTAAATTGATAATACAGAATCTGTTTCGATCGTGTATTAGGGCGTTGATTGATAATCGGTCTATTTCCTAAAAAATATTACATGTTTTTGCTAACAATCTTAGAAAAGTGGCCCATTTATAATACGAGTACAATCAACTTAAAAAACAGAACGTAATACACATATGCGTTACTACTTCCGAAAACTAAGACGGAATGGCATTTAACCCTTCACACTATTTATTTAATTATCCATCATTCACTATTAATTATCCATCACTCATCGGAGGTCATAAGATCAGGAAGACTAAGTCATACTTTCATATCTCGTTCCGTGAATGTCGTATTTATAAAGAATATTATTAAAGATAAAGAAATTATTTTTAAAGCCGACTCTCCCGTCGATTTATTAAGTCATACTATTTATACAGCCAGATATCAGCGCTAGCTGTATTCTGGACTGAAGAGTATAAAGAGCCTGTATAAATACAGTCTGTTCTGTAGCTTTGTTTTCTAAGCTGGTTGCAGATATCCATGAGCTGTAGGAGCCACTGACCATCAAGTGGATTGTAAGTTCGGATCTTTACAAAACGTCGTCGTAGCAATCCATAGATAATGTTTTCTATAGACCATAGGTTTGAGTGCAACAGCCACGTAACGAAATGTGAAGACATATTATTATTTAGCCTTTACCACGCAGAGAAAATTAATTAAAGTAATAATAACAGTATGTTTTATAGATGAAACTATGTGCTCTCGACCTAATAAGGAAAACACGTCAAAATCGTGACATTCTATTTAGATGCATTGATATTTGTTAATTGTTGTATTTGTATATTGATAACAAAATATTTTACAGATAAAACGATGTGTACTGGACCTAATGAGGAGCTGAAATGTGTGAAGTCATGTCCGCCCGCGAAAACATGTCGAAATCGCGACATTCTGTTTAAATGCTTTGATAACGCAACAGAGGTCTGCAAAAATAAATGTATTTGTAAAGAGGGATTTTATAGGAACGACAAAGGAGGTTGTGTGACAAGCGAAATGTGTGGTAAGATAATATCGATATGTAAATAAATTTCCCGTAGGTGTCGTAAGAGGCGAATATTGGATAAACCTAGAACATCTTATAGCTTCCTATAGATGACGGAAATACCATTCCTCTGCGCCAGGTAGGTGTAACATAGCAAGACCAGCGATGAACAACAGTTTCAAAGTCAGTTTTTGTCTGCTAATGCGATCTAGAATCCGCCTGTCGAGAGTAACACTTTCTTTTGATTATTAATCGAGGATGAATGAAGATGTCTATGGGCCACAGCATCCATTTACCATAAGGTGGACCATGTGCCTCTTTTGTCACCCTTATTCTATAAAAAGGGTTAATTGGTTAAAACTTTTTTTCGATGGGTTTACTTACTAAACACTATAGTATCAAAGATGCGGGACGTCTGGTACTGCAATGAATAATCCGCATAGTGTTGACAACGTTAGAGCATCCATCATCCTATTTCTTCTCGTTGGACTACAATATGAACATTTTATCACGCTATTTATCCTTTAAGACGGTGTATTTAAATCGAGTCATGGATTTGATGGCTATCTCCTATATATCGAAGGTCATAAGATCAGGAAGATATTGTCATATTTCCCTATCTTTAGTCTTTAGGTGCTTTATTTAAGAAAAAGAAATTCTATGTTAAGCCGTTTTCAGGTGGTAGGACTTATTTTCTGCATAGAAGTCCGACTGAATAGATACCCTGCTGTTACATAGTTCTGCCAAGAAATAGCAGCGCTCTCTATGTTGTGGACTGAAGGTGTAAAACGCCAGTATATATACAGGCTGTCGGCATTCCATCTTAGTCATCAGATGTGACAACGCATCTGTATCAAATCTATACATCAAATATATATATATATATATATATATATATATATATATATATATATATATATATATATATATATATATATATATATATATGCATATTATAATTCTGATGACGCACTTAATTGGATCCCCAGGGTTTTTGTTAGTATAATTATTAATAGGATAAGCGGGTTACCGTTACTGTAACAGCCTATTAAATTCCATAGATAACCTGATAGGGGGATATTTGCCATAGTTGCCACATCAGGCAAGCGGGGTGGCAACCGCAATTTTTTTAATTTTAGTCGTTATTAGGAAGACGCCGCTGCCCATCTCCTGATTTGTTTCCCTCTGTCGCCTCTTACGACACTCACAGGATGATATGTGGCAGTAGATATTCTTACACCTTACGCACAGTAGTGGCACACGGTAAGCGGAATACTAGAGGAAAAGTAAACCGTTGAATGATAATGTATCTACATTTTGACTCTTAATCGAGAATAGATGTTAAAATATATTGGGCACAGCCACCGTATTTATCACTTTCATTCAAAAGAAAATGTGAGATTTATTGTCCATTACAGAACCAGAATGTAATAAGCCGAATGAGTCGCTTCAATGTGTTAAGGCGTGCCCGCCTGAGAGAACATGTCAAAATCGGAACGTGTCTTATAAATGCGCCTATATTATGAACGAAGTTTGTAAAAAGAAATGCGTTTGTAACAATGGCTTCTACAGAGATTCTAATGGCTTCTGCGTCACGAGCGACCTTTGCGGTGAGAACAATTAGCCGTGTTTTTTCCTGACTGTAGATTTACAACAACAACGAACCCTTGTAATGACAATATTTTGTCGTGTTTTTTTATCGACAGTAGATTATAGAACGGCGTAAGACCTTTGCGGTGGGAATATTTAGTCTTTTTTCTGACTGTATGTACATTATACAATGGCGACGAGTTCGTATATTAATTTTACTGTAGCACCAAAGGTGCGAGTCCTGTCTTGTTTTGGTGGTTTTAGAATATCCATTAACCTATTAATCTTCCCGTGGGTGTCGTGAGAGGTGTATATTGGATAAACATAGAACATCCTATACCTTCCTATAGATGTCGGAAATACCGTTTCTTTGCGCCAATAGGTGTAATATAGCGAGACCAGGGACTGACAACAGTTTCAAAGTCAGCTTACGTATGCTTATGCGTTTTTGAGTCCGCCAGCCGAGAGTAACGCTTAAGGCAAATCCTTCTTGAAACTGGATACGCTCTTGTCCAGCTCTAGATTTTACGAGATGATATAGTTAGAAGAAGACTATATTTGTAGGTTTACTTTTATAACACTAAAGGACAAATAATCAACATGATGGTAAGAGAAAACTGCAACCTTTAATTTTCCAACATTTTACACTGATGTAACGAGTTCGATTGATACTA
Organism: Parnassius smintheus behrii; assembly: GCA_036936625.1. NCBI lineage: Eukaryota > Metazoa > Arthropoda > Insecta > Lepidoptera > Papilionidae > Parnassius > Parnassius smintheus. The sequence goes on from JAUPFT010000007.1 coordinate 15,553,631, forward strand.
ATACGATTTCTCTGTATGCTTGTACGAACCTACCTTACTCTCTTTCACTCTGGTAAGAACTACGAGCACAAGGGTGACCAAATTTTACTAATTTATTTATTTGAATATTAATCTGTAAATTGTTTGCTCAAGGAATAGCCGTAATCCATAATAACCTTTAACCTTTGGTAAAAAACTGTATAAGGTAGAGACTTGCCTTATTTTCTCCGCCAGCAAACTAAAATTCTTAATCATAACTTTATTATCGTTGATTTATCATTTGTTACACGTTGAAGGAAAACATCGTAGGAATATCCGCATCTTTGAGAAATATTTAATGGCAGATTCATTAGAGCAGCGCGGACTTTTCCCATACTAAAATCCTGGCCCAAGTACCAGTGTTATGTAAGTTAGTACTTTTTTTGTAGACAAGAAATGCACGGGACCCAACGAAATGTACACACCAAATAAAAAGAAATGTCCCCCTGAAATATGTCGTTTAATTGTATCAAGATACGCTTGTGATCCTAAGGAAGAGGGTCAGCCAGGTTGCGTTTGCAAACCGGGTTTTCTGAGAAAGAATCTAACATCCACGTGTATGCCGATAAAGCAGTGTCCTGAACTAATTAACTCACGTAAGTACTGTGTAGTATAATTCTTAATAGGGTAAGCAGAATATTAGAGAAAACGTAAGTCCTTGAATATTCATTTATTCATTCATTCATTACTACATATCGAAAGTCCGCTGCTGATCTGAGGCCTCCCACGTAGATATTTACCGCAGTGAGACGTATATTTGCCGCAGTGGTCACGCTTGGAAATTGGGCTGGCAAGCGCAGATTTTAATAACTCAAGTCATCAGGAAGATGTTACTGCGCATCTTCTGTATAATATCCCTGTGGTTATATGTGTTAGTGGATTCTCTAACTCTGTCTCTTTACTCAGGCATTACTAAAAAAGTGACAACTGAACACCTGGACTAGACGCAAAGCTTGCCAGGTGTTCAGGATATTATCGAACTGATGAATATTTTTGCCTCTTGTCTAGTGTTTGGTATTTTTGTTGAACCCTATTTATTGTATTTTTTTATTGGTTAACAATATTAAATTGAAATAGCACTGATTACTAAAGAGATCCCCCGTAACCATGGTCTCTTAACACAAATTCGAATAAGCAGAAATTCATAATAAATTGGTGTGGGTGCCGCTTAATTCGACTCACTTCTGGGTAATAAATGTAAAATTAAAATTCCTAATAATTTGATGATAATGTCAGCTGAAATAATCGCTATAAATGATGCCCTATTACACGCTGATACAACAAATTTTCAACAAACAGTCATTCTAACTGATAGCAAGAGTGCTCTTGAACATATTGCTCGATGTGTCTCTGGTCTCAGAGGTGTATCGATGGCACGAGGGCCTTATCTACAAACTGTACGATTTAGGCCTCCCAGACCGTCTCGTTCGCCTTGTAGCCTCCTATCTGAAGGATTGTACCTTTCGTTTTAGACACGAAGGCACGCTATCCTCTACCCGTCAAATAAAAGCCGGTGTCCCTCAAGGCTCTGTGCTTGCTCCCCTCCTATACATACTATTCACCAACGACATCCCTATCCCGTCGAATGGTGTAAAACTAGCCCTCTTTGCAGATGACACAGCCCTTTACTCTAAAGGCAACTCACTACCACAGATTCGGAACAAGATCCAAAAGTCAGTAAGCGACTTAGGAGCTTGGTTCCAAAAATGGCGTATCGACGTAAACCCGGAGAAAAGCTCCGCCCTTTGCTTCGAATATAAACGACGTCGTCTCACCACCACTCCGCCAATCAGGATGTTAGGAACCCCTGTCCCATGGCAAACTAAAGCCAAATACCTAGGCGTCACCCTTGATGCAAGGCTCACTTTCGAGCCCCATATCAAGAAGGTTACTCGCACCGCAGGTTTTTACATGGGTAGGCTCAACAGCATGTTGGGCAGACACAGTAAAATGTCCCTCCGCAACAAGCGAACCCTATATAAGGTCTGCATACGACCTGTCATGACCTACGCGGCCCCCATTTTCGCACATGCTAAGCCCAAAGCTATAAATGAACTTCAAATAGTTCAAAATCTATTCTGTCGTAGGGCCACTAACTCGCCCTATTATGTCCGTAATGCCGACCTACATCGAGACTTAGAGCTCCCAACAATCCAACAGTTTCTTAAATTACTCTCTGAGAGATTTTTCAAAGCCTCAGAGTCCCACCCAAATCATCTCATTCGTGAAACAGCTGCCTATGCAGCCCCTATCCACACTCGCTATAGTGTGCGCAGGCCGAGAAACTCTCTCTCGGACCCCCCCAACAAGCTTTCGGCTGACCTGAACTGCCTCCTGGCGGCTCAGGCCGAGCCTACATAACACATCCCTTAATCTGCCTTAGTTAGGCACTCTTCTAAGCGGCTTTTCGCCGCTTGCGCCCTCCTTTCTGCCAAGGAGGGTCGCGTTCGTATACGGCTTAGAGATCTCTAGTCAGATCGTTAAGCCAATTCCTAAAAGGTTGGGTTTAGTGGGTAAAAGTCGCCACATAACCACGCAGCCGGCTGCGTGGTATGCTATGAGCATTCCCGACCTCCCTCCCTCGCTTTCCGGGGTTGCCCATATTTGCTTCGGGCGAAAAAATAAAAAAAGGTGTATCGATATTCGCATATTCGATATTAAGTGAAATATTGAAACTTCAATGTAAAAACCGTGAGTTAGTATTGCAGTGAGTACCGTCACACATCGGTTTACAGAGCAATGATGAGGCTGATGAGTTGACGAAATTGGCGATCACCCAAGGAAGAGAATGTAATATTTATCTAAAGTATATAAATATTACATTCTCTATATTATGATATTCCGTATAGTATGTATATAAAGTTCACAAGAAAAAAGGATAAGGTACAAAACTATCCAAAATCAGACTCCAAAAGTGCTTTGGTTTAATCAATGTTTATTAAATAGAAATATGTTGTATTAGCAATGCGACTTCGTTCCGGACACATTCCGTGTAACAAATTTCTTTCATAATGAAAAAGAAACAATCTCCAAATTGCGAAATATGCAAGACAACAGAAGATGTACAATACTTGCTCGCGGAATGTTCCAAAAACCATCACGAAAGGAAACTACTAGTCCCCAAAAAAAACCTGACATTAAAATATGTAACATATCACACATAGGTGAATATCAAAGCATTCTGTCCGAACCACTGTCAAATGCTGCTCACATGGTGTTTAATTCAGTTAGTATTTTTTGGAAGTAATTTAATAAATTGTATTGTGTGTCCATTACAGGACCAAATTGTACTAAGCCGAATGAGTCGCTTCAATGTGTTAAGGCCTGCCCGCCTGAGAGAACATGTCAAAATCGGAACGTGTTTTATAAATGCGCCAATAATATGAACGAAGTTTGTGAAAATAAATGTGTTTGTAACGATGGTTTCTTCAGAGATTCTAATGGCTTCTGCGTCACGAGCGAACTTTGCGGTGAGTATACATAGTCGTGTTTTTTCCGACGGTACATTCTGCTACGGCGACGAACCTTTGTGTTGAGAATATTTAGCCGTGTTGTCTTCTGACTCTAAATTATACAACGCCACGGACCTTTGCGGTGAAAATGTTCAGTCGTGTATACTCAATACGGAAGCTTCAAAGGTACAAGACGGCACCAGACGTGCGAGCATCAATCCACCTGCCGTGTGATGGTAGTGTAAATCTATCACCCAATTTCTTCCCGTGGGTGTCGTAAGGGACAGTAGGATAAGCCTAAGAGATCGTATTACGTCTGATATGATACATCGTGGAATAATCATCATTTTTCGCCTGGTGTAAAAAACCCTGACCAGCGACGGACAGCAGCGTCAAAGGCGGTCACTTCTGCCAAGTGCGACGACTAAGGCAACTCTTTCTACCTGAACTATACTGTAGATTTATTTTTATAAAATTATAGTAACAAATAGTCTACTTGATGGTATGTTAGCTGCTGCGTATAAACATCGTCAACCAACATCCGACATTGAATGCTACTATATCATTGATAGCCCGAGGACGAGGATGAAGAAAACGTTTGTGTGCTCTACGCTTTACCTTCAGGAACCAATACGGATGATCTCTTTGGCTTAAAAGAAAATTAACGTGTTAATATGACATTGCTAAAGATTGGCAAGTCAATTCTGGGTAGTTTTGTACTTATTTTTATTTAATGATATGGGTACAGCAAGTTATTATGAATCAACTAAGATGGGTAAAAGGGTAAGGTGAATAAATAAGTTTACTATGGGCAAATTATTTTATTGAAGTGAGAACTTTTTTAGAATCGTTGTAATTTGAAAATCGATGAAACGAAAACGCGACACTAAAAAGTAAAAAGATAATCATATACATCTATAGGATTGAACCTACAAGAGAATGAGATAGAATACAGTATGATGCGTTCTATTATCTCGGCCTGCTCTCTGAGCGCTGCTTTAAAGATAGTTAATATAACTTTTTAAATAGATAATATTAACAATATTGAAATAAAATTGATACATCCAATCCATTAATAACAATCCACAATTAAATAATTTACCAATTAATTCTAAATTAACGGTGTTACGGTCATCTACCGGCCATTTTACTTATCACGTTAAGAGCCAATCAATTTTTGTTCGATAAAATGACTTTACATATAGAATGAAATAGATGGCGCTATTGCAAAATAATTTTCCTCGTATTTTCGGAAGGTTTAATTTATGTCGCGTCTGCCAATCTATCCTGGCGTTGTATAAATGTGATTCAAAAGAGCAGGGTTAGCCGGGAGGTGTGTGTAAACCCGGATTCTTGAGAAGGGATTCAAATTCAACCTGCATACCGGCGGATCAATATCCCGAATTTAAAACTTCACCTGATTCCAGTAAGTTTTTTTAAAGTGAAAACGATAAACCTAATAATAAAATGAACTTGATTAGTTTGTGTTGCGGTCACACTCTTTGTAGATTTAGACTAGTGGCATGAGGATGATGAATAAGTAAATATTTTTTTTATGAACATGCAGGAAAAATGGGTTCGCTGTTAAAAGGTACGTGGCGGTATTAAAATTAGTACTACAGCTTTTTATCACAACAGTACTTTTACTACAGCCCTAGATCCATATTAATTGTAAGTAATATTTGAAATACCTTAAATATTAGTGTTTGTTCCAGTATGTACGTATAATATACACTTTTTAATCACCATCCAAGTGACTCAGCATATATCCGTCCGTATCCTTTATCGAACATGTTCAGAATACTGTTGCGGCTGCCATGCATTCTCCTCAACAGGGAGTACACTCTTGAACGAATTATTGCAAGGAAATCATATGTTTATTCCTCCGCAAGCATACCTGATGCGCTCTAAAAGAGAGACAGCACTAGAAGCCTCTGACAATATTACAATATAAAATATGAAGGTTATAGTAAGTGTGCTTTGTATATGTCGTCCATAAGCTGAATACGTAAAAGGATTCGTAGTAGGTTTTCAAGATTATGACCTTTACTTCGTACTTACACCCTGCAAATCTACGAATCAACACATTTCCACAGATCGATAGTACCCTACGCTTCCTTTCGATGTTCCATGCCACCTTTACAATTACCAGTAATGTAGTGGCCTAGATATTTATACTCCTTTACTCTGGCTAGGGTAGTGCTATTAGTCAAAAAAGTTTTGAACATTATTCCAGCTCTGAAAACCAGATGCCTTACATAATCCCCAATATTAGATTATATTTTTTAAGAGTACTAACACACGGGGTGAGCAGCCCTATATCATATGCGGAACTTATATTATGTAGACATACTCCATATACAAATTATCATGTGCAGCTCAACTCGCCGATTAGACCATTAACGTACAGGCTGAACACCCAATATTCTAGCCCGTAAGGATAATAAACGCGTTTTCGCACTTGTATTTACTTGTTTCATTGCTGTACTGATACTCCAACACCGCAACAAGCTCAGCAGACATCTTGGTTTTCCTCAAATTACTCCACAAAATTTCATAGTATACCATATCAAAGTCTTTTGATGTTTCTAAAAAACAAGCATACACATGCGTATATCTGTCCGTGTGGTACTCGACGATTCGCTTAAGGGACAATATGGCACTCTCTATTGAAAGCTCGATCCCGAAATCAAGTTGGGCATTATGCAGTTGCAAATGCTTTCTTAACTACGCATCAAATAAATTGCCTAGTGTCTTTGCTGATATTGTAGCTTTATTATATGGGCCCATAGTTTGTACCAGTTTTATTTTTGAGATTTGACACAATATATTATCTCATTATATTATTTGGCAGATATCTATGTCACTGGTAAAGTGAAAATAACAACCCCATCACC
>JAUPFT010000007.1:16250097-16737597 GCA_036936625.1 Parnassius smintheus behrii
TTTAAATATAACGTAGTGGGAAAAGCGTAAAAAAATCCGTATTGTTTAGTGGAAGAATCGACTTAGGTTTATATAATATGGACCAGGGGATACGAGTTAAGATTAATTATCTCATTACTTGCAATAGATTGCGGAAGGAGTCTGTGCGCAAATATAACTGAATACAATGCAATATTCTTTTCGGCGAGGAACAAAATACTTTGGCAAAGGAAAATTGTCGCCTTTGATGTTTTGTATGACGATTCTTTTTTACAATTGTTTACGAAACTAGTATATTATGTGTATCATCCTACAAATAATTGATCCGGCTGTAAATATTTGTTCCCTTTTTAAAGTAAAAAAATGGTAAAAATGATTTTAGTTATTGCTTGTTAATATTTATATTGGCCAAAATACGAGTATACTTTAATCTACACTGTTATTTAAAAAAAAGAAACTGATTTCTGATTTACTCTAAAACAAAATATAGTACCAATCTGGACAAAAGGGAAAATGTGTCCAAGTAACTGTCAGGGGTATCTAGTCTGAAATGAAATTGCCAACGATAAAACATAAAATGACAGGCCTGTTGGTCTAGTGGTTAGTGACCCTGACTGCTATGCCGGAGGTCGTGGGTTCGATTCCCACCCAGGACAAATGTTTGTGTGATGAGCACGATCATTTGTTCTGTGTCTGGGTGTAATTTATCTATAATGTTTATGTATTTAGAAATATATAAGTATGTTTATCAGTTATCTAGTACCCATAACACAAGCCCTGCTTAGCTTGGGACTAGATGGCGTTGTGTGATAGTTGTGGAATATTATTATTATTATTAAAAGTTTGCTCCCAGCATTGTTCGGTGTATGTGCACAACTGTTCACTCCCTAGTAATTTATATAACAAAAAGCTACTACAAATTTTCATTTATCTTTCTTCGTGGTTTTTTTTGGATTTGTTCACGTAACAATTACGCTCCATAGACTATAGATATCACGTAAGGCAACTGAAATGGATAATTTTATGATTTCTGAAGGATGACAACTAGCGTGTTCAAAAATATTATTATTCAAAAGTATTTCATTTATTTATCTGTGAACTTCATCTTCGTTATATTCGTACTGCCCTCTAAAAGTCCACTGCTGAACATAGACCAGCATGGATTGCTTTTTGGGATATCTGCTAGTCACCACGCTTGGCGGGTGGGATGGCAACCGCAGTTCTTTGTCATTATTGAGTTGTTATCAAAAAGATGCTTCTGACCATTTTTTGTTTCAGTTTCACTTTGTTGCCTCTTACGACTCCCACGGGATGATTCGAGGTGGTGGGTGGTGTTCTTTCGTCGTCATTTCACGGCGTCTAATAGGAGCGGACCGATATTTGGTAGTAAGCTATTACAGACTATGATAAAGAAGAAGATAGGTTCAGTCGTTTTCGGTTTAAATGCTGTGTTCAAAATACGTTTTAAATATTTTCACGTGGTGTTGCCACGCTGCAGCTATATTATTATTCTAGCACGAATGAGTCGGTTGAGAAGAGCCACGCTGCCACAAAATGCCAGCGTAAAATAGCGTCGTTCGTTACACTTGAGTACTAATTCTGTTGTCTGTCGTGCACACTTTGCGGTTCACAATCTACTATATTATTGTATTGAGCGTATTCAGAAGCGGTTTCTGTGGCATTTGGCACGTTTAATTGATATTGGATTTCTCATATGCGTAAAGGCTAACATTTTTCGAAATGTTATCCTCGGATAAACGTAGGGAGCTAACAGATTTTTTGTTTTTATACAGAATTCTCAACAACAGAACTAGTTGTCCATAGTACTAAACGCGTTTGAATTTAACGCTTCTTTAAAAAGATATCCGTGTCATCCGATAGCTCCACTGAAACCTCTTGGCTCCAACTCTCCATGACCCAGACTGTGTAATCTGCTATACTTTGATTCCGCTAACAGTTTCCGCAAAAATGTTGTCGACAGTATAGCTAGTACTAGTACAACCAGCTTGTGTTTTCTATTACCATACGGATGAACTACGTTCTTTTTTTAAATTATTAACGTTATTTAAATAAATCAAAACCTACTAAGTTATACTTATAGTGCATGCTGTGTTTATTAGTAAGAAGACACTACACCTAGCTTAAGAAACTTCTCTCTTATTTAAGATTGTCATTGTGTAAGTTGGCTATTAGTAAGCCATATGTTTAAAAAATGCGTTTTTATATTTTATTATTTTGATTTATTTATTTCAATATAATAATGTTGGACTTTATTATCTTCTTTTAATTAAACACAGCACATGCACAAGACTTCTCTCATATTTAGGGTAAGGAAGTGTTTACCGCGCTGCTACAATGCGTGTTGGAGAACTTTACATGTCTTCGAAATATTTAGTTTTCAATGTTTTAGACACGAAGGTTTCCTCACGGTGTTTTTATTCATCAACGAACACGTAGTAAATCATTTCACTTAAAATTGTAATCGGTTTTCTCATGTACTGTGAAAATCCGGCGAACGCTAACATTATTAATTGTAATAGCAGTATTGAATTTCACTATAAAAACTAGGTTTAAGTTTTCAATTTAAAACCGTTTTAATTTCCAGCTCAGACAAGTATCTGCAAAATTTTATAAAAGCAGTTCATTGTATATTATTTGAAGTTAAAATAAACATAGGCTGGTTTACTAGGCACAAATACATAGGTGACACATGTCTTTGAGTCATTTTTAGTAGTATAGTTGTAGCACGAATGGGTCGGGTCGACCGGGGAAGGACCACGCTCTTACAGAATACCAGCGTAAAATAGTAGCTTAGTGCTGCTGTGTTTCGTATGGTGAGTGTAGAGAACCGGAGACCCTTTTTACTGGAAACGAGGCATTCCATCTTAGCCCTCACGGGTGACAACGCATCTGTCCTCATCATAGGCTCATCATGCCTGCATCACATAGCCCAACGGATTAGTAAGCTGAAGTGGCAATGGGCCGGCCATATAGCTCGAAGAACCGATAACCGATGGGGAAAAAAGGTTCTCGAGTGGCAGCCTCGTACCGGTAGGCGTAGTGTAGGGTGACCCCCCACTAGATAGAGTGACGACATGGTAAGACATGCAGGAAGTCGATGGATGCAGGTGGCTCAGGACCGTGCTTGGTGGCGTTACTTGGGGGAGGCCTATGTTCAGCAGTGGACTTGTGAAGGGCTGTTATGGTGGTGATGAATGATGAGGATATGGGTCTCTTCTTCTATAGGGACGATTTGATATAGTTATTGTCACACTTGGCAAAATATTTTTAAAATAAAAAAATTGCCAAGTGTGGCAACTACGCCAAATATCCCCCCCCCCCATGAGGCAATCTATGTCGGAGCCCTATGTTCAGTAGTAGATTTTAAAAGGCTATAATGGATAACAGATATTGCGACTCGACTCAACCCTGGATATTTTTTTATTTAGTGTAAACTTGAAGTTATAGCGCTATTCATTGGTAGTCGTAATTCTTAGATTGAGAGTGAATTCTTAAAACACATAACGGTATGACATGGAGTGATATATTCTTTAACGCAGCCATCTCCGTAAACCTCTTGCAAAAAGTCATGAAACTTAGCACATTGTATTTATTGATCGTATTTAAGTCGATGTCAGAATAGAAGTAACTCTGGTTATGTATGTGTTGAAGGTGATGAAGGGTAGAATGCACACCCCGAGAGTGTTGGAGATGGTGCGACTGAATGCGCCAGACATCATTACAGGCAGTGCCGCGCGCGCTCATGCTGCAATCGCTGTTCGCACGCGTACGTCGTGTGATCAACACCATATCGGATGAACTGATTTGTTTTCATGTTCGCTGAGTGGTGAGTAAAATGGAATATCATACTGTCATTCTATTTTACTGAGCCTGATGTTGGCTACTTTGTCGAATCAGGGTGGCCACCCTAGACTGTGTATGTTGTACGTGTGTAAATAAATAAATAAAAAAGACTCATCCGTGAATAACTCCTACTAGTGGTGAGATACCCGTTACGAGAGTGCCACTCTAGAACCTTCCTAATGGTTGTAGATCCCTCGTAATTTCCTTTTGGTTATCGGTAAGTTGTTGTAAGTTAAGAACCAACAGGATAATCATATTATATTCAGAAATTAGCGATCTGCCTCGGTTTCGTTGGGGTAGGATATATCGATATAAGTCCCTTCAACTGTTAAACAAAACTCTCGCAATTTTCGCAATATGGCCGATACTGTTGACGATACTGTTGATGATTTCCCGGTCGTTCAACAGACGCAGGTTTGGTTTGGGTCTTTTTTCTTTAGATTCAAATATCTTCTATTTCAATTGAAATTATTCATAATTCTGAGTTAAATATTACTCTCTATTATCTATTCTACTGTTTTCTTTAAATTTTCTTCATCAAAAGACTAAACTGCAGCTGCAGTCTTCAATCTAAATGTGGTAACGTCTAAAAGTTTATATTTTTCTTTACGAAATAAAACGAATAAGATATTTGGTCTTTATTTTTATTTTTATTTACAGCTTATAATATAATAAACTAATTAAATGCATAAAATTTACAAGTGCCATACAATATTTTTACATAACACATGTTTTCAAACTTAGGTACAAAGTACTATCGCTCTGTGAGTCATAAAATGGGTCTCATATTACAGAGCTCTATTGTAAAAAGATGTGATTATTGCTAGCCCATTTACTCCTTAGCATTTTAGTATATGATAAAAGGAGAGAGAAATATTTCAACGGTTAAAAATAGCGCGAAATGTGTCTTACTGGTCTGCGCTCGTTTCCCGGCGGGCCACAAGCGGCCATCTTGACATCCGCCGGTATACGAGCGTGCAACAGATGAAGGGATTAAGATAAGACAAAATAAAATCTAAGCTTTTTGGATAAAATATAACCTACTTAACTCTTAGAGTTGCTCTATATCTTTTCATGAAGTTTTAATTACAATCAGTTCAATTGTTCCAAATATTAGCCTGAACAGAAAGACAGACAAAAAATGGTTAACAATGCGTTTTATATTACATTTAACTCCTCAATGTAAGGCAGTTATTTTGATATTACAAACAGAACAGACTTAAATTTTATTTACATGTATATAGATGCAAGTACGCTTCTTTAATCTTGTCGATTTCCTACTATCAAAATGTCTATTTTACACTGTTGTTGATAAATCTTATAAAAGAAATTAGGATAGAAAAGGAAACGACGTAATATGGATCTAATATTAGATTTAAAAAAATTTGCGGGGAAAAACGGGTCAAGGACTGGTTAATTAATTAATTACATCAAATATGTGTTAGGGACTGCTCTACAGATTCACAAAAATAATTCAAAAGAACTTTACTTGTAAATTAATTGCAACCTAGCTCAATTAAAAAATAATTAATAATAAAGGAATCACTTGAAAGAACTCTTGAACAACCAACAGCTTCCATAATGTAAGTATCTTACGTTACATGTATATACAGCTAAGCAGAAACACAAAGCTTAGAGGGTATTCATTAAGTCAAAGCGATCACGTAATTAAATTTATCATCAAGGGCTACATTACTAATAATCAGTAATAACACCAGTTGGTATTATAGTCAAGCATTGGCTTAAGAGGATATAGTAAGTCAGCTCAAATTCTAATTTCGCCGCCACTTCCCCGCGCGTCGTATGCTATGTACCGACATGTTTGTAATCACTAATACTGTAAGTAGATAGGTCGTTAGATACTTATTTCATTAGGTTTATCATATTTATGCCTGTTTCTTAACGCCAACCGAGTCGCTTCTTATTTTTATCACGGTTATTTCTTATTTCAATTTTACGTCGTCCTGTTGCGTAATGTGTATTCTGATTTCTTAACATTAATCCTCAACTTTACCATATATTTATTTCAAAATTAATGCTGCAATGTTTTCGGCATAACGGACGATCTTGCTAAGCCATTTGAGGTTATATTTCCCCTTAAGTATGTATAAAGTAAATAATCCTCGTTATCACTTTTTATTAAACAGAGTAGTGAATTAATAGAATAGTTTGTCTGAAATTGTAAAAAACGAACAGAAAAATGTTTGTGAACATCTTAAACAGAGTGTATGGTCATTATAATTTTTAGATGAGTTAGGTACTTTCTCAAAATATCAGAAAATAAGAGGTTGGGAAAAAGTTTCTTCTTATTTTATATACAAATTCAAGGCCTTTTTTCCAAGTTTAATTACATTTAATTATAACATACATATTCCGTTTTGTCCCATAACTTGTTGCCATGTTGTAGGTAGTGAAACAATCCCGTTACTGTAGAAACCTTGGGTTTTTTGATAAAAAATGCGACAAGCAGTTTTGACAGTTCTCTCTTGATGTTAACCTAACATTACCTAAAGAATTCTGGAGAGATCGAAACAGGTGACAATCTGAAGGTGCAATGTCAGAACTATATGGTGAATGCATTAACACTTCCTAACCAAGCTCTCTCAATTTTTTCTGAGTGGCCAAAAATGTGTATGGTCTGGAGTTACCATAATGAAAGACCACTTCTTTTCTCTTGATCAATTGGGGCCATTGTTTCTTCTGTTTGAGTCTCGTTAATTATAGGTAGAAGAGATCCGAATCGATGATTTTGCCTGGCGGTCACACACATGACGACACCGGCAACATAGCATCACCTTATTGCGTGTTAGTTTGGGTTTCGCTACTGCAGTTTGTGGAACTTGAATACCCTTTGACCATAATCATTTTCGCACGTTCTGGTCGTAGGTGATCCTTTTTTTAGCACTAGTGATCAATATTTTCAAAAATGTCTCGGTTTCATTACGTTTCAGTAGAGAATCGCAAATGAGTACACGATTCATTAGGTTTCTTTTAGTGAGCTAGTGTGGTACCCAAATATCGTGCTTTTTTGTATAAGCAGACTTTTTCAAATAGGTCAAACTTGTTTTGTGGCCAATCCTAAATTCCTCTGCTATGTTGTAACTACTAATTATGCCCATCGTGCTCCACTTTTAAAAAAATGGCATCGACCTTATCCATATAATACCACTCGTTACGGTAATCAGATCAAGCTGCATCTTTTTTTGACATCAGAATTTCCGGATTGAAAAGGCTTGATTTAACTTTGTACCACTCTTACTGGCACTGCATTAGGTCTATAAACGTTACTGGGTGCTCAAATGACGAAAGGTATTGCGAGGCAAACGATCAAGTGGACTGTATTAGCGTGGTTCAAAATGAACCAAAACAAAATCGTGGAAGTGGCACGTGGCGGGCTTTTGACTTGCTATGAAACACTTGCTATGAAACTAATTGGATGTATTGGCGGACACGACGGATGATGAGCTGCTGCGGAAAAGCAACAACAAATAAACGAGCTCATAAATTCCCTGTCTATAGGCACCTGGGGAAAGCGGCGAGCAGCCTCCCTCTACGGCCATGCGGGGGAAATGATAACTGTGAATCGTTGTCGGCTTGCAAACACGACCAAAATTGTATTGAACTGGAGTCCCAGCTGGTTACGCGTGTATTCCTATAGCTCCTACCGCCTCCACTTTCTCCTGAGCGGAGCTCGCTTCTAATTGGAGGAACAAAGATGCATCCACTAATATCTAGCTCCAATATAATAAATATAACATACGCTGATTGATAATTTTTTTCAAAATTAAATTAATATCTCGCTCCCTCCATTAGGCTGGTCCATGCGGGGAAGGAACGGATGTGAGGGGAGGTTATATTGGCCAACTTAACTAACAAAATACAGCGACAAATACAAAATGCAATGGTGTGCGTTGGCACAACCAGTCACAAATTTTTTTCACGTCTTGAGTCGCATATTTACCTTTTTTGTAATAAAACTTCGGAATGTATCGAATTTCTTTGATGGAATCGGCGAATTGGTGGACAGAAAAACAATTTAAAGATGGTGGGAAAGTGTTTTTTACTTTTTATTTTTCTTTTTCCCTTAAATTCGCAGTGTTGCATAATTGCAACAAATTCATTCGAACGGTTTTAAACAAAATTTTTGAACAAAATTTAATTTTCTAATGAATATTATCAAAGACTATAGTCTCCTTCACAACTAATTGATAGTTGATTTGTCACTGTCATTCAAATGTTTCAATTATTGTCAGTTTACTGCGGGTTTTCGTGGACGCCAATAAAGTGATTTTTCTCCATTTAATTTTTGTTATTTCTTAAAGATTTCCACGGCAAGTTGAAATTATTTTATTACGATTAGTTAGTATATATGTTACCGTAAAAAGGATTTATATCAGTAATTCAAAATAATAAAAAATTCTGCAGATATGAAGCAAGTTAAATTTGTTACATACCTGCAACATTACGCATTCATACATATTTTAAAGAGTTATTGAGAATAAAGTTTTTTCAGTATTAAATCTAAATAGTAACTGTTTTGTTTATTTGTTTGTTAAGTATGTCGATGCAGCTATCAGATCGGCACATAGAAGCATACTTGGGTACTTTGATGACTCAGAAGATGGTGTAGAAACATCTGATGAAGAAGAATTGGATGAAGCTTTAGATGAATCATCTAACAAAGGCCGAAATCTTGTAGCAAATCTACAAGATTTCGGCCTTTGTTAGATGTCCTTAGTGACAGATTTGAGACAGTTCCTTTAGAACAACGGGTTTCTATTGATGTCAGCAAATGTATGCTATCAAAATGAGTCATTACATGAAGCAGTATTCACCAAATAAACCGCACAAATGGAGCTTCAAATTATTTTTAATTTGTAGCAATTATGGTTTTGCACACAAATTTGAAGTATATAGTGGTTTCGAAAAGCTCAAGTCCTGGTGAACTGGATTTGGGGGCTACAGGCAATGTGGTGGTTAGATTGGCAAGGATTGTTCCTAGGCATGCTAACCATATCACTTATTTTGGCCAATATTATATTTCTATTTCTTTAGCAATTTATATATCAAAGATAGGAATACGGTAAAAATAAAAAACAGTAACAAACAGTAAAAATAAAAAACAACCTGATAAAAAGATCATTATGAAGAAGAACATCCCCTCGAGGTCACTTTGTGGAAACAGTGGTATGAGTATGAAACGGTGGGTAGATGGAATTGATTTGAGTGCGTTAGTCAGGAAAGACAATAAACCAGTGACTTTGCTATCGTCTTACGCTGGAGCATTACGTCGGTGCCACGACTAGGTATGATCGGATTCAAAAGGAAAGGGTATCAATTGATTGCTCGAATGTTATAAAAGACTATAATACACGCATGGGGGCGTGGATTTACTAGACAACGTTATTGGTAGATACCATATAACCCGAAAAAGTAGAAAATGGACAAACCGCCTTTTCATTCATTTATTAGACATGACCGTCATAAATGCATGGTTTATATACAAAAAATAATGCTTGTAACCAAAATACAAAATTACTAAATTTGTGTAACTTTAGGCTTTGAATAAGCCAGTACTGTGTGCAATCTTGGCAGTAAGTAAATAATGTCAAGGCGAAACCAAGGCGGCCAAGCTCCCTTTCCTTAGAAACGTAGCTTCAGATGAAAAAGAAGAAGAGGCCAACACAACCAGTGCCACCGAAAGATATTCGACAAGATTGCACAGGGTATTGGCAAACAGTTGGTGACCGAGATGAATGCAAGTATCCCTGTTATTGTAAAAAGGATATATTACTAAATACGAAAAATGTAAGTTAAGCCTTTGTTGTAATAAAAAAATGAAAATAACTGTTTTTATAAATTTCACAGTGAATAAAACATTAAAAAATTGTAAAAAATCGTTTTTATTTGTTCTGCCTGAAGCTATAGTTCCCATACTTTGGGTTACTCGGTGAACGCGCAATGTTGCGGATATGCAACAAACAATTGTTTTTAATTTTTGGGACCTAAATTATTTACAATTTTTTAAAAATATTTTTCCGTATTTTAGAGAGTTTATAGATATCGTTTACATTTTATCCGTTAAAAAATAAAAAATCGCGAATTTAAGGGTTAATATACTTTAGTTATTGATATTATAACAAACAGTACAAACAAAGAGATTTTTCTTTATTTTTATACGAACAAAATATGAAGAAACTTTTTCCCCGACCTACTAGTATGTTTGTACCTCATGCAGCAATAATATTTTATAGTAAGTATTACACATTGCTATGTTTCAACTACGAAAAAACAAATAACTCTATTTTAGAAAACAAGACATAGAGTATGCAGCTACGCTTGTTTTTTTCAAAGCTTCACTGAGCATCACATTAATCTTTCATTCAGGAAATGACTTTGCAAATGTCGCAAAGGACACTGTACTGTACATTTTCTAAAATTACTAACGATTAATTGAATCGCCTATGACGACGTTATAATTTGAAGGTTTTAATTTGATTTTTTTTTAAAACCCGCGGTTGGCAATGAGCCTCCCGCACGACAACTATTGAAAAATCTTTACAGAACTATCCATGGGAGTCCTACACACAACAGTGAAATTTTGATAGACCGTAAAGGTCAGTTACATGGATAAAATAAGGGGGCAAACAAGTATAAAGTTCGCCTGATAGTGAGTGGTTACTGTGACTCATAGACATCTTCATCATCATCATTACTAAATCCCTTCACAAGTTAACTGCTGAAAATAGGCCCACCCCAGCGAATGCCACAATGCACGGTCGTGAGCTATCTTAGACATCTTCATCCATCTTTAATCAAGAATCAAAATGCTGATACGTTGTTACCTCCAAGGAATACGATGGAATGCCTTATTTCCAGTAAAAATGTTCTCCGATTCTTTTTACTTACCATACGAAGCAGAGCAGCATTGAGCTGCTATTTTACGCAGCTACTGTTTTAGATTGTGGTCACTACGTGGTCGAGTCAACCCATTCGCGCTGCAGTCATAATATAGCTGCAGCATGGCTCTACCAAGTTAAAAAAATGTATGTAGAATTGGTGTATAGTACGTGTATGAATGTACAATACATAAAAACCTCAAAAATTCGGAATTCAATTTTCCGCCAAATGCTTTTTGAATTGTGTATATTGAGTTTGTTTTCAGGCTCAAGTATCAATATTTGTACAGGATTGGTAAAAATGATAATTCATTTTGTTTCCTATCTGCTTGTTTAAAGAAAAGTATTTCATACCAATAAAATGAAAAATAAAAAAGATAAATTTTTCTGCGTAACTTAAATGAATTTCATCATGCAATTTGTTTTTAATCTTTCAAGACAAAATACACAATAGGTCGCAGTACTTTAATACTTTTCGATAATATATTATTGTATAAGGACGGTTCAAATCCCGCACGGAATATTTGTATATCCTACAAATAACTGTTCCAGGTTTGAATGTTTGTACTCTTGCAATTTATGTTTTTTTAACTTCCTCAACAATACAGAAGAAAATACTAAGTAAGACAAATCATTTTATTTAATTACCCGGTTGTAAGCAAATGTATTTTAAGTTAACGCTTGAATCTATTAATTATCTTAAGAAAAAGCTATTATGCAATCAGAGATCCTTTTTATTGAAAACGAAGCATTCCATCTCGGTCCTCAGGGGTGACAACTGAATTTTTATTCTCAATTGAGAACGAATTTGGTTGTCTATGGGCCATAGCATCCACCTATCATCAAGTGGACTGTGTGCTCAATTGTCACCCTTATTCCATAAAAAAAAAACAAATAAAGGACGTACAGTCCAATTATGAAACACTTCCATTTTGCTGCCATGTTTCTAATGACTAGTGAAAAGAAAAGGAGACTTATGGAGCCATTCCATAGTAGTCCTCAGGAATAATACATCTATATTTTGCCTCTTAGTCGGATATAGTGTCGGAGTCTATAGGACACAGAACATCCACTTACGATCTGGAGGGCTGTGTCCTCGTTTGTCACATATACTTATATACATTTATAAAAAGTAATTACATGATATGTATGGTTAACTAAGTAAACTATTTGGAGTGTTCATATAAACATAAGCAAACCAGACCTTAAACGGGAAGGAGCGTTCAATTAGTAAGATATCCGATACTGTGTTGTTTAGAATACACTTAAAGCAAGATCCAACCGGTACTCGATTACAGAAAACTTACATGTTGTCTGATTATGGAACGCTTAAGATGAAAAATAATAATGATTTATTCATCACACACATCGCCATTTAAACAAAGATAATTTAAAGTTTTATACAGGCAGAAATAACTGGAATAAATGTGAGCTATATTGCGAGTTGTGTGCGATTTACTGATCTTAAATAAAATTAACATACGCCGATTGATCACGCTTTTTATTGCCTCATGATTATTTGGCATAGTTGCCACGCTTGGCAGGCAGGTTGGCAAAGGAAATTTTTATTTTTATATAAAAATATATGTGGTGTTAACAAGAAAACGCTGCCAATCTTCTGGTCAAATGGTCTCAAATGTTGAGACGAGATAATTGATGACAACGACGATTTTAATTTCCTTTATAAATAAAACTGAGGGAAGAACATGAGTTAAACTTGTGTGCATTAGTAAATGTGTGTGTGTGTGTGTGTGTGTATTCCTACTACTACTACCTCACATTACAAAATGTTTTATAATAAAACGTATATTTCTGGCACTGCGATCGTCCGTCAGCCTGCCAAGCACAACAATTAAGGTAAGTCCTAGTAATATTAATAATGTTCGCGAGAATGAAGCAGCCATTCTTAATGAAGACTATCCATCTGCACAGGCCGAATATTACTATGTAAGAGTGCACGTTCTATTTCCTTATTTTCATAGCCCGATGCGAAGGCAATCCGACAATATCGAAGACTGATAAGACGCAGGACCAACGGCTTCACATGCTTATAGGCACCGGGTGAAATGCCGCCTACTTCCTAACACCAAGCTGCTACTTAGAATTGCTAGACACATAACTACAATCATTGATTTTGGCCCAACTCGGAATTCGAAGACGGGATCATATGAGCAATAGTGGCATTTACTTAGAGAGTCAAAGGTCTCGTTATTACCTACCTTACTTACAAAAAGAGATGGCCATTTCCACTAGCGAACTTTTCGGAGTTAATGAAAAAGAAGAAAAATAAAAAGAAGGAAACGTGATTTAGATGTGGACAGGCGTGTCGCTGCCGGGAACAAAGTCAATGGTGCCCTGAATGCGTTAGTCAAAAGGCAAGGCGTAGTGAAGAGTGTACGCCTTGCAATACATAACGCAGTGTTGGTGCCGACTTTGTTATATGGCAGCAAAACCTGGGTGTGCTAGAAGAAGCATAAAATCAAGTTTAATGCAGTGTAGATGCGATCTTTTCGTAAAATGTGCGGGTTTACCATAGCCGACAGAAAGCGAAACGAAGAGATTCGCAATATGGCAGGATTGAAAGATGACCTTATCACGAAAATTGATAGGGGCGTACTCCGATGGTTTGGGCATGTTGAGCGAATGAGTGAAGACCGAATGGTGAAGAAAATATATAGCGCGAAAGTAAATATTAATAGGTGTCGAGGTAGACCGAGACTAACTTTCGAAGACAATGTGAGCAAATTACTCGAAGGAAGGTCAAGAGTACTCGGATACCTAGACGTGCCTGTATGTGGAAGTTAATGAACATGAAAGAAGCGAAAGAGGTATGTAAGGATCGTGACACTTGGCGATCTGTTCTCTCTGGCTACCCCGTTAGGTGAAGATAAGTAAGTAAGTAAGTAAGGAAACGTATTAATTTATGAAATTTGGTTTCAAAAATTATATTGTTCTTGCTGATTGGTGAACGAGGGCTATAAGCCCGACTATTGCCACAAATACCATCTAAATATGAGCTTGAAATCACAAATCTCACAAAACGTGATGTGTTATTCTATGGGTATATGTATTGTTCCATTTTCTCTATTTAGTTGTTTCATGAATAGGTTAATTTACATTTAACCTTTATCTGAATTAACTAAAAATTTGAGATTCCAATGCTAATCTTTTGTCTTGTAATTAAAGATATTTGAATAATCCTGCATTCAAAATGGCGCGCATACTGATTATACACAGCCTGTGACTTGAAAATACTTTTGTTTTTGCGTATGATTCTGTCAAGAGTACTCGGATACCTAGACGTGCCTGTATGTGGAAGTTAATGAACATGAAAGAAGCGAAAGAGGTATGTAAGGATCGTGACACTTGGCGATCTGTTCTCTCTGGCTACCCCGTTAGGTGAAGATAAGTAAGTAAGTAAGTAAGGAAACGTATTAATTTATGAAATTTGGTTTCAAAAATTATATTGTTCTTGCTGATTGGTGAACGAGGGCTATAAGCCCGACTATTGCCACAAATACCATCTAAATATGAGCTTGAAATCACAAATCTCACAAAACGTGATGTGTTATTCTATGGGTATATGTATTGTTCCATTTTCTCTATTTAGTTGTTTCATGAATAGGTTAATTTACATTTAACCTTTATCTGAATTAACTAAAAATTTGAGATTCCAATGCTAATCTTTTGTCTTGTAATTAAAGATATTTGAATAATCCTGCATTCAAAATGGCGCGCATACTGATTATACACAGCCTGTGACTTGAAAATACTTTTGTTTTTGCGTATGATTCTGATATACTTTAAAATATAAGAATGATATATTCTATATAGTATTAAGTTTTAATTTAAGAAATTAAATTAATCAATATTTTAAAACGTTTTTGCTTTGTAAAGGATAGACATGCTTGTATTTCATTAACATACTTTTAAAAACATTAAAAAGAAGCTTAAAAGTACACTTTGTGATCTTCAATCTTGTTGCTTAATGCTTGTAGTCTATTACTATGCTTTTTAGGTACCACCCTCTTAACTATTCTCGCCACCAAATATAGTATAGAAAGTCAGAATAGTTACAGATTGCGAGGCGTTCCTTCTTAATCCTAAGAGGTGGCATCGCATCTGTTTGAAGTTGGCTGCAAATGTTCATGAACTGCAGCAGCCACTTATAAACACGTTGTTTGTCACTTCTTATTATACCACTTCTTATATTAAATTTCCTTTATTAAAGCAATTCAGATATTATTTCTTTAAATAATTCACTCCTGTAATATTTCGGTATATAAATGACGTAAATTGAATAACTGCTGAACAGCTCGAGGGTCTTTTACGGTTATATTCTACTTTACTTAACAATAAGCTAATTGCTTCAAACGGTTACCGTAAAACGCTATTGACAACAAAGCTGCAAAGGACAACATTCCAATGCGGGCCACATTTTCAACACACACTTAATACCATCCGCATAGGAGGACAACGTGATCAAAGCGCAGTGGTAAACCCAAGGGTTTACCGGGGGTCCAACGTAGTGACGGATCATTTCTTGGTCATATGTCGAATTATTGGCCTATTCAGGCGTTGACGGCATCGGACATCAGTGTCTACCATTGCGTTACAGCATACAAGAAAATAGAGTTCATAAGATAAAGGAGTGGACTAGATGTACAAATGTAGACAGAGAGAAAATATAAATGGTTTGGATGAATTTTGTATGATTGATTTAGACTTGGAGGCTGTGTGGCATAATGTTAAGAAAGGATGATTGGTGGATGCAGCTACTAAAATATGTGGTATAGTAATATACTGTAATGCATTATTAATAATACGTTGTGGTAGATGATGAGGTACGTATGGAAGTTGAAGCAAAGAAGAGAACATGGCTAGATTTAGCTAGACAAAGCTGGTAATTCTGACGGTATGAATGTTGACATTGAAAGAAAAAACGCAGAATTTAGACGTTTAAATATGAGAGTAAAAGAAGTAGTTGAAAGGAAAAAGCAAGAAAAAATAGATAATAATGATGGAAAAATATCTGATTACTTCCAGGCAAATATTAAAATTTTCTAGAAACTCCTAAAAACTGTCAGGGGAACTTCCAAACAGCCTAAAATGAATGCTATATAAGACGAGAATGGCTATATGCTAAGTGACGAAGTATTGAGTTTAAAGAGATGGAATGAACACTTTGAAATCGTGTTATTAGTAAAGAGTCGTCTGAATTAAATTAAATTACAAAAAAGTGGCAAGAAGTAGGGAAATAAGTATGGATGAAATAATAAAAGCAATGAAAAGCATGAAAGCGGGTAAGGAAACTGGATATGGTAGAGTATCACTTGAGATGTTAAGGGCTGGAGAGGGAGTGGTGGTAAGCCTGCTGTACTATTTGTTCAATTTAAGTTGGTCACTGCCGCGGGTACTGGAAGACTGGTGTAAAGCAGTTAAAGTTCCAAATATATAAGAGAAAAGGATCACAGCAGAACTGTAAAAACTAACGTGGTATCAGATCGCTCAGCTGCAGTAAACTGTATGTTAAGATGTTAATTGAAAGAAATATGAAAGAAAGTGATGTAAAAATTTGTGATGTGCAAGCTAGACTTAGAAAGGGAATGGGCTATACAGATCAAATCTTTTCCATGCGCATGATCGCGGTAGTTTTTGGCCAAAACTCAGAAAGTTTTTTGTTCATGCACATGGAAAAGGCTTGTGACAGAGTGGATGTGTTATGGTAAGCAATGTATTTATTTGTATTGAGCGCTAATTTAATACATGCATTAAAATTTATTTATAGGGACTGTAATGCTTGTATCAGGATCGACGGGGTATACTCGGACTGGTTTGGCTATAGCACTGTGTAGCTAGCTTCCCCTTTGCTGTTCAACCTATTTTTGAACAGTTGTTTCGAAAATTTGAAAGGTGGAGAATTTGGGTTAAAAGTTGGTGATATAACCGTCAAAAGCCTTTTGCGTGTCGATGATCAAGTCATATTAGCGTCATTGGCAGCCGAATTGCAAATGATAGTTACACTAATGAACTAGTTATTAAAAGAAAGGACAATGAAAGTCAATGCAAGTGAGACGAAATCGATGGTTTTTGAAAGAGATGAAAGTAAAACGTTATGTGAAATAAAAATACAAGTTCAGTCACTTTAGTACCGTACAAAAATAGTTTAAAACACAAACCATTTCAGCCTGGGAGTTCGTCTGCGGAGATACCTACCACTTACCTATTTTCATAACAATGCATTGCTATTTTCCGTTTCGATAGGTGCCTATATTTATCGAAACGGAACATAGACACAGATGCGGCCCTAGCATTAGAAATGCAAGTGTGCGCAGGAATTGCATGCTTTCATTCCTCCCTCTCCTTTCCACCATCGGATGACCAGGCGGTCGGCGGGTTATCAGCCCTTTGTTGTCGATATCCCGCGCATTAGAACCAAATGGTTTACTTCAACTTTTTTAATGTGTACAGCAAGGGAGTAGAATAATTTGCTGGCGTCTACCTTTCCGTCCGAATACAATCTGGGCTAATATTATATTCCACCTAGCATTTCAATGAAAGGATTTGCTTCATATTTCGTAATTTATACTGCAAAAGAATGAAATAATCTGCCAGTGCTTGTCTTTCAGTTATCCTTATACAAAATGTGTCTTGAAGACAAGAGTGAATAAGCTATTGTAAAGCTAAAACAGTGCAATTTACAATTTACGGCTTCATCACCTCTTAACACCAGGTGCAATTGTAGTCAAGCACTGTCTTAAAATAAATTAATAATCGTCGGTGTTTAAGAAAACTATTCGGATCTACTGTAAAGTTTCTTAATAATAATAATTTTCCATATTTCTTTCCAACACATTTTGTAATGCATTTACTTCCGCTAATTGAATTTTTCATCAAAACTAATTTTTGTAACCGATTTTATTTAAACCAACCAAAACGAAAAGAACCAACGTTTTTTAAATAAAATAAAAAATTCACAGTCATTTGGTAGAGAATTTTATTACGTTTAACATTTGCTACACGTGTATCGATTTTCAGAGTGAGTTGTTTTATCGTATAAAGCAAAACCTAACCCTTATGTAACCTTTTATTTAGTTTTATTACTGTAAGTTTTATTTTCACTTTAATGAGATTACATTTCTTTTCTCTTCGTAATAAAATGGTGAAGTTGCACAATAGGGCCCGATGAAATCGGTCTCTATTTTCTACTTAAATATAATATTAATGTAGTCAAAATGATAAAAATTTGTTTCCAAGAAATCCAATACAAAGAAAAAGAATGTGACAGACACAAGTTGCATCGAAATGTAATGAAATGGATGTTCATTTTTTCCTTACAATCTATATATTACAATAGTTATATTAGTTTTAATGTATCTAAAGGAAGTACTGGAAAATTAAAAATTAACATATAAATCCGAGAATGACCTAAAAACAAACTAAAAGTGACTGTGTAGTAGTTTTCACTGGTATGAAATTTTGAGTGTTTTGAGATAAGAAAGTAACAAGATGCTTTTTCTCGTCTCGTGTTTTATAAAGCCTTGTTTGTGAGTGTTTTTCGGTCCGAATAATAGCTTGCTCTATACATTACAATTACACACTATTAACATCCACTGATGAACACATGCTTTCCCATATATTGCCTCATAAGGGATATTTGCGGGCAGGCAGCCGCAAGTTTTTGCTTTTAGAAAAAAAACTTTTCTTGTGACAAAGAAGACACTTGGTTTAGTTGTTTGTTTTGTTGTCGCATCTTACGACAACCATGGGACGATGTAGGGTATCGGATATTCTTGCACTGCCCCTACACGGATGGTTTTCTCATTATAATTTCCCATTTTTCATTTTTTATCAATATCTTTCACGAAAATGTTTCCTTCTTGTAAAGTTTCAAAGTTTTAAATATATTCAGTCCCGTTGTACATTCGTAACTTATTTTCATAAAATAAGTTGGGTGGTTACCAAGAAAATATAAACGATATAGCGCTTGTTATTGAGATACAAGAAATTGCATCACAAACTTTGATATAATATTCCATTTTAATATAATTTACATATTTTGAAAATTTCTGAATGATAAGTAATAAAACAATACTTATCCAACAAAATTATCATCGATTTACTAAACCACGGAATCCCTGATAGAAATTTGGAATGAAGAAATGGATAAAATTCTTAAGAGATATTCTTAAATTGATTGCCTAAAAATTCAGAAATGAAAACGGACTTAGAAACTATGTTTATTTTGAAGAAGAGAGCCATTTTTAACCTAGACTATACGCTTTTGTAACAAAGTCTAGTCTATGAATGTACAAATATAAAAGGAAATTAAAATATACAATAATCTATTACCAAATTTATAAACATAAACAAACTCATGATTTGATGAAACTCACCGGGAATAAGGTGATCGCGATCAAGTTGTTTCTCAAGTAGGTTTTATAAGTAGTTTGTACAAATTGTGTTTTTATTATACAATTTAACTTTGAAAAGATCCGCTGGGTTCTTTCCGAACCAGTTATACGAGTAAGTATAACTTGTAAAAAAAGAATATATTCTATTCTATCCTGCTGTTAGAAATAAATAAGGCGGATAAAAATATATGGAAAATTTTAAATGCAATAGTTTTCAGTGTATTGCAAGACGTGACTACCGGTAATGTCAGATAGTCTTATGGCCGTGGCAGGAAAAGAGGAGACCGCTTCGGTGTATGTCGCTTGTAGCGCGATGACAATGCCGTCATAGACAGATAGCGGTATAATCATTAAGTTTATCCCAAACGTAAAATACTCCGATAGTCAAGGGCAGCCGCGTCGAGGTTGCTAAAGTTGCTAGGATTACGGAAAATACTTCTTACAATGAGAGAGGTTCATATGCCCAGCTGTGGACTGTTGCCGGCTATTAAAGAAATAGACGTGCATTATGAGTTTGATAATAAGCATGTATTATACAACTATAGTATGTTGGGAGCACTAAGCTCGAAGTTGTTGACGAGTACGTTTACCTGGGACTAATAGTCCGGCTAGGTAAGTCCAACTTCGACCGAGAGGTCAATCGACGGATTTAACTCGGCTGGGCAGCGTTCGGGAAATTACGACACATCTCGTCAGGTATACCTCAAAACCTGAAAACTAAGTTATACAACCAGTGCGTGTTGCCAGTGATGACATATGGAACTGAGACGTGGTCCTTCACTGCTGGCCGTATGAGGACGCTCAAGGTCGCTCAGCGAGCTATGGAGAGGGCTATGCTCGGAGTTTCTCTGCGTGATAGACTTAGAAATGAGGATATCCGCAGTAGAACAAGAGTGACCGATATAGCCCAGCAGATTAGTAAGCTGAAGTGGCAATGGGCCGGCCATATAGCTCGAAGAACCGACAACCGTTGGGGAAAAAAGGTTCTCGAGTGGCAGCCTCGTACCGGTAGACGAAGTGTAGGGCGACCCGCCACTAGATGGAGTGACGACCTGGTAAGACATGCAGGAAAACGATGGATGCAGGTGGCTCAGGACCGTGCTTTGTGGCATACCTTGGGGGAGGCCTATGTTCAGCAGTGGACTTGTAAAGGGTTGTAATGATGATGATGATGATACAACTATATTTACCGTTACAAATGGTAGATATGATATTTAAAACTCATAGGTTCATTCTAAAAGGTAGCTAAAGAAGACAATTGAACCTATCCGTTCCCTAGCGATACCATTATTTGAACCGTAAGCTATCAGTCATGTTTCAAACAGCCTTACTCACACTTACTTACAGCCTAAACTCTAGATTTTTTTGAAATTTTTTGCCCATTATTATTCTATTACACTTTATTTTTTAGCCTATATAGAAACACCCACCATTCGATCAATCTATTTTTTTCCATTATATTATTTAAATGCGTTACATTTTCAGAAAACTGATTTCAAAGAACTCCGTTATCTATCCATTATAGCCTACAAAAGTTTACAGCTGTACATAGGTCTCCTATATATCACATTTCATACCATGGGCGTGGGTAGGAGACGAGAAGGGAAACTGAACCAGGAGATGGGTAGTAGAATCATCCTATATGTACAGATAACAGTAATGTGGTAAATACCCCTCTTAAAAGTTAATCCAGATGTGGGAGGCCTATGTTCAGCAGTGAATTTTTGATATGCTATAATGATAATTGTGTGGCATGTTTAAAAACGGTTATATTTGGAAACTTGATGTAAGACAATACAAGAAAGCTGACTATATATTTTATAAAGAATGTACGTAAACATATGTACATAGATTTGAACATAACACATGCCAAGCAGAATTACTGAAATATTAATGGGTTGACGAGTATGAGAGGGATTTTAAAATGCGTCCTAAAAAGTATTGTTTTATTACTTATCATTCAGAAATTTGCAACATATGTAAATAATATTAAAATGAAATACTATGTCAAAGTTTGTGATGCAATTTCTTGTATCTCAATAACAAGCGCTATATCGTTTATATTTTCTTCGTGGGCGGTTACCAATACTATAGTTGCTATACTATAGTGCTTAATATCAAACTCAGAATGAACTTCTATTTCTTTAATAGCCGGCGACAGTCCACAGCTGGGCATATGAACCTCTCTCATTGTAAGAAATATTTGCTGTAATCCTAGCAACTTTAGCAACCTGGACGCAGCTGCCCTTGACTATCGGAGTATTTTACGTCTGGGATAAACTTAATGATTATACCGCTATCTGTCTATGACGGCGTTGTCATCGCGCCACAAGCGACATACACCGAAGCGGTCTCCTCTTTTTCTGCCACGGCCATAAGACTATCTGTCATTACCGGTAGTCACGTCTTGCGATACATTGAAAACTATTGCATTTAAAATTTTCCGTATATTTTTATCCACCTTATTTATTTCTAGCAGTAGGATAGAATAGAACATATTCTTTTTTTTACGAGTTATACTTACTCGTATAACTGGTTCGGAAAGAACCCAGCGGATCTTTTCAATGTTAAATTGTATAATAAAACACACAATTTGTACAAACTACTTAAAAACACTACTTGAGAAACAACTTGATCGCGATTACCTTATACCCGGTGAGTTTCATCAACCATGTATTCGTTTATGTTTATAAATTTGGTAATAGATTATTGTATATTTTACTTTCCTTGTATATTTGTACATTCCTAGACTAGATTTTGTTATTAAAGCGTACAGTCTAGGTTAAAAATGGCTCTCTTCTTCAAAATAAACATAGTTTCTAAGTCCGTTTTTATTTCTGAATTTTTAGGCAATTAATTTAAAAGTATCTCTTAAGAATTTTATCCATTTATTCATTCCAAATTTCTATCAGGGATTCCGTGGTTTAGTAAATCGATGATTATTTTATTGGATAAAAGCTCTATCCGATACATGCTAAAAGTTTACGCTATTTTGTTCAATCACAAGCGTTTTCCATTAAGATTAGCGGCGAAGCTTGAAATGACTTTTAACATATTAATATAAAGTCAACGAAATTCACTACTATTACTACTTACACAGTTTATAAAAGATCACTGTTGAACATAGGCCTCCCTCATAGATTTCCTTATGGGGGGGGGGGGATTTTGTCCTAGTTGCCAGGCTTGAAAAGGATTTTTATTATTATTATTTTGAGTTGTGATGAGGAAGATGCTGCATCTCCTGTTTCAATTTCCCTCTGTCGCTTCTTCCGACACCCTTTTTTTTTTTTTTTTTGTACATGGGGAAATGCCTACGCATACCCGCCTCGCGGGGGCAAGGACGGGTTATGTCGGACTCGCGCCGACTCAAACCCCATGGTGTTCCACCTTTGTCGCATATTGGCAGGGCTACGGGAACGCTTTCGCACACATCCGCGGCCCTGCTAGCGCCTGCCGCCCCATGGCAGCACCTCCTCGGGAGAGGAAAATTCCTCCCCGTTCTCCTTCACAGGTAAGGCGCACCAGAACACATGGCGCGCCTTCCTCCACGGCCTCCAATTACGTCTGTGCAACAGACGCCCCCGCGTCCGATGCACAAAGGCCATGGGGCCAGGAAAAACGAGCACTTAGAAGTACTAGCCTTCCCGACCCCAGCGGCGGATCTGGTCTATGGCTCCGCCGCCAACCAAGATTCGGCTGCGGAGGGTAGGGAGAGCGGCGCCTCGCAATACCGACAATCCTCTCCCCCCGCAGCCCCACCACCACCGCATCAACGGTGCGGCCCCGTTTGAGTCGCGGAGGATAGGGCGAGTGGCGCATCGCCATACCAACACTCCTCTTCCTCCGCGACTCCACCTCGGCTGCAGCGGAAGAGGGTGCGCGAGTCCCCACTCGCTGCAGTCCACCAGCACACATCCAAAGTGGGCTCCCCAAGCCCACTCGGAGTGGCCACCTCAGGCCGGCCCTTCACCTCGGGCCAGCCGATGGGTTCCTCTTTGTTCACCGTGGGAGACCAAGCCACGGCTACTAAGCCCCCCCGCCACGACAAGGCGGGACGTTCGGGGGGGTTCTTCCGACACCCTGGGGACGATATGGGGTAATGGATGTTCTTACACCGCCACCACAAGTTAACTTCTTCATTTCACATATAACCAGCGTGAAATAGTAGCTTATTACAGCTGTGTTTCGTATTGGGAGCGTATAGAACTAGAGACACTTTTTACGGGTAATTAGGCATTAAATTGCATTGTCTACATTTGGATTCATATTCGAGGATAGATGTTGGTGTTTACGGGCCGAAGTGTCTACCTACCAACATATTGTGCGCTCGTTTGTGTATCCAATAAAATGAATATAAAAATTTAAGTCGTGGTAGAGCCATGCTGCAAATTATTATGTGCAGCCATAATAGCGGATTAGGGCTGAATCATAAATGGTTCGGCTTGACCGGAGAAGGACCACACTCGCGCAGTACATATACCACAATACTAGCATGAAATAACATCCTAATGCTATCGTGTTTTATATGGTAAATGAATGAGTAACGGCGTTTGGATATACTACTGGTACTGACTTCTGGTAACGACGCAATCTGCACTTTGATTTTTAATCGACGATAGGTGTAAGTGTCTATGGGCCACACTGCTCTGCTTACCATCAGTGAACTGCGAGATCATATGTCATTCTTACTTCTTAAAAAATTACTTATTTACTTTATTGATTAATCCTAAAATTGCTTTCTCATTTGATTTAAAATATAAAAAGTGGAATTTACTGTTGACTTGCCATATCCGCTACAGGCGGGTTCGTAACCGCAGTTCTTGATTATTGTTAGTTGTTATCAGGAAGATATTGCTACCCACATTATTACAGCATTAGTTTCCATTTGTCACCTCTTACGACACCCACACGACGACGTATGGTAGTAAATATTCTTACACCGTCTATAAAAATGTGTCTTTTACTAATAATGGAATATATTTATTTTCTATCACTACTCAACTGATTATATATATATATATATATATATATATATATATATATATATATATATATATATATGTATATATATATATATAGTACCCGGTTGACCGAGCTTTGCTCGGTATTTTTCGCTCGATTTTTTTAATTCGTGTGTTTTGGAAATTATATTTAGATACAAATTACATACTGATGAATTATAAATAATATTTTTTGATCTTAGCGACATAACAGAAAAAACTGAACTGGTTATTTGAATAAAAAATCATGAGTGCAATTATTTTTATTTAAATTTTCGTGTTTTTAAAAAATACTAAAAAAAGGGCTCGAAAAAAATATATTTTCTCAAAAAAGAAAGAAACTTGAAAAAAAAAATAAAAAAGTCGGTCGGTCGGTCTGGGCTCGAACCGGGGTTTTACGATTTTGTGACCGCCCATTATACCAATAAGCTATTTATAATCATTATCAAACTGTCAAAATTTACCTTCTTATTCTAACTATATTGTAGCAGTTTTTAATTGCCTAAAAACACGGACAAAAAGACATTTTCTAAAAATAAATCTTAGCTAGATCGATTTATTATCCCCGAAACTCCCTGGACACTAAATTTTATGAAAATCGTTGGAGCCGTTTCCGAGATCCCGATTATATATATATATACATATATACAAGAATTGCTCGTTTAATAGTATAGGATATATATATATATATATATATATATATATATATATATATATATACATATATATATATATACAAATCATTCATAAATATTAATAAAGTAAATATTAAAAAAGAAATCAAAACATAAAATAAGAATGTAAATAATAAATACAATATCTGGAATATCTACGACAAAAAGAACATCTTTGAAAAATACTTCTTAAAATGATACATCACTGAACTCAAAATAATATATGGATTACGCACAAATTTTATTAGCATTTTAAATACAAATCGAATGTACCTTGTAATTAGTAGATTCACAAACGTGATAGTTTAGGGACTTAGCGTTCTGTTATACCCCGTATATGTTAGCCTTAGTTCTGCACTGCCTCTTAATAATGTTGTTTTAGCCATAGGGTTCAGTGAGTATTGCAGTGGAGCAGTTCGGCCACTTCTGTCTGTTTCCATCTTCAAACCTGCTCGATTGTCTACGAACTTTAATCAAATTAATATTGGAATTAAATTTCAGTGTTAATATAATCCTTTTTTTTAACCTATCAGTCCGTCTCCGTATAACACTGCTAAGCCCTGTCTCCAATGAAGAGATGGAGTTGCTTAGCTGTCAGCAATTTCACTTTTTCTGTGCGAAGTACATAGTTTCCCAGATGAGTGCTACGTTTGCACTCAGAGGCGGACGCGTTTCTTCTATTATGGAACAGAACCTACACATCCTTGAGTTACTTGGTCCCATGATGGACATGTGCTTTTTAGGACAACAGCATCCAGTTAGAGCTCTTGCCAGAATGCTCAATTTATTTTTTCTTAATCCCAGGGCTTCTGAAGCGAACTTACTATCAAAAGCCCGGATTAAGGCCTTAGAATGTTTTAGGCCTGGCTTTTCAGATCAGATCTTAAGCGACTTACTGGGATAAAGAGTTTCAATATATATATATATATATATATATTATATATATATATATATATATATATATATATATAATATATATATATATATATATATATATATATATATATATATATATATATATATATATATATATGTATATATATATATATATATAGTACCCGGTTGACCGAGCTTTGCTCGGTATTTTTCGCTCGATTTTTTTAATTCGTGTGTTTTGGAAATTATATTTAGATACAAATTACATACTGATGAATTATAAATAATATTTTTTGATCTTAGCGACATAACAGAAAAAACTGAACTGGTTATTTGAATAAAAAATCATGAGTGCAATTATTTTTATTTAAATTTTCGTGTTTTTAAAAAATACTAAAAAAAGGGCTCGAAAAAAATATATTTTCTCAAAAAAGAAAGAAACTTGAAAAAAAAAATAAAAAAGTCGGTCGGTCGGTCTGGGCTCGAACCGGGGTTTTACGATTTTGTGACCGCCCATTATACCAATAAGCTATTTATAATCATTATCAAACTGTCAAAATTTACCTTCTTATTCTAACTATATTGTAGCAGTTTTTAATTGCCTAAAAACACGGACAAAAAGACATTTTCTAAAAATAAATCTTAGCTAGATCGATTTATTATCCCCGAAACTCCCTGGACACTAAATTTTATGAAAATCGTTGGAGCCGTTTCCGAGATCCCGATTATATATATATATACATATATACAAGAATTGCTCGTTTAATAGTATAGGATATATATATATATATATATATATATATATATACATATATATATATATACAAATCATTCATAAATATTAATAAAGTAAATATTAAAAAAGAAATCAAAACATAAAATAAGAATGTAAATAATAAATACAATATCTGGAATATCTACGACAAAAAGAACATCTTTGAAAAATACTTCTTAAAATGATACATCACTGAACTCAAAATAATATATGGATTACGCACAAATTTTATTAGCATTTTAAATACAAATCGAATGTACCTTGTAATTAGTAGATTCACAAACGTGATAGTTTAGGGACTTAGCGTTCTGTTATACCCCGTATATGTTAGCCTTAGTTCTGCACTGCCTCTTAATAATGTTGTTTTAGCCATAGGGTTCAGTGAGTATTGCAGTGGAGCAGTTCGGCCACTTCTGTCTGTTTCCATCTTCAAACCTGCTCGATTGTCTACGAACTTTAATTAAATTAATATTGGAATTAAATTTCAGTGTTAATATAATCCTTTTTTTTAACCTATCAGTCCGTCTCCGTATAACACTGCTAAGCCCTGTCTCCAATGAAGAGATGGAGTTGCTTAGCTGTCAGCAATTTCACTTTTTCTGTGCGAAGTACATAGTTTCCCAGATGAGTGCTACGTTTGCACTCAGAGGCGGACGCGTTTCTTCTATTATGGAACAGAACCTACACATCCTTGAGTTACTTGGTCCCATGATGGACATGTGCTTTTTAGGACAACAGCATCCAGTTAGAGCTCTTGCCAGAATGCTCAATTTATTTTTTCTTAATCCCAGGGCTTCTGAAGCGAACTTACTATCAAAAGCCCGGATTAAGGCCTTAGAATGTTTTAGGCCTGGCTTTTCAGATCAGATCTTAAGCGACTTACTGGGATAAAGAGTTTCAAGGGTCTATCGGGCTTGGCTTCTTAAGATTCCACAAAATGGCTCAGGTCCAAATTGTGTACGTTTTGAGCCCTCCCATGCGAGTTTGTCAGCAAATTCATTAACGAGAATACCCGCGTTGCCCAGGACTCATCTTAAGATGACGCTGTTGTTACATCACAGGGCGTTTAAACGGTTCGTGCTGTCTCCAACTAGCTACGAGTTGACTAAGTTTGACCTCGGCGCTAGCGGTGCTGCTTGACTATCAGAGTTTATGTAAATTATACGGTTGACGTAGTGTTTTTGCAGATTGATTTCTGCACACTTAAGTACGGCGAAAATTTCTACCTGGAAGATAGAGGTGAATCTATCCAAATTCATACTAAGTTTGTACATGGGGTGCTCCCTATAAATTTCAAAGCCTACGTCGAGGCTCATTTTCGACCCATCAGTATACGGTACGAGGCTACCGACCTCATATATAACCTGGCTATTCAGCCAGTCTTCTCTGGAGGATAGTTCCACTATATACTTTTTATCAAAAAAGTGTAGCGGACGCATGATATCTGAGATCGTGCATAAGACCGGAGTTTCTTTAATTGAGTCGAGCATGGATCTCAATCTGTAGGAGAACAAGCTCAAACCGCCC
The DNA here is from genome assembly GCA_036936625.1 of Parnassius smintheus behrii. Taxonomy (NCBI): domain Eukaryota; kingdom Metazoa; phylum Arthropoda; class Insecta; order Lepidoptera; family Papilionidae; genus Parnassius; species Parnassius smintheus. Next base: position 16,278,106 of record JAUPFT010000007.1, read on the forward strand.
AGGGTGTTAATCTTATACAAACTTTCCTTCGCTTAGCTCTTGTCCAGATAACGATCAATGGGTGTTAGGCGCAGAAGTTCATTAAAAACCTCCCCAGGCGATGATTGCATAACTCTAGTTGCCATTAAGCAGGCAGTCTTTTGTAGACTATTTAGTCTATCCGCAGTCGTCTTTTGGTTGACCTTGTTTCACCAGACATTGGAGGCGTAGGTGAGAATCGGCCTCACTATGCTGCTGTACAGCCATAGCAACATAATGGGACGCAAGACTCAGTTGTCTCCGACCAAACGACCGCAAGTACCTAAAACAATTTTTGTCTTATGACATACGTTGCTAATATGAGAGTTTCACGTTAGTTTTTGGTCGATTGTAATGCCCATGTAGGTACTTAACTTCAGTAGAAAATGATACTTCTTTACTATTGAGTTTTAGTGTGACTAATTTGTCCGTCACTTTTTGGTAAAGGATGTTATAACAGTTTATACAGCATTAACTGATAAACTGTCTTCTATTTGACAGCATCGACTTCACTCACCCGATGGTTGTGAGGTCAACATTTTTAGATGTTAGGCCCCCAATCAGCAGTGATGTGGGGCTACTGTCGATGGCACCCTCAATATCTAGAAAGGCACAAAGAACTATTTCTTTATCCTCCAGTGCTTTTTTGACCCTGTCAATTAACACTGATCAGGGCTGTTTCCGTAGATTAACCTTTGCGTCAAGCATGCGTGCATACATGGCAAACATGGTTCTAATGTATGGGCCTCATAGCTAGAGATACATCCCTTATATATCTATCTATAACCTTTTCCTATGTCTTAAGAAGAAAGGAAGATAGACTTATAGGTCTTTGGTAAAGCGTAGCTCTTTTTACCAGCCTTAGGTATAAATAGAACATTGATAATTTTTGTCCATCGTTCTGGAATATATCCCCATGCAAAACATGCTGTGAAGATTCTCACCAGATGAGGAAGAAGAATATCGATACTCCTCTGTAGTTGGATGGGAATGATTCCATCCTCCCCGCTTGTCTTAAATGGTGTAAAGAGTCAACAGCCTACTGCACCAGGTTTGGCCTTATTACCTTTCCAGTAGCAGAATTTAAGGCTGAAGTCTTGTGTGACCCTGGGAAATGGGTTGACTCTAGCAACTCCAATGTTTCTGTTTCACTGTTAGTGGATTTACCATCAGACTTTTTAAGAAGCTTTTTTTTTGCGCCCAGAAGCAAATAATGGCTACCCTCTGGGAAGCGAGGGAGGGAGGTGGTGAATGCTCAAAGCGTACCAAGCAGCCGGCTGCGTGATTATGTGGTACACACCGAGAAACCTCAGTGCCTTACCTACTAAACACCACCTGTGAGACTGGCTTCAACCTGTAAGATCGTACCTGTACCTGCAAGATCGTACAGCTGTATCGGAAGCGGCCACATTTGGCCGAAAGCGAGGCACAGGCGGCGAGTAGCCACTGACTAGTGTGTCTAACTAAAGCAGATTGCAAGATGAGATGGGCGATGAGATGGGGAGGCTCGGCCTGAACCACCAGTAGGCAGTTAAGGTCGGCCGAAAGCTTGTTAGGCGGATCCGAGAGTCTCTCTCCATGCGGAAACTATACCGAGAGGGAAGTTGAGCTGCATAGGCAGCTGCCTCGCGAATGAGGTGATTTAAATGAGATTCTTAAGTTAAGAATTGTTGAATTGTGGGGAGCTCTAAGTCTCGGTGGAGGTCGGCGTTACGGACGTTATAGGGTGCGTGCGTAGCTCGACGACAGAAAAGGTTTTAAACTATTTGAAGTTCATTTCAAATCACTGGTGTAGCATGAGCAAAAATGTTTGCCGCGTACCAGATCGTACACGATACGGACCTTACACAGGGTTCGCTAGTTCCGGTCATTTTACTGTGTCTGCCCAACATTCTGTTGAGCATACCTATGTAAAATCGCGCTGTGCAAGTTACTTTCCTAACGTGAGCTTCGTATCAAGGGTGATGCCTAAGTATTTGTCGGTTATTTGCCAGGAGACAGGGGTTCCTAACATCCGGATAGGCGGAATGGCAGTAGGATGGCGTCGTTTATGTTTGAAGCAAACGGCGGAGCTCTTCTCCAAGTTCATACCCCATTTCTGGAACAAAGCTCCTAAGTCACAACTGACTTTTGGATCCTTTCCGGATCTGTAGGAGTGAGTTGCCTTTAGAGTAAAGGGCTGTGTCATCTGCAAAGAGGGTGAGTTGAACACCACTCGACCTGATGGGAATGTCGTTGGTGTATAGTATGTACAAAAGTTTCAAAATTCCTTCTTAAGCTATCTCTGTTGATATCCCTGGAGGTCGCTTTTGGATACCTAAAAGGAACAGTTTATAGGTTGGTGATGCTCCAATCACAAACTTAATGTGTTTGTGATCAGACATCGAGTTTTTACTACTAACATGCCAGTCATTTATCCACCTGGACATGTTGACCTGGACATTGGTAGCAAAGGTTTTGTCTAATACTTCTTGCCTAGCACGCGTAACATAGGTTGGTGTACACTCTAAGTTTAGGCTTACTAGGAGGCTGGAAACGAGAAAATCATAAAGTAACTCACCTCTTTCGTTGATGTTAGTACTTCTACAGGATTTGTGGTGAGCATTAGCGTCATAACCCACCACAAGTTCGGCATTGTGTTTTCGAGCGAACTCCGCATCTCGCTCTAACTCGATAGTAGGATCTGAGTTCTTTCCGGGAAGATAGGCTAGGAAAATGATTACTCTGGCCACTGTGCATCTCTTGAGATTTATGAAAGCTGTAACCAGGTTTTCGATGCAGTACTCTGGAACAGCTAAAAGTTCAATATTTTTATTGTAAATTATACAAGCTCTGGATCTACTGCCTTAAGTATTGACAAGAATCTTACCGGCAGCCGACAATCCCAGAACTTGACCATTACCCGCCCAAGGCTTTTATATAAGGGCAAGGTCAATGTTGTCATCTTTTTTTATAGGATAGGGTGACAAACGAGCACACAGTCCGCCTGATGGTAAGTGTTTGCTGAGGCCCATAAACATCTACATCTATCCTCGATTACTAATCAAAATGAAATACGTTGTTACCCATGAGGACTAAGATAGAATGCCTCGTTTCCAGAAAAAAGGGTCTCCGGTTCTCTACACTCACCACACGAAACACAGCAGCATTAAGCTACTATTTTACGCTGGTATTCTGTGAGAGCGTAGTTTTTCCCCGGTCGAGCCGACACATTCGTGCTACAACTACTCGTAAATGGGTCTACTACTAATACAACTGCAGCACGGCTCTACTACGTATAAAAGCAAAGCAAATCTCCACCACGGCAGAAGCAGCTGCAGCATGGTAAAGATTTGCCTGAAGGACCCTCTACTTGGTATTTAAGCGCGTGGGGCGGCAGTGGTCTTTTCCGAAGAAGAAACGTTCTTTACCGGCTCTTTTGACCCCCACCTTCAGGATTAGAAAAAGTCCTGTAATATTAATAGGTTTGTGTCAAAAAAAACCTATTTAGTTATTTACAAATTTATGTAAGGTACATTCGTGTTAACGATAAATCGCACAAACTTGAAATAACTTATACACTTTCATATATATTCGCCAAACGAATATCGAGGCGAGGATAGTTTGACTATCGATCAAGCTATTCCCTTGAAACCTTAACGGATACTCGTAAATACCTTAGAGAGAAAACGTTTCTATTATTCGAAGAAAAGAACGAAGCTTATTGCAATAAGACAAATGAAAATAGTCCTACGCAATGTTTTTATTAGCGTTCTATATAAAAATAAACTTGAAAATACATAATGATTTCTTATATTTACGCGAACACTACACATTGATTAAAACTACTTTTACGGATTTTATCGCGTTTAATTTTAATTTTAATTATTTTATTTTTCATTACCGACGTTTCAGGTGCTTTCCTGCAAACCCGGTGTTAAACCCGGAGGAGTATCTTCAGCTTTTTTAATTATTTATTATTTAGACCATAAACAATAATTAAAAAAGCTGAAAGTACTCCGGGATTGACATCTGGACGTCAGTCACCTCAGTCCCCCGTAAACATCGGTGCTGGAAAGCACCCGAAACATCGGGAATTAAAAACAAACATAATTAAAATTAAACGCGATAAAACCCGTAAAAGTAGTTTTAATCATTAAAAATACGTGTGATTTTACGTGGTTTTATCACATTTATTTTAGTTTACTCCGAGACTTAAAAAGTGCCGAAGTTTTGGTACACTTTTGGCTTTACTTTATTGTCAACTTGCACGTTCTTTTTATTAAAAGAAACCTCAGTTTATTGACTCCACACCAGGATTTTCTCTTGTATCATGATGCAATTTACATACATAAATTATTGCACGTGGACAAATACAAGTTGTTAGGACTTCTTTTCTGTCTAAGAATCCGTCTGCGTACCTGTTTCTGTCGCCAAATAGTGGTGCGTTGTACCGGTTTGAAGGGTATGGAGAGCCAGTATAATAACAAACTGCGAGATATTCCATCTTAGTTCTTAAGGTGATAAGCCTTCTTTGTATGAAGTCGGCTGTAGATGTCCATGGACCGCAGTAAACACTTACCATCACCTTTGTTTTGATATTGATTCGACCTTATGCTTTGATATTGAATTATAGGCTACAGGCGACTACTTGATACGAAGCGAGGTGTTTGCGAACCCGTGCGGACAAGTACGAGTCCATCCTGTCCATTTAAAAAAAATCGGTTTTCACGTTCGTCAAATGCAGGACGGCTCACTCGGAAAACGTTTTGTAAATACTTCATTTTAATCGATTAAAAAAAGAGGAGGATCTCAATTCGAGTGCGTTCTTTTCTTTTGTGTCTATATAACTTTATATATCATTATAAACTGTAAACTGATTTTAATGATTCTTCCATTGAACAGTTTATACTTAAGTGTTAAGTTTATTTGATAATGATTTGGACTAAATTTTAAATTTATATGTACTTCATTCGAGACTTTGATATTCCTTAGTCCGATTTTTTGAAATTTGTATTTTAATAAAAGTAAAATTGACACCGTTTGGAGGAAATGAGGTGCACATGCATTCTAAGCTCTTGCCTATCGTTTCTACATCTTGGCTTTTTACGAAATATTTAATTACGTGATCACCAATTCAACTACCAAGCACGGCGACTACAAATATCACTGCACATGGTGGACTGTTACTGTTTGATAAAGGAGACTAAGCGTATTTATTATTTTAAATAATGAGTTGAGTTAATTGGTAAAAAGAGTGGTACTTTTTAAAGGGTTACATACTCCTAAATTATATTTATAAAATTTGTAAATGATTGTTTGTCAAAATCTTAAATCTACGGTAGAATTTCATAATATTTTTTAATTCTGTCACTACGTGCTGCATTCGACTACATGCGTGTTTTTATATACTTTTTGAATTTTTTTAAGCCACAACACCACCTTTCCACCTACATTTAGTACACAATAAACATGAAAGTGGCTAAAATTCCGCAACAAATTATAAATATACTATTGTGACCGCCGACCTATATAATAATTCAGAAGCATTTTAAATAATTTCAAAACCTCAGTTTAACGAAAAGATTTGTATAACATGTTTTGAAAGTTTGGTTCTTTGACATAGTTTTCGTTTTGCAATTTTCTTTAAAGCATTCTTATAAATACACATATCAAAAAAAGTTTGTGGTCATCAAAGCAAAATCTTAATGTCAAATCTTTTTTTGATAAAAATACACTGTTTAAAATTAAAATTTAAAACACAATTTTTTTTAATACCGAAAATTGAGTAATTTAATTCAAATGTAATTGTAACAGAAATTCGATGGACAGAAAAAGATTGTTTAACCAAACTTACACAACAATTAATTATTTGAAGGTTTTAATTTAATACAATATAACTCCTCCTAAGAGTGTGGTTTGCAAGATGATGCAGTGACCAGGATTAAGAAAGGAATGCTTCGGTGGTTTGGTCACGTAGAAAGAATGAATGCGGAAAAACTGACAAAGCAAATATATGTTGCAGAAGTGAATGGAAGAGTCGGAAAGGGACGTCCTAGGCGGAAATCTGTCGGCCAAATTGGCGATATACTAAAAATGGGCCAAATTAAGAGTACCCTTAACTGACGAGCATGTATGCGTAGGTATATGGATGTGGAAGAGGCGAGAGAGGTATGTCAGGATCGTGCTAAATGGAAGTCTGTAGTCTCTGCCTACCCCTCTGGGTGACAGGCGTGAGTGTTTATGTATAACTCCTCACCTGGGTCGATCACATGTGGAGATCTCCCTGGGCATGCTGAGGATCAAGTTACCTACCATTTCTTGCCTCTCCCATTCTTGAATATTCTTGTATATTCGGACGGTTCCAAAGAGCTCGCGTAAGCTCGCGGCAGCCCAGTCTAACCTTGTGATATCGTATTGTCCGAGAGCAGCATTGACTCGTTGATCTCGATATGCGGGCGCATTATCATCGACCGGTACGAATTGGTGCGCATGGTTTACTGAGAATGGTCTGACAATTCCACCAATAGCGACTGTTTTATAATAATAATCATTTATACAGACAACAAAGGCCCGTAAAAAAGAAAAATAAGTACTTACAAGCAACAATTAATAAAAGAATTAAAATAAATTAAAATAATACTGAAATACAAAAATAAATATAAATAAAATAAATGCCATCAAATAAATTAAAACTTACATCTTAACATACTAGACCAATATTTAAATATTTCACCACAATTTTGCGTTAAAGTTTGTAGAATCGCATTTCCAGATTTGAGAAGATTACTTCTAAATCTGGCCACACGAAGTCTTATCAAAGCATCGAGGGTCGGTACGCGGTACGCGAACATTGTGGATGCACTACAGCTCCTCAGAAAACGAAATAATATTCGAAACGAATCGTTATACTGAACCTTAAAGATTCGATCGTTTTCCTTTTCAAAGGTGAATGGCAGATTTCGTACCGCATACTTTTTTTGTTGTTTTGTTATAGAATTTGTACCACATATTAAGGCAACTAAGTTATTTACTTTCCTGTTAGTGTACTATTTTTAGAACTTGGGATTAATTAATAATATCAATAAAAAGATTTTAATAAAAAAACGTAATATAATCGTAAACTGAACGCAGTTGTTTTTAGAAGTTGCCACATGTAAAATAGCACAGATATCGAAATGATAATTAATTATTTAGAAATAGAAATAACACTACATATAATTAAACACATAATTAAAAAAACATATATTATACCTAAGAATGCATAATTGTTGCATAAATCATAATGGTTAACGATTTAATGATAGGAATGTTTTCGTCATCAATATTTTTTTTGTTCATATGGCAATTATTTATTGACAGGTAAAGACAATCTGTCTTTCAGTTAAATTCAGTTCAGTTCTTTGCTGTTGTTTTGGATTGTAGTTTGTGACTACATCTGAGCAATTTAGCGAATTATCTGGCTGTTTTTACGTTGAGTTGAGCATATGCTCCTCCGTACTCTATCTCTTGATAGTAGTTTCGCGAAAGGACGCTATATTAACTGTGTTGTGTGTGTACGTGCTATAATTAAAATGTCGAGTTTGCAATGTGTTAATTGCAACGTTCGCTTGTCCCGAATAAGAAGGCACGTTTTATCCGATGAGAGTGAAGATGTCGTCAATACTATTCGACTGTGGACATATCCTAGAGACGTAAGTAGTTTACGAATAACATTCCACATATGAGTGGGCTAGTGACGAACTCTGTAATGAGTTTTACGTGTTGAAAAGTAGTCCTGATCATTTAAACCACACCATACCACACTAAATATGTATATAATATTCTAAAAACTAAAAAATAAGGTTATGTGTATGCATACAATTTGTTATTTACATGTATCTTGGTTCTCCTTAGTGTTAGAATAGGTATTAGTCTGATAGTATGACCACTGAAAAGGAGAGGAAAGTATATAATGTTGAACAGTACTCCAAATAATTTCATTATTTCCAGATAACACCTGCTGACCATATTTGTCATCCATGCTGGCAGCTAGCTACTCATTCAATTTCATCTAATAATATTCCGAGAAGACGAGTTGGCCATCAAAAAGTATGTGTTGTATGCGGACGATCCATACTTAGAATTAGTCGACGTAGGATTTTGATTGAAGGGGCCAATGAAGAAGAACAAAGAATGGCTAATACAGTTTCTACTTGGATCCAACCACGAGAGGTATACCTACTATAATTATTATTAAATATTTTTATTTCATTTAAACTAAAAAATAAACTAACTAAGAAATAAAATAATATTAATTATTTCCCACTATTATCATGCATGTTTGAGTGAAAGTTTTTATTTATTTATATTTTTGTTTTAGCTTTGTTCTGAAGATGAAGCTTGTGTGCCATGTTGGCTAAGAGCTAGAAGAACGAGGATCGGTCCACCAGTTGAAGACATTCAACCCCCTTCACCCGATCATGTGGATGGTGATTATTCTGTTTTAATGTGTGCTGTATGTGGACGGAGTCTGTCCACCACAACATCAGATGAAGAGTGGAATTCCGACAATATTGCCCGTTTGTTGGAGCATCAGCAGGTATATATGAGATAATATATTTACAGTAACTAGCTTATAAACACTTGCCATGCAAAGGGCTTTACACTTAAATGTTGCTAACCCTGGGATACTCATGAGGTTGGTTCTACTAACAACAAAGAGCCCTTCTCCTTTACTCCAATGAGCAATAAACTTATTCACTCATAGAAACACAACATAGCTATTTGGTAAAGGTTTTCTGTAAGGTGAAGGAAACCAATTATTATCCATACATATAGTATCTTAAGAACCATTCTCCAGCTTGGGTTGCCCAAATTCAATCAGAAATCTCACTGTACCCTACATCTTTCTTGTTTGTGTTTCTTTTATGCTTGAACATGTTGGCGACAACTTATGTCTATTGAACTTAGTGTTTAATTTGTATTTCATATATAATAGTATTGACTCTTTTGATATCAATGGCCATCTCATGAAATTAATTATTTACAGATGTCATCCATGAATGAAGTTTGTGGAATTTGCTGGGACCAAGCTCGAGATTTGAGCTTACATGTTCCAGAAGAACCACAAGAAAGACCCCAGCATATTGTGTTGCCCAACATAAGAAGAGCGGCTGAAACACCCAAGCATTGCATTTTCCAAGAATGCATGGAACCAGAGCGAAATGTTGTGCCTGAAGAAACCAGGCGAGAAGTATTAATTAGGTATCAATATTTTATACCAAGAGGTGCTCGTATTTGTTCTCTGCATAGACAGGAGGCAAATTATGAAAATCTGTATTCTGCTGAATACAGCCTTAATTACTTTACTTCCATACAAATAGAAGAGATTATTTTTATATTAATGGAAGGACTTCATAACATTTCTTATGAAAATATTCAAAACTACCCTGATAACCAAGTGCAGTACTTTATAGGCATAAGTAAACAAGAACATCAACAAATATTAGAAGCAACACCTAGGCTGAGGAATATGCATCGGGGTAGTTTTGCATTAACAGCCTTATTGTGCAAGTTAAGGACTGGAGATTCAGGAGACAGATTGTCGTGCTTATTTCAAGTACCAAGAAGGACCATAGAAACATTAATGTCTGTAGCAAGAAATATCTTGTTAACAGACTATGTTCCACAATTTCTCGGATTTTCTCATTTAAGAAGAGAGCAGGTGGCAGCAAAAACTACCAACATTGCCAATCACATTTTTGGTGAGCCTGATGCGCCAGCTGAACAAAAACCTGCAATTACAATAGCCGATGCAACATATATATATACACAAAAAAGCAGTAATTACTTGTTCCAAAAAGACACATATTCCCTACATAAATATAGGAACTTAATAAAGCCTTTTATCCTCTGTACCTCTGATGGATATATCATAGATGTACGTGGACCATATAGTGCCACTACAAATGATGCGACCATAATGAATGATTTATTAAACGAAACGGAATTCAATAATTTTTATAGAGAAAATGATGTTTTTATTGTAGATAGAGGATTTCGTGACTGCATGGATAGTCTGCATGAGAAAGGATATATAGGCCATATGCCTGAAATTAAAGAAGACGGCCAATCACAGCTATCCACTCTTGAAGCCAACAGATCACGTTGTGTAACTATAAACAGGTGGGTAGTAGAAGCTTTGAATGGCCGTTTTAAAAGGGACTTCAAAATATTCCGCCATGAATATTTTAACCGTGGTTGTCGCAATCTAATGACAGATTTTAAAATAGCAGCTGCTCTGCTAAATGCGTTTACTCCACCATTCACAGAAAATATACATGCAGAGCAGTTTGTTTCAATTATATATGAGCGCCTGTTTTTAACCAACACTATAGCCGAGTTAGTTAGGGAACATAATTTAAACAGGCGCGGTTCCTGGTTTGTACCCATAGATGCGACAACCCTATCTTTTCCGCGGCTATCCATGGAGGAATTGATACTATTTGCATGTGGTGTATACCAAATTCGCCAGGCTCGTTCATATGTAGGTGAGCATTTCCGCTTTCATGGAATATACACATTAGAGGTATCCCGAGAGAGAATACGTGGCTTAGAGGGAACAAACCCAATGTTGCTTCGTGCTAAAATAAAGTCCCGCCATTCTTCTGCTAAAACTTATTTTGTATTTATAGTTGCAGAAACAAACATGAATGGTCGGGACGCAATCAGGAGTTATTGTTGTAATTGTATTGTAGGTTTAAGAACCGTGGGATGCTGCTCACATGTGATGAGCATTATTTGGTACCTTAGTTATGCTCGCCATGAGGGTATTACCCGACCTGCCCCCTTCTTAGATGAAGTAATATTAAGAATAAATTGAATTTAAGTACAATAAAATAAATGTACTTGCAAAAACAAAGCATTGTTTCATTTACCTACACTCAAAACCCTACCAGAACTTCATCATTATCAAACTTTTGTTCTATCAAACAGTCCGCTGCTAGCTATAGGTATCCCCTAAAGCACCCCACTGAGTATGTAGGTACGATCCTCATCTCAAACTACCTACTTATTGGTAAGTAAAACACTACAAAGATAGCGACAAGCAATCTAGAACATTTACTTTATAACCAAAACAATGTTTATGTGCCTATATGTAACAATTTACATTGATACACTAGTACATAACCTTAAAAAATAAAATTGGTTATAACTTTTACGTCCCAAGTTTTAAAAATCTAAGAATTTAAAAAGTGCTTGTCTATCCTACTAACTACCAATTAAAACAAAAAATATCCCAAAACACGAAATTTTTTAGGTGTACGAAATTCTCATACAAGCCTGCCGTTCGCCTTTAGTCCAGAGATGTGGCGTGCGATGTGGCGATTGGCAATAGGTTTTAAATAGTAATATTTTAGCATCTCGCTCGCATTTATTAAACTTTCTGCTAATCATATTAGCACGTACAGCAAGAGACCGCCTTTCTCTGTCCATGTCCTGATCATCCCTCAGGTCACTCGATACGATATGTTCTAAATATCGAAAGCTCGTTACAAAGTTCAAATTTTTGCCGTTCAGCTATAACGGTAAAAAAATATTTTTACCATGCGCTCCAAAGACCATTGCGTCAGATTTGTCTGTATTATAAACTAAATCGTGACTTGCTGCGTATTTCTCACAAATATAAATAACTTCCTTAAGGCTCCGATCGAGGGGCTCAACAAAACCATATCGTCTTCGTAACTAAGGTTGTTTATACATTTCCCACCTACATAACAGCCGGTACACATTTTATTGAGCTCCTCAATTTGAACGTTAACGTAAAGGTTAAACAGCGGAGGAGAAGTCAGTCCACCCCGCCTAACCCCATTAGTCAGTACAAACTCGTCCGAAAGTGAACCATCCCAGTTCACTACATTAACCTGCGTATTATACCAATTAATTAGAATAATTTTTAATTTTTGTATCTATCTGCCTTCATGGAGCCTCGATATAGGATTAAAGGCGTTCTAGTTATAATTTTACACTAAAAGGACACCGTCTAAGAAGAAGATGAAGGCAGTTCTTTGCCTTTCATAGTCTCCAGGTCTTCTCCAGACTCGGACGAGTCAGTAATCTGAATGAATACTGATTCGGCATTCGTCACCAAAGAGAGTTTTGCCATATATTTTCCTCCTCATCTTCTTTATTTTGCTGGTGCTCAGCCCACAGCAATCTCGGTCGCTGACGTTGCCGTGAATTCAGAGGTGCTCGCTAAGACCTCAGTGCTCGCAGTTCAGTCCAGTGTAAACAATTCCGATTGGTTTAAGTGCTAACTTTAAGTCCAGAGGAGGCCTATACTACTGCTTTTATTGTATTGGCGTTGATTGTTGGATCCCGGGCTACCATCTGAAATAGTGCTTCTGAGCAGCAGTCAGACAGGGCGACCGCTGCGGGGTCGGTCAGCTAAATTATCCATGCTGTGGAATGTTAAAATTGACTAAGTCAGATTTCCGAATGAGCGTGCGCTTCGATTGAATTTGTTTTATACTAAATCCCCTAGCGGTCTCATGAGACCGCGGCCATATTTTGTCAAATCCCTAGCGTGTAGGTGGGATACTATAGTATTAGTAGTAGTATATAGATCCTATAATGCCAAACTTCTTTATAGAAACGTAGTCTATAAATATAAGCTTTAGTGGTTTAAAGTAAGATCATTATAGCGAAGTTTACATGAGAAAGACGTGTTACTTGGCGCTCTTAGATTTTTATTCCAAAGTGGTGAAAAAAGTTACCTTTTTTATTAGAAACATATACTAAATCGTTCAGCAGACTGAGTGCTTTTGTGTAGTGTAATTTAAACAATAAAATTTGGAATGAAAAGGGGTGAAAACATTGATTCAGTGAATCTTGTGTAGGGTACTGTGACATTTAATTTATAACTTTGATAGTGGAACACAAAAGACTAGACTTTGATCTCATAGTGTTATCGCGTGTTCCGACTGTGTACCAAACTATATGCTATTTTCGCCCGTTACTACTAATGTACTGTCAGCGTAGTGGATAGAGCTTGTTACGCTTCGATTCGGGAAGACCCAAGATCGAATCACAAGGAAGTTTTTTTTTTTTCTCTATTTTTCTTTTTTTTTTCTTCTCTTTTCTATTATCTTAAAAAAAATAGGTTTCAATAAAAATCGGAAATATCTTATATTGAAAGTTAACATGGCAGCAAAAGGACACAAAAACCATGTCTGGGGGTGTTGCTCGATTGGTCTACAGGACCAGAACTATATGCAATGTACAGAATGCACCAAACTTTATCATCTTGAATGTCTGTCAATAACAAGCAATGAAGACGATCCTACGACGTCTACGTGGCTGTGCCCTCAATGTCATGGAACGCAAAAATTGGGTAATAATGATAACACCGCGGTTCGCTACAACCCAAATATAACTGTGAGGCCGGGAAAGAGGCAAGCTCTGAACTTCCCACCAAAAGCTTCAGATGAAAGGCCAATAACAAGGGACGAGATGCAAGAAATTGTCAAGGACGTAGTGACTCAATTCCAAAAGACAATGCGCATCACCATATCGGACATCCTAGGCAGTGAACTAAAATCTTTGAAGGAGGAAATAGTGGATATGAAGGAGTCTATGAATTTTATGAATACAAAATATGAATCTATCACAAAGGAGCATGCAGAGGCCAATGAAAAAATAAAACACCTAGAGACAGTGAACGGTGCACTGCAGTCAAAGGTTGAGGACTTGTCTAATCGATTTAATCAAATGGAACAAAATGCTAGAATGAATAACATTGAGATCCAATGTGTGCCCGAGAGGAAAGATGAGAACCTGTTGCACATCGTAACAGAACTAGGCAAAACAATAAATTGTCAAGTATCCACGGAACACTTAGCCCACTACACCCGTATTGCTAAACTAAATAAAGACTCCAGCCGCCCTAGGTCTATTGTAGTGCAATTTAACTCGCCGAGTATGAGGGCCAATTTCTTGGCAGCAGCGATCAAATATAATAAACTGAAGCCTCAAGAAAGGTTAAACAGTTCTCACGCTGGTGTTTCCGGTGCTAAAACTCCAATTTTTATATGTGAACATCTCTCCACCCATAACAAGGCCCTCCATGCCGCAGCTAGACAGGCGGCAAAGGACAAAGGTTATAAATATGTCTGGGTGAGAGGCGGTCGCATTTTCATGAGGAAGACAGAAGACTCTGAATTTAAAATCATCAGAAACATAGAGACACTTGACAAGTTGCCATAGTTCCAAACCTACAACCTTTCTTTTATAACATTTTGAATGTACCCTATTTTACCCATTTTAAAAGAGATAAGAATATATTACCAAAACGTTCGTGGGTTGCGTACGAAAACTCACAGCTTTTTAAGGGAAGTCAATTGTAATAATTATGATGTAATAGTTTTAACTGAAACCTGGCTTAATAGTAGCGTTAAGAGCAATGAGTTATTTGATGACAGATACGAGATATACAGAAGAGACCGGGAAAGTACGGGGTTTCATGAGAATAAGGATGGGGGAGGAGTCTTAGTTGCGGTACTAAAAACTATCAAATCGGTTCGGAAGTTTGAATGGGAAAGTAAATGTGAAGACATTTGGGTGGTTTTGGATTTGAAAATTGAAAACTCTGGTATTTACTTACCACCTCCGGTGAACAGGCTAATGTTGGAGTATTTTGTAGAAAATTGTACCTCAATCATAACAAGTAAATTTGATACACACCTGTGCTTTATTGGTGATTTTAACTTAGGTAATATAAATTGGAGTTTGGTACATGATTTGTCGAATAACTATGTTGCTCCTAGTCCAAGCCAAGCATTGATAGATTTAGTTCATCTTTACAAGCTTAATCAAATGAATAACATTCTTAACAAATCGGACCGCTTGTTAGACCTTGTACTGACCAACCTATCATCGTCCATGTGTACAGTAGCAGGATCAGTTAATATCCTTAGTATCGTAGATCCTCTACATCCCCCTCTCGAAATATTAATAAAAAGAAATACTGACACTGCACTACCGTATAACATTGATACTAAAATACACAATTTTAGGAAAGCCGATTATACTCAAATCCGCCTCTGTTTAACCGAATATGACTGGAATGAAATGTTTCATAACCTGAATGTTAATGAAATGACAAACTTATTTTATGATATAATTAATAATTTAATAAATAAATATGTGCCCTACAAAAAAATAAGAAATAATTCTTCTCCTCCTTGGTTTAATGTTTCATTAAAGAGAATGTTACGTGAAAAGGAGAACATAAGAAAGCGGTATAAAAAATATAGGAATCACATGGACGAAGTTGAGCTGCGGCTACTTAATAAGCGTTGCTGCACACTAGCAAATCAATCTTATAAAAATTATATAAAGAAGACAGAAGATAGTATTAAGTCGAACCCTAAACTTTTTTGGTCATTTATTAAGGCAAAGAAGTACGGGAAAAGTAATTATCCTTGTACAATGACTGATGGTAATAAGAAGTCATCTAGTCCTAGGGAAATCTGCGACTTATTTGCGTCCTACTTTGGAGCTGTGTATAATTCTCAAGATAACATAAACTCAGACTTGAATGTCAGCCAATGGAATTTGATTTGCAATTACAGCCTTGAACTAACTGCTCCCTACCTTAGCAAGGATCAGATACTGAAGAACATGAAGTCCCTAGATCTTAATAAGGGCCCAGGACCAGATTGTGTCCCTCCTTTATTTATTAAGGCATGTGCGGATGAGCTAGTGACGCCTATATATCTAATTTTTAATAAGTCTCTTCAATCTGGCCTATTTCCTGATGTTTGGAAGTTCGCCAAAGTTGTTCCCATTCACAAGGCCGATAACGTCGAGGTGGTAGGTAATTATAGGCCTATTTCTATACTGTCAACTTTAAGTAAAATATTTGAATCTCTTGTTTATCCTGTGCTGCAGAACCACTTGAATCATTATCTTACTGAGTGGCAGCACGGTTTTGTTAGATTTAGGTCAACCTGTTCCAATCTGACCTTGTTTACTGAAACTTTGGTAGAAGCAGTAGATAACGGTAGGGATGTTGATGTAATATATACAGACCTTAGTAAGGCATTCGACAAAGTACCTCATAATATTCTTATATCTAAATTGCGTGCATATGGTATTACTGGCTCATTAATGGGATGGCTGCAGTCGTATCTGGATAATCGTAGTTTTAGTGTGGTCGTTAATGGTTTTCAGTCTGTACCATACAAAATTACGTCGGGGGTTCCTCAGGGATCACATTTGGGTCCTCTGCTTTTCAACATCTTCATCAATGACATCCCTAGTTGCTTCCAATTTTCCACACCATTTATGTATGCCGATGATTTGAAATTGGTTGGCATCTGCGAAACTCTAGAGGACATTGAACAGTTTCAAAGTGATGTTGACCGTATGGTAAATTGGTGTCGAGACAATGGTATGCACCTGAACATAAACAAGTGCTACCATATGAAATTCAGTAGAAAGATCAAGTCACTGAACACATCATACAAAATTAACGGCCACATCATTAAGAAAACGGAGGAAGTCAGAGACCTGGGAATAGTGTTCGATAAAAAATTAACCTTCGTTCCCCACATCGAGAATATTGCAAAAAAGGCGTATAGAATGCTAGGCTTTGTTTTGCGTAACGCAAAAGTGTTTAAAAATAATCACATTAAGATCCTACTGTATAACAGCCTCGTACGAAGCATACTTGAGTATTGCAGTGTAGTATGGAGGCCACATTACGCGACACACTCCTTACGATTGGAACGTCTGCAAAAAAAGTTCTTGGCAAATTTGGCCTATTGGAATGGGATTGACAAAAAAATTCGGTCTTACGAAAAACGATTAAGATTCTTTAAAATTTTATCCCTGGAAAATCGGAGAAACTTGCTTGACCTGTCATTTCTTGTAAAAATTTTTAATCAAAAAATTAACTGTCCCCTCTTGCTCCAAAAATTTAAATTTCGTGTTCCATTGAGGATTCCTCGCGCCCCTATTACTCCACTTTGCCCTCCTTTTAGAAAATCTGTCTTAGGTGCATACTCCCCAATTCCAAGGTTGTGCAAATTGGTCAATGGACATAGTGACAAAGTTGACATTCATGCCGACTCACTTGCCAAAATTAAGGAAGTTCTAGCTTTAGCCTGGTCTGAAACCAACAAATAAATAATAATAGTTCTTACCACGTACTTTTTTCATTATTAGGTAATTTATACTTTTTTTTATTCGTATTTATAATCTTTCTCGATGCATGTGGTGTTTACCTTAAACGATTGTTACACTTAGCTACGTAAATTAGTTTTTAAGCCATTTTGTTAAATACAGTGTAATCAAACATTGGTAAACCTTAATAAATTAAAAAAAAAAAAAGTGCTGCGGGTGCGGTCGCGTGCAACAGCTTGGGATTTGACGGACGCATTTGACCGCACGGGAATTTTAAGAGGATTGAGAGGATATATAGAAGAAATTATTAATATGGTCTACCGTAACAAAAAAATATTTCGATTTTTAAAACTGATTTCAAACTTTTTTTGATATGTAAGTATATTAAAATAATTACAAATGCTTTGTTTATAAATAAACTAAATCATTATTAAAACAAACTAGTTAATAGTGTAAAATCATTTTTAAAAACAAGCCTTTATTTAAATTGTCTTAAAGAAGAAAATAAACTTTAAATTAAATCAAAACCATCAATTTATTACATTACGCAAATATAGCTTGTCGCAAGATTTACTTATTTAAAAAAAAACATTATTTTTTCTTAAAATTATTTTAGTATGACAATATCAAGTTACATATTGTTTAGGTAACAATATGCAATGGAGAGTTACTGCTTAAGAATAATGATACTGAGTCGATGGTCGAACCTTTTAGCGAAAATGAAATACAAAAAAATACAAGATCTGAAGTTAGAAAAAAGCCCAGGAGCGGATAACATCTCTAATGAAGCCCTCAAGTTAGAAAAGTGTTTACTGATAAAACCTCTTTTAACTCTTTTCAATAAGATACTCGAAGTCCACGAAATACATACGAACTAGGCCAAATCACACATTATTCTACTAAACAAGAAGGGAGACTCTGCTGATAATAACAACTACCGGCCCATCAGCCTACTTTCAACGATATACAAACTGTTTGCAATGGCTCTAAAAAAGAGAATGAAACCATTTATAGAAAAGAACCAACCGGGAGAGCAGGCAGGTTTCCGACAGGGGTATTCTACAACCGAACATATACATACCCTAGAACAAATAGTGGAAAAACATATAGAGTACAAAAGACCACTATAACTAGCCTACGTTGACTACGCGAAGGCTTTCGACTCTACTTTTTTTTTCACACGAAAACATTTGGAAGCACTACTCTGAAACGAGAAAGCAGATGAACTAGCAAAACATGCCGCAACAACTAAAATGAAAAGACAGCCCGTCTTTTCATTTTATTTATATCTTTATGATTTATTCACGTTGTTATTGTCATTTAACATCCACCAGAAGCAACACTGAATCAAAATGGCAGGAGAATTATGGTGAAGCAACAACAAGCACAACTACGAGAAACTTCTTTCCTAATATAGTCATAGCGTATAAGATATTAAAACAAATCAACCTAACAAACATTGTAACGCAATCATTTACCGGCCATGTTAGCAATAAGGCATATCTATATTTATAAGTTGTCATCATCCCCATGCTGCTATTGTAATGATAGTTCACAGCATACTTTAGAAAACACAATTTTAGACTGTCGGCGATTTGTTAAGAAAAAGTGAAGGAGAGAGGAGAAAAAAAAGAAGAGAGAGAGAGAGTTGAAGGAGAGTAAGAAGAGGTTCAATGGTAGATTAGTTGGATTAAGACATACCCAAACCGAAGCTTAAATACTTAAGTTATGAATTTAATTTTAAGTTGTGTGTATTGTATGTCGTAATGTTCATAGGTTATAAGAGGATAATATAGGATAATAGGACAATAGGATTTAAAAATATAAATACATATTAAATAAAAGATTTAGATTAAAAATAATAAACAGCCGAATATAAAAATTTATGTTTGTTTGTTCGTATTTTATGCGCTGCCATAATGTTCATCAGATTGCGGTAAAACTTGGTCAACTTATTGCCTGCACTTGCTCGAAAGCTATGGGCATAGAACAATTAACATACAGTAGGTGAGTCAACTATCGCATCGACAAATTTATTTGAAAGTTATATTTTAATTTATTAACCCTAATGCTGGTTGGTTGGAGCAATGGATTGGATTCCCTGTATAGATGTTTGTCTAACATTTTAATCAATATTATATTGAGAAATATAAATAAAAACTGTAAATTCTTTTTATTTTGTATTTGAACATTTTGTTTTTGTATTGGAACGAGCTTACATGCTGCCATAAATTGGTTGATTTCTGAATGATTATGTGATGCCATAATATGGCCTTACCCATTTTCGCATTAAAAAGACTTTCAATTATTAATAAAAATAAACGTTTCCAAATCACACATATTTTAGCTGTAGCTGGGAATCAAAGTTACTACAAATGCCATGATAGAGCCGTGGTAACTCAGGGGCCAAATTTTGCAGTACGTGAGTAACCTAGGTTTGATTAAAAAATTGTTATTGCTAATTTTAGTGCTGCATTAACCACGTGCTCGACTGAAATCTGCGTGTATAACAAATTAAATAAAAAAAAATATCTAAGACATTTAGAAATTGCCAACACACACTGTGTACTTCTTTCAATACTGAGGAGAAGTATCGAAATTCTGGGGATCGATACTTTTTGGGTATTGATTATTAAAACGCTAAAGTGTGTAGCCTACAGATTTATAATGCTGTTAGGTATATTATGTAGCCCAGACATTAGAATGTCGAAATAGTGTTATTCACCAATTAGTTAAACCTTGGACAAATTATCATACTCCTTTGTCCAAGAGTTAAACGGTTTCTCTTGAAAAATGAGTCGACTTGAGTCCACAGAGCACTATTACTTAGAATGTATACTCTTCTTAGTCTGCGTTTGGTATTCATAGTTGATAGTTCAATCACGAAAAGAAATAAAGTCAATAAAATTATTGATGAAATCTACTAAATTTCCAACAAGTTAACCTATCTGAAGAAATATTTTGTTCGTCAAACCAAGAATCCTCAATGTTTCATTACTTATTTTGCATGGAAAATACATGTTATACATGAAATACGGCGTGGAAATGCGACCAACAGTTTAGTGCTCTTGATTAGCCGACGAATGCAATTCTGGATTGGCTCCAAATTGCGTCCTCAACATTAACGTACGAGGTAATGACCGTAGTTGGAGTAATTTAGTCTTACGTATAAAGTAGAGAGAAATAAGTAGGAAGAAATATTTGAAACGATAAACATTTTTTGAAATAGTATAAAAATGTTGTGGGCTTTTATGTTAAAGATAAAATAATATAAAGACCAAAAGACGTGATAGTTACACTATGACCAATAATTATTAATTATAGTATACCGGTGCAATATAGTCAACTTTTGTATTATTTTATATTCAACCAAAGCTTTTTTTTAATTCTACAATAATACCTACATAATTTGCATACCCTATATGTGTGCCGCTATAACGACTTAGGAACTTTAATATTTGCAACCTTGGTTTTGTTACTTATTACGTATTTTATTTCTTCGAAAGGGAAGAAAGCGCTTCGAATTGTAACTTATTGCTGGTAAGCAGTGTAGACCAGCCCTCAATAATTGTAGTCACATCCTGGCACATCGTTGTTTGATACTATTATTTACGCATTAGCTTCTAAATTGAATTTTTTTTTTAAAAAGCCTAGATTCTGTAATTTATGAATAAAAGAGTCAAATATAGATCTCGTAAATAAACATATAGTTATAATTTTTAACAAAAATTAAAAACCGACTTCAAATTGCTAAAAAAGAAGTATTTGCAACCCTTAGTAGAGGAATTTTTTGCCAAATTTATACGGAATCATCCTTGAGTATAAACATTTTATTATAAAAAAATAATAATCAAAATTGGTTGATAATCTGCGAAGATATCGCGTAACATACTAATAAACATACACTCGAATTGAGAACCTCCTCCTTTTTGAAGTCGGTGAAAAATGTTGATGATACAGCCAAATCGTGTGATCCGAGTGTGGGCTCGATAAAACTAAAGTCACCAGGCCGGAAGGAATACAAGTTTTCTTAAAAGGATTGAAATATATAACACTTTAAACTTAACTTATTTATTGTACATATTATCACTTACATTTTTTAAAAGTTCGTTTGTAAGGTTTAAAGTATCGACATAAAGAACATTTTAATTGTAACTTGTTAATTGTACATACTACTTACATTTTGAAAGTTCGTTTATAAGTTTTAAAGGATAAAACTAATAAACACTTTAACCTTTACTTACGTAAACATACTACATATATTTTTTTAAAATTGTGTGTAAGGTTCTAAGGATAGAAATAAAGAAAATAGGGAATAGTATAAGACCATTCCGCTAGGTGGCGGTATAACCATCGCATTTATGACAGATGTAAAATATGTTTTGGCCAGGGACGGGCAGTAGCGTCAAAGGCGCGAGACATCTATTAGTGTGACGTAAAGATTAAGCAAAACCCTCCGTACAATAGAAGATACCGTCCAGAAGTGGATTTTAGTGAGCTGGTGAAAATAAGAAGTAGAAAAATTAGACAATGTAATAGCGAAGCTGTGAGAGTATGAGATATTAATTGAAATTTTCTTGTACATCTCTTTAGAAAAATAATGCTAGAGATATTAAAACACGCCAGTTGTATTGATAGGCTCTGCTGCTTATACACAATATATAATTTATTTATTTTTTAAGAAAAGGGGGCAAACGAGCACGCGATTCACTTGATGGTAAGTGACTACCGCCGCCCATGAACAACCTCAGCACCAGGGGGATTGCAGATTTACTGCCGGGATTACAGAAAGAAGTAAGCTCTTATCTTAAAGGACCCTAAGTCGGATCGGTCCTGAAAAGTTGCCGGTGGTAAACAATTCCAAGGATAAAGTGAACGAGGAAGAAAACTCCTAGTAAAACGTAAAGTAGTGGACAGCCAAGCATCCAAATGGTGAGGATGGTGTCGGGAAATTTGACACGATGTTCGTTCGTGAAATTTGGCGGCTGGAAATAATCCGAACAATTTCTAAAATTACCCATGATAGACACGATAAAAAACGCAAAGGGATACAACATCCGTACGCAGTGCTAGTGAATCAAATCGATCAAAAAGAACTCGGTCGTCGACGATTCGAATCGCTCTGCTTTGTAAAGTTGCAAGCGATGTGCCGGCATGGGATACTGTCCCACTCTGCTGAGCTCGCCAAGCTTTTTAGAGGCCAATTTGGCCTTCCCCTACAAGTGACCATGAAACTGCACACTATTCGATATGTAGACGCCGAGGATTCTAATTCTAGCTGAGGCAGCAAGGAGAGTGCCTTCAAACTGAGGAGATACGACAAAGGGGCTATTTTTAGCGAATAACGCGCAAACTTGTGTCATCTGGGGATTGAATTGGACGAGATTTAGTCGCCCCCAATCCAAGACTTTGTTAAGCAAAGACTCGACTTCAGACACAAGTTTGTCCTGGTACGCGGCGACGATTTCCCAAGAAATATTGGCACGGTCGGTGTATAAGGCATCACCAGTGCTGTCGTCTGCATAGCAATGAATGTTATCAGTTTGCAACATATAATTGATATGCAGAAGAAACACGTTCGTGATAGCATGCAGCTTTGTGGAACACCGGCGTTTATAGGCTTGTAGTCAGAGCTTTAATCGTTTAGTACGACCTAGATGCTCCGATTAGCGAGACAACTAGTGATCCTATTGCACATTTTCTCGGGAAGCCCATAGAAAGGGAGCTTCGAAAGAAGTGCTTTGTGCCAGACCCGATCGAGAACCTTCGCTATGTCCAAACAAACGGCCAATGCCGCCCCCTAGAACTCTATTGCCTCCGCCCATCTATGAGTAAGGTAGACCAGAAGATCACCAGCCGATTGACCACGATGGACACCGTATTTGCGGTCACTGATCAGTTGGTGATTTTCAAGGTAATTCATGATCTGGCAGGTTACAGTGGACTCCATTATTTTGGAGAACAAGGAGGTGATCGCAATAGGCCTGTAGATGGACGGGTCCAAGCGGTCGCCTTTTTAAGGGTTCGGATGGAGCAAAGTTTTCCAAGGATTCGGAACTACGCCTTGGCAGTAGAAGTACCGGAAAAGACGCATTAAAACCGGTGTCAACTACGGAGCACATGTCTTCATCACAATGGAAGTAACTCCATCGAGCCCACTTGACTTACTGACGTCCAGGGAGAAGAGTGTTTGCGAACCAAGCACTGTATAAGCCGCAGATATGGCACGTAGCACTCACATCGCGGGATGGTTGGCGGGGTATTTCCTCAGTCATCAAGAGTCGAATTGGACGTAAAGACAGTGTCCAGCGATTGGCTTTGTCCTTCGGCATGGGCCTGTGAGTCATCCTCACTGTGCAGAGATGGAAGAAATGATTGACAGAAGTTCCCTTGGACAGCCTTGGAGAGAGACCAGAATTCCCGAAGAAAGGTGAACTAGCTTCTCGCCAATTCTACCGATGTGCATTCATGCATGAGGAAGCATTTAGTTTTTTTTTAAGAGCGGTGATGTTTATATCCCGATATGTTGATGCACAGCCCAGGCCCGGTAGCACTCCTGCTATAGCGTGATGCCATTTTACAGTAGCAACCAAACCATGGCTGGGATCTGCCTCCGATGGGCACCACAGGGGACGGAATAAAAAGTTCCATACCCTGAAGTACCACATCAGCGAGAGAATCAGCAACAACGCCAGGATCGTCCGGCGAGAAGCAAACTCGCCTTTAGAGGTAGGATGCAAAAAAATCCCATCTCAATCGGCTGATCTATAGTAGCGACAGCCTACAGAATCCAATCGCAACGTTAATGTGATTGGCACCACATTCTGGACAAGATAATGCTCCGACGAGTCCTAAGGGGCGTCGACGGAGTCTGTCTGTTTCGGTATTTCCACTACGGGACTTATACAGGCACCCGTAGACGTGGGGATGGTCGTCTCTGTCTGCGTGCAGCCATAGGATGGACAGGTCCGTATGTTCAAGACTGCCGAATCATCGAAAATAGATGTCCTCTCTGACGTATACGCAATCTTACCATCTCCAGATGGTTGTGGACAATGTTAAGGTTGAAATGAAGTCCCGTGATATTGGAAAAATTCACGAATAGCGTGATAGGGCCTTATTTCTTTTGTGATGGGAAGTTGTCAAAGTAGTAGGCCAGTTTAATTCATAGATGGTCTTGAGAATAAACAATAATATAAAATATTCTCCAGACTACAATTTACAACAATTGTTCGGATAATCCCAGCCACCAAATTTCATGAAGGCACATCGTGTCAAAATTCGAGATAACATCCCCACCATCTGGATGCTTGGCGGTCCACTACTACAGAAAGTAACTACTGTGCGTTTTACCAGGAGTTTTCTTCCTCGTGCAACTTCTCTGTGGAATAGTTTACCACCGGCAAATTTTCCGGACAGATACGACTTAGGGATCTTCAAGAAAAGAGCTTACTCCTTTTCTAAAAACCGGCAACACACCTGCAATTCCCCTGGTGTTGCGGTTGTTCATGGGTGGCGGTAATCACTTACCATCAAGTGAGCCACATGCTTGTTTGCCCCCTCTTATATTTAAAAAAACTCAAGTTGAGTCGCTTAGTTTCTAGATATCTGCGCAGCACCGGATTATACTGTACGAGTGTACTTTCTATTCCTTCACTCTCATAGTCCAATGGTAAGGCAAACGGATAAGGCCGGAGTGATATAAGGCGCAGAACCCACTCCATTTCTTGCTCTCTTAAGAACGTGGGTGAATTTGCGACCCTGTGCTGCTACTGAGAATTTCTTGATAGACAAACCCAGTTACTAATTTCAGCCCTACCTGGAATTCGAACTCTATACTTCAAGATCATCAATTCTGCTAACGACCACTAGTCTAACAAGGCAATCATCCACTTCTAATTATCGCTTTTTAATCTACACAAGTCTAAAGAAGAAAAATACTTCTACCTAATCCAGACAAAAAACTAATCTGGAAACCTCATATAGATAATATTCGATTTACGCGTAATTAGCTCCTTGAATAGGAATAATAAGAAAAATAGCAGAATGTTTCCCACAATCAATTTCAAAAACTAATATTTAATACTCTTGTTAAGCCACATTTAGAATATCTCATACAAGTAATGGAAAGTACTATTAAATTGAACCTGGATGTAATATAGAAAAGTAAAATAAGGCTACAAAAGTACTTTGTAAGACTAACCGATAAAATTTATTAAATACTATATACAGTACATGTAAGTATACAGGTTGGCCCATAAGTCCCTTGAAATGTAAAAAAATAATAAAAAAAAACTAATGACATTATGAAAAAGGTTTTTATTTTGTCATAATCCTTATAAAATGAGAATTATTTTTTGAAAATTACATCATCTAAATGTAATCCGTTACGATCGCGGTACTCCTGTAAGCGACGTTTAAAAGTATCCATCACTGCGCGGCAAGTAAGCTGTGTAATGTTTGCCATTTCTCTTTGGATATTTTCTTTCAGGACGTCAATTGTCCGCGGGTTGGTTTCGTACACTTTAGTCTTAAGATAACCCCATAAGAAAAAGTCCATTGGGGTCAGATCTGGACTACGTGGTGGTCAAGGAATATCTCCTCTTCGAGATATCACTTTATTAGGGAAAAGTTGACGGACGACCGGCATAGCGACGTTAGAGTTATGGACAGTTGCTCCATCTTGTTGAAACCAAGTCCGCGTATTGAAGCCTGGAAAATTCTACAACTCTGGTGTAAAAAAGTCCTGGATCATAGCTACATACCGTTGTGAAGTAACAGTAAGCGCGCGGCCTCTGCCGTCCTCAAAAAAGTAAGGGCCTATAATGCCATCCGCTGACATAGCCGCCCAAACTGTCACTTTAGGGCTATGAAAGGGCTTTTGATGTTTGCGATTTGGATTTTCGCAACTCCAGTAGCGACAATTTTGCTTTGTGACATGGCCGTTGATGTGAAAGTGAGCCTCATCAGAGAATAACACGTTATTAAACGAAGTAAAGCGGTTCAACATTTTGTAACGAATCCCCCCCTCTATATAAAAATTTTATATATTAAAAATATCACCTTTTAAATAAGATTATGTATATGAGACCAGGATTAATAAAATATGTTTTGATCTTCCTAAATGATCTTTCAAAAGGTTTATTAATAGGCCATTTTTAATATTTTGGCGTGATCGACTTAGTTAGGACCCTTATTTACGTTGTGTTTGTTTAGTAACTTAGTTCTTTTAGGTGTCGTTTGGAAGAATGAATATTCACTAGAGCAATTGAAAGCTGTTGGTAGTGCCTTATAAGCTAAGTGAACCCCGTTCGCGAAGACAAGGCTCGAAAAAGGTTAAGAACATAAAACGTCCCTATTCCACTTGTATCAGGTTTACTTTATTAATTTATTATTATTTATCCCTTCCCGCTTGGTAAAGGCTCACAATATATTTATACAAAATACCCGATACAAGGGCTTCGCTCTCCTACATTTATTAAAAAAAATGTAGGGGAGGTACACGGCCCCACACACGCCGTGCACGGTGAGTGCCAACCATTTTGATGCACTCCCCCCGAAGGGAACGCTAATTCGGGAACTGGACCGTAGTCCACAGCAAAATAACTGGCGAACCAATAAAAGAGGCTTGGCCCCTTGTTAGTGCGTAAGCACAAACATCGACCGAAGTCGCGCATGTCAATGCGTGTAAACGCCATACAGAATACGAACGAATCCAGCCACAGTGAATGTACGTCACACGGTTTAGGCAAATAGGCACACTGGCTGTAAACCCTCCGTGAGCGCCACCACCTGCCAGACCGCCGCTCCTGCAGACGTGATGTAAGTGTATGGCATCACCACCAATTGCATGATCAGCACGGCTACCAGCCGCAGAGCGTGTCATGAGTCTACCGCTCACCTCAAGGGAATGGGGTCCCACGTTGTGCGGCTTTCGGCCGCAGCCTTGAGAGTCTCCTCAGATCCTCCCGCCAGCTACCACCCGCATGAGGTCGACACATATGCTCCACCAACCAATACAATGGCAGATATAGCCAAAAGGCAGTTATAAGATAAGAGTAATAATTCGCCATCAGAAAGGGTTTGTGTCACTGACGTTGAGTAAATGCATTTTCGATCATGTTTGTCTCACCCACCAACAAGTTGCCTTCAATCATTCAAAGGTGGGAAAGTTACAGAGATATAATATTATGTTGTTATATAAAACATCGTGGAGGGCAAACAGTCTGCAGCCCCGCAATGAAGGGACCCGACTTGGGCAAAGCTACTTAGGTGTGAGTCAAACCAAGACGCAGAGAGCGCCATTGAGAATAGCGTCCCACCAAACAACCATCGCAGAGACGCAATGCTGCAGAACGCAACAAGCATCAATACGACTATCATCGGGCTTACACCATTCCAAGGTCCCCCATACATCCCAGCAGACATCACCACCCGTATACCTCCATCGACCAGAACCACAAGAGAGCGTCGAATCAGGCGCAGCACACGCGCAGATCCATCACAAGACGCAATATCGCAAGTAGCAGTAAGCATCAATGCAACTATCATACGGATGGCGCCCCCTCACAACACATCCACATGATCCCTATCGACTTTGGTAACAAAGTTAGTATTGTTGTTATATAAAAAATATCACCAACGTATCATAGTAGCACGCTACTAAGACGTCAATGAATAAAACTCCACGTATCATAGCGCTAATGCACTAAGACATGAAGTTGAATATGCCTGTTACACTTAAAAGTGCTACCAAACACACTCATCATACCAATCCAAAATATAGACGACGCATCGCTATGCGCTACTACGCCGCCCACAAACGGTATGGGTGTGCGATGTCCACGGGAAAGCCGTATTGCTACAACAAACCCGCTTACAACCGGCACTAAGATGTTAATTGTATACCTCCATCGACCAGAACAACAGGAATGCGTCGAATCAGGCGCAGCACACCCGCAGATCCATCACAAGACGCAATACCGCAAGTAGCAGTAGGCATCAATGCAACTATCATACGGATGGCGCCCCCTCACAACACATCCACATGATCCATATCGACTTTGGTAACAAAGTTGGTATTGTTGTTATATAAAAAATATCACCAACGTATCATAGTAGCACGCTACTAAGACGCCAATGAACAAAACTCCACGTATCATAGCGCTAATGCACTAAGACATGAAGCTGAGTATGCCTGTTACACTTAAAAGTGCTACCAAACACACTCATCATCCCAATCCGAAATATAGACGACGCATCGCTATGCGCTACTACGCCGCCCACAAACGGTATGGGTGTGCGATGTCCACGGGAAAGCCGTATTGCTATAACAAACCCGCTTACCACCGGCACTAAGATGATATGTCTAGGACACATCGGTTAGCGAGTCCAAGTTTACCTCGGACCAATTGCTCGTGAAGCAGCACACACGCCACCATTATATTCCGTTTCAAGTCCCTAATAAGGACTAGTCATTTTGCTACAGTACTAGGAGCAGTCAGTCACCCGACCACCCCATACAATGCTTATGCATCAAGGAGACCTCCTATAATATTGCTTTTGTATCATAGACCTTACTTTCATAAGTCAAGTATATATAGGATTCGAACCCACGACCCTACTATTGTAATGCAAATTAATCATAGAGACCTTCTATAGTATTGCTTTTGAATCATAGACCTTACTTTCATAAGTCATTCATATATAGGATTCGAACCCACGACCCTACTATTGTAATGCATATTAATCACAGAGACCTTCTATAGTATTGCTTTTGAATCATAGACCTTACTTTCATAAGTCATTCATATATAGGATTCGAACCCACGACCCTACTATTGTAATGCATATTAATCACAGAGACCTTCTATAGTATTGCTTTTGAATCATAGACCTTACTTTCATAAGTCATTCATATATAGGATTCGAACCCACGACCCTACTATTGTATTGCATATTAATCTTACATGTGTTATCATTTCTATACTTTCTACTCTTTAATCCTCTTGCACCTCCATATCTCCGCGAGCGTTTTGAGTATCTTGTACCCCGTGAAACTCAGTGCCGGACCACTAAACAACTACTTCTCAAAACTCCTTCTCATTTCACAAGCCGATGTGGTGGATCCTTTACAGTAAGGGCGGTCAAGCTATGGAACTCACTCCCACATGACATACGTGCTAGCTCTTCTCTTGATATATTTCGGAGCAGAGTAAAGAAATATTATCTGTCAACTTAGAATTATAAATATTTACATATTTTATGTATTTATATGTATAATTGTATATATATATATATATATATATATATATATATATATATATATATATATATATATATATATATATATATGTGTCTATGTATGTATATGTATGTATATATATGTATATATATATATATATGTGTGTGTGTGTGTATATGTGTATATATGTATATATTTATTGTCTTTATTGGTATATATGTATGTAAATCAATAGAAATAAGAATAAAAGTAATAAGAAAATAAATTATACTTATATGTTATACACTTATATGATAATTGTTAACTGTAACTTATAGCCAATTTCTATTAAGTAGTGTTATGTTAATTATTAAGTACGCACGCTGCTACCTACTTGCTTTATATATAAAACTATTTCTCTCTCCCAATAGGTTTGCTGGAAGAGAACTCTTATTAGGGTTAAGCTCGCCTTTGTACATTTATTTAAATATTTCATAATTGTTACCAACTTATTGTGTGTACAATAAAGAATAAAGAATAAAGAATAATCACAGAGACTTTCTATAGTATTGCTTTTGAATCATAGACCTTACTTTCATAAGTCATTCATATATAGGGTTCGAACCCACGACCCTACTATTGTAATGCAAATTCATCATGGAGACCTTCTATAGTATTGCTTTTGTATCATTGAGTTTAATATCATAAGTCCCTAATATAGGACTAGTCATTGTGCTACAGTACTTCAAGCAGTCGGGCTCCCGACCACCCCATATACCACAACTGCAGGTATGTATCTCCGGCAGCTTCCTCCATACAAGACGTCTATACGTGAACACCTTCCATAACTTAGGAAAATTTTCTTTAATACATGAACTCCTTCAACAACTTAGGAAAATTTTCTTTAATACATGAACTCCTTCAACAACTTAGGAAATTTCATCTACACGTGAACTCCTTCCACAACTTAGAAAAAATTTTCTTTTATACACGAACACCTCCCATGACTTAAACAATTTTTAACAAATTTTCTAATTATCTTATAAACGTTATTTAACTTAATTTTATAATATTTTTTGACTTGTATTTCTATTATTTATCTTATTTTAAATATTTTTACCAAGTTTTTTTTAAATAAATTTATTTATTAAGAAAAACAATAATTTTGCCTTTAATTTACTATGTTATTGGAATAATATCTGAAATATATTAACTTTATGTTTATTAATTTAACTTAATTGTTTAATATATATCTTTTAAGACTATTTTGACGCCCCTTTATATTGAATTTAATTATTAATAATAATGTTACGAGCTTGAGGTTCGTGACAATAAAAATTGCCGATAGAATTACCTAAATTAACACTTTAATTTACTTTATACAAATTAAAGTTAAAAACACTAATAATTAAACACACTAATTCACTTAATTCCGCTCCGAAGCTTCGCTTGTGTCGCCGAGTTAAACTCTGTCCCGATCGCATCTTGCGCCACCTATTTATTCAAATTAGCAAAATATCCGGAATGTTCAAGTAAACACGCGTAAGGTACCGAGAGTTCGAGTATAGATTTTCTAGAAACTTAGTTCTTCGGGTGGCGCTGTCGGTCGAGAGATCGGTGATGTCATTCTCTGCAAAGCTCCCCTCGCTCTCGTTCCTGACACTAGATGGCGCTAGTTGACTTATTCACACAACAATAATATTGGGCCGTCACAATTTCATTTGCGAAATTTAGTCTGTGGATAGTGTCAGTATCTTTTAATTCCTGTACTAACTGAATCTTGTACGGGTGAAGATGTAAATCTTTCTTTAAAATTCGCTGTAACAATGTTCTGGGTAAGTTTAATGCACTGGAACGCTTACGAGTAGACTGGGTAGGATTTTCACGAATTGAGTGTTTCACTACATGGATGTTTTCTTCCATCCGTGATGTCCTTGGTCGACCTGACCGTTGTTTATCCAACGTCGAACCACTCTCTTTGAACTTAATAACACAGTTCTTAATCGTTTGAATACTTGGAATGTCTTTAAAGTTGCGTAAATTCTGATATTCTCGAAATTTACGCCGCGCCATGGTAGCCGAATCATTGTTTCGATAAAACTCGCGCACACAAAATGCACGGTCCGCACCGGTGAAACGCTCCATGGCGACTGAATTCCCAGAAATCGTCGGTACTCCCCCCGCACCGCGCGCGCCACTCATGCGCGCCTTTTGTATTTTATTCGAAATTTACACTTCTAACGACTTATAACCACCACCTTGTATTATAAAGTTTAGTTAGTATGCACCAATTAAAAAAATACTATTGAAAGCAACAAACACTAATTACCTTAATAATTTCTTAAATTTACGCGATCACTACACATTGAATAAAACTATATTTACGGATTTTATCGCGTTTAATCAACTGTTTTAACTTATTTTTAATTCCCGACGTTTCGGGTGCTTTACAGCAACCTTGATCACGGAGGGGACCCCTAATACTAATTGTAATAGTGATGGGACTAATTACCTTTCTTAAAAACCCCACCTATATTGTAATCGTAATAGACACAAGCTATCGTTGCATACTCATAGAAATTACATAGGAAAGAAAATCTGTCTACGAAAGAAAAGCATTAAGTTTGAAGGAGTGCAACTCTACAACAAGCTGCCTAATGAGGTGAAAGAATGTAGCATTATTGTATTACTCAAAAGACGCCCGTTATATAACTTATCCCAGATTCTACTAGTTATGAACCACCGTTTTTTACACTTGTTAATATTTTAGTAGTTACTATTTATCACTCTTAAGCGAACCGTATATTGTCTTTAAGTGATATATAAACGTTTGAATCTGTAAGTGTTATTACTAAACACCAAATTATTAACCCTTTTATCATTTATTTTGTCCTCAATAAACGATAAGATTTCGAGTATGTAAGGAAATTGTTGAAGTATTCTACATAAAAATGTCAACAGTAATAGTACGAAAACTGTGCTCTAAAGTTTATATGCAAGATGAAAATTTACAAATGCTCGATTTGGAACTTTGGAAGTTTCACAAATTTAAATTTAGCTTATGAGAATTTCAAAATAAATGTGATATTTGTTTCAGATATTTCTCACTTTGTATTTTTTTAAATTTTCATATATATTTTTAAGGTTTTTAGTATTAGAAATAATGTTTATAAATTTATGGGTTAGATTTAATTTTCATATTGCCTTTCAATATAAAAATATATAATCGCACTCAAATTTATTAAATCTCTTGCCATTTTCATCAAATACTACTCTGTGTTCCAATTAGTCACTCAGTTTTCACATAATACATATATAAACTTAAACAAAATTATTATTAAGAAATTTTTCTTGTTACATAACCATATAAGTATTCCCTTTGTATGTCATGAAATGATGTTGTTGTAAATCATAAGCCCGTGTAATTGCCGTATATCTTACGCACCACGTACGAGTAATACTCTCCTAAAATATTGTAGATGTAATATTAGATATTAAATCACATATATATGCCAGGCGAAGTCGTAAGAAACAGACTTATAAATTGTCTGGTTGACATAAATATTAACGAAGCTGCTCAGGATTATAATAATGATGTTATCAAAGAGAGACGTCGCAGATTGGGTTTAATACCTTTAGTCACAAATTTAATACCTTTAGTCACAAATTTACGAGTTATGTTATAGTAGAGTATATGTCGTAGTATATGTATGTAAATGGGTAATATTATTTCTTGATTTAAAAAAGGATAATACCTAATTAATAAGAAATTCTGTAATTAAATTACTTTTACTTATAACTCAATGAAATAAACCATTAATTTTAGTCACACAATGTCATCACTTCATCATACTAGTTTTTACGGATTTTAACGCGTATATTTAACTTTTTAAATACCTGACGTTTGAGGTCATTTCACTTTTTTGTAGTGCAAAAATGTAATGTATATTAAATATTAAATATATTATATATAATAAATTTACCCTTTTTCTATAACATTATATATTTTTGACCAAGATAAATAAGATATGTTTTGATCTTTCTAAATGATCTTTCAAAAGGTTAATAATAGGCCGTTTGTAATATTTTTGGCGTGATCGTCTTAGGGACCCTTATTTACATTGTGTTTGTTTAGTAACTTAGTTTTTTTAGGTGTCTTTTGAAAGAATGAATATTTACTAGAGTAATTAAAAACTGTTGGTAGTGCCTTATAAGCTAAGTGAACCCCGTTCACGAGGACAGGGCTCGAGAAAAGTTAAGAACATAAAATGTTCTATTCCACTTGTATCGGGTTTACATTATTAATTTATTATTAACTATCCCTTCCCGCTTGAAAAAGGCTCACAATATCTTTATACAAAATTCAAAATTCGTGCGCGGTGAGCGCCAACAATTTTGTTGCACTCCCCCCGAAGGGAACGTTAATTCGGGAACTGGACCGTAGTCCACAGCAAAATAACTGGCGAACCAGTAAAAGAGGCTTGGCCCCTTCTTAGTGCGTAAGCACAAACATCGACCGAAGTCGCGTATGTCAATGCGTGTAAACGCCATACAGAATACGAACGAATCCAGCCACAGTGAATATACGTCACACGGTTTAGGCAAATAGGCACACTGGCCGTAAACCCTCCGTGAGCGCCACCGCCCGCCCGACCGCCGCTCCTGCAGACGTGATGTAAGTGTGTGTCATGAGTTTACCGCTCACCTCAAGGGAATGGGGTCCCACGTTGTGCGACTTTCGGCCGCAGCCTTGAGAGTCTCCTCAGATCCTCCCGCCAGCTACCACCCGCATGAGGTCGACTCATATGCTCCACCAACCAATACAACGGCAGATAAAGCCAGAAATAGAAATAGAAATAGAAACTTTTTTATTCAATGTAGATTATAAAAATACTTATTGAACGTCACTTTTTTAATTTACCACTGGTTCGCAAAAAAAAACCTCTGTCCTGGGAAGAACCAGCAAGAAACCCAGCGGGACTTTTTTTTTTAATAATAGCTTACAATCATGTTTACAATCAACAACACAAGATAAATTAGAAATAGCTTGGTAGCGATCACCCTTCCCAGGGGTTATTATCATCTATAAATTCCTTAATATTATAATAACCCTTTTTATACAAACTTAGTTTAATAACATTTTTGAACTTTGTGTATGACAAATTTTGTATATTTTCTGGGATTTTGTTGTAAAAGCGTATACATCGCCCCAAGAATGAATTACTGACTCGGTGGAGTCGAGTAACAGGTACTACCAGCTTGTGTCTGTTCCTAGTATTTACAGAATGAATATCACTTATTTTCGCAAAACTACTTTTATTTTTGTGTACGTACATTACATTTTCATAAATGTATTGAGAGGCCAGAGTTAATATATTAATTTCTTTAAATTTTTGTCTCAGTGACTCTTTTGGTTTTAAATTATATATTGCTCGAATGGCCCTCTTCTTCTTCCAAAAGGCAGTTATAAGTTGTTAGTAATAATTTGCCATCAGAAAGATTTTTTGTGACTGACGTTGAGTCCTTCAATCATTCAAAGGTGGGAAAGTTACTGAGATATATTATTATGTTGTTATATAAAACATCGTGGAGGGCAGACAGTCTGCAGCTCCGCAATGAAGAGACCCGACTTGGGCAAAGCTACTCAGGTGTGAGTCAAACCAAGACGCAAAGAGTGCCATTGAGAATAGCGTCCCACCTAACAACCATCGCAAAGACGCAATGCTGCAAATGCAA
Source organism: Parnassius smintheus behrii (assembly GCA_036936625.1). NCBI lineage: Eukaryota > Metazoa > Arthropoda > Insecta > Lepidoptera > Papilionidae > Parnassius > Parnassius smintheus. Next base: position 16,313,231 of record JAUPFT010000007.1, read on the forward strand.
TTTGAATTGTACGATCAGTATGCGAGATTTCAACAGTCGTATCACGGACGCCGGTCAGAGCCGTTTATGGGTTTAAAGGAGTTCAGAGACGTAGCTCCATTATTTGTAATAGATTGTTCAAGACAACACGACACTTTAAAAGGTTCAATCGATGTGAGAGTTGAAATCGAAACAGACCAAGAGATACCAGACTAGACAACCGCTTATTGCTTGATATTAAACGACTATATATTCGAATACAAACCACTGAGTAATATCACAGCGGTGACACTCCCTGTACGTGAGAGCTTAAGCGCCGGTGACCTTGAGTTGAAGCGTGTAACGCTAGGGTTGATATCGAACCGAAATGGAATATTATAAACTTGTACCAAAGAAGATACATAGTAGGAGTATGTTATATATTATGTAAACTTATGTATTTGGGTAGTTAAAGATACGTTCAATTTTAAATCAACTTTTATTAAGTGAGGCATATTAAAACTTCCGACAAAACCAAATATGTACGACAGTTAATGGAAATCTTAAATAATTAACCAACACTTAGTATTTCAGTACGCAATAATCAGTATTATCTACTATCCTTTAAAAACAATTTACTCTTATATATTTTTGAATTTTTCGATATTTTTTTAATTTTCGTTATTATTTCTAACAATTGCAAAAATTCGTAGCATGTATATTTTTTTAGAAAATCTAAAGGTAAACAGGTTTCCTGGGACATGGCGGCCAACAAATTGTTCCCTATGTGTTGAGGAGATAAGTCATTTTTATTTCTAATGAAATAATCCATAAATACAACAATGAACAAATACAAAAACTCTTTACAGATATCTAAAATTTCTTGACTCTCTAGTGGTATTTTTAATAGTGTATATTTCAGTTAATGTAATATAATAAAAATTATATTACATTAACTGAAATATACACTATTAAATTTATTGTCATGGTATATATGTCATGGTATTTCCCCATAATTCTTGTTAAGATCATGTCGACTTTCATTAAAATGAGTTCACATATTTTTAGGTATCATAAAACATTATTAAAAATTAAACCTTTGTTTTGTGCAGTGGAATTTATTTTAATTCTAATCACTTAAAATCACTTTCAGTAATGCTTATACATATACTATAATATCATTTATTTAATAACAACATTAATATTTATCTATACATATAAACCGGCTATAAAAACTAATAACGTTACTTGGTAACATAAACTTAATACCTACATGAATGGAATAGTAATATGTACATTAAGATATCAGTAATATTCATATATTAATTGAAATATTATAATATCACTTGACGAATATATTCATATTAACTAATACTCACAAATATCGGTATTACTACTAGCCCTCGGCCAGGGCAGTCGGCGACTGCCCGTTCCACGCCCCGCGCGCCTCTCAAAGCCCCCGCACACATCCAGACACCCACACATAGCCGCAAGCGATTTTACGTGCACACATGCTTAAGTGTCGTTTCTTTTCGCGTAGTGTATATATTCTTTGGTAATATCGTTAAGACGACACATCGAAAAAGTGGTTCCAGGCTGTCGCCGTACTGATTCGAGTGAATCAATAATTTCTATAAAAACTTGAAAAAACGCCGTCATATGGTCTAAAATTGCGTCGCGCCCGCGGCGAATAAAACCGCTTAAAAATTGTCAGAATCTTAAAATATTTTTTATAAAATTATTGATTTAAGTAATCAAAATAATGAGCAAGTAAATTATGAATATTGATGTTATGAATATATTTAAGTGATTCCCAAGCATATAGATTAAGTAATTTCGTTGTAATTTCAACTATAGTGATTTTTAGAGGTGTTTTCGCAAATAATTATGATCAGGTCTAAATTAGACAATCGTGTTTCAGAACAATCAAATTCACGATAAACACATGAATTTACCTATATCAAAATTCCACTTTCGTTAGTGGTGTCATCGTCCTATGCTATTTGATGAAAGGAGGTGCATTTTTTCGCGGTGTCCGATGTCAGTATGTTGACTGATGGAACCCCTCTGCAACGAGTTTTTGAGGTTAATGATTTATGCGTGCGATTTACTACCGACATACAATTTCGAAAACACATTACAAATGTTTGTAAAAAAGCATACCGCAACTTAGGGATGGTCTTAGGGCTAGCCAACAGATTCACAAACATCTATGCTCTGAGAGCATTATACGAGTCACTCGTAAAAATTCATTTAGAATGCAATGCTGTTGTTTGGTCACCACATGAAGTCAAATATAAATTAATGCTAGAACGTATTCAGAGCAAATTTTTGAGATTTATGTATTTAAAACAGTATGGTGTGTACCCGGGTTATTCACTGTTGTACCCTACTTTATTTATACTAGGCATGATAGGCTATTATAAACTAGAAATAAGAAAGGAAGTTGCTCTCGCCACTTACTTACTAAAAGTGATCCGTGGTAAAATACATAACCCAGGTATTTTACAGATAGCTAAGCTGTGTGTCCCTAATGCAGCCGCCGCTCTTGTCGGTGCCGCAAGCGCGCACCAACTTGCTACAGCACGCGCCTTTGAAGCGCGCGCTGCGTGCACTTAACGTGGTCTCACAACAGACTGATTTGTTCAGCTGTACTCTGAACGAATTCACAAAGGCCGCTTATTGTAAAATATCTTTAAGTTTTGCATAATATACCTATATTATGTTTGTTCTAGTTTCTTAGTTTGTAACTGCACTATTGTATTAGGTTATATATATTGTATAGGATACACCTGTGACGATAGTTGTAAGTGGTAAAAATAAATAAATAAAATAAATAAAAACTGGTGGTAGGTGTGCACTGCAGTCTATGTACATCTACAGCCTACTTCATACAAAGAAGATTTATCACCTCAACAAAAAAAGAGAGGGAAATAAAATGTGTGCGCACACTGCTCCCTCTTGCTTATTGTCCCCACTCAAATCCCGTTCGCCTCACCCAATCACACATTTCGTAACGCTTTCGTTACGCATTCGCCAGCTTAATCCCCAAGTCAAGCGTTCGTAAAGAAGTTTTAATTCAAAACGTGTACCGGAACTCTAGCCCCGAAATGTATTAAAATAAATGCGATAAAATGCTCCAAAATTACTTGTATTTTCAATGTTATTTTTGATAAAGAAAGCTAAAGAAATAAAGAACGCAAAAAAAGAGCCACGCGGCAGCTTCGCTGTTGCACGTATGGGCCGGCTCAAACCGAGGTGGTACCACGACCTCACAGAATACCGGCGCGAAGTGGAAGCTCAACTTCCACGTTTCGTCTGGTGAGTGCAGGTGGCTGGAGGCCCAATTTTCCCCATAAACATGGTAGCGGAATTAAATGTTAGACTACCCCCGTAAGATACCAGCACCCCTGGAGAATCCGTCACTGAGCATCCACGACCAAGTTACTCTACTCCTGAGCATGGGTGCTCAGGCTGCCCCGCGTATTCTGGGAGGAGGGGGGGAGGGAAATTCTGCTCAAAACAATAACTGCCCGGGGCAGACTGAGCAACAAGACCAAGGTGACCCCTGCCACGCTATCCGTGACTTTCTGCAATAACAAGGGTATTTTACTATTACTTATACGCCGTCCACTACCATCTCGAGATGGCGAAGCCATGTACATACTACAGTACATGTACTAGGACAACGTTGCTACTCGAAGCGCTTTCTTCTTCCTTTCTTTTGCTGGAATCCGAAAAACGTCATGGTAGCGCCTAAATACGAACAAACAAGTATTAATTTTTATATTTTAAATTTGTATGTTTTATATATTTAAGTCCTATTAGCTTTGAACATCACAACATATAATACACACAACTTAACAATAAATACATAACTTAAGCATTTACACATCCGTTCTAGGTCCGTCTTAATTCAACGAATCTACCATTGAACCTCTTCTTACTCTCCTTCAAGAGAAAGATGGAGATTGTTTAAAATAATCTTTTTTTTATTTCTCTTTTATTCCCGTTCTTTGTGTTTACAACTTTTTAATTGAGGGGGGAAATTTTATAAGCTGATATCTGCAATTGTCGTCTACCATTATAGTACTAAGATATTCCAGGTGTATGTTTGTTCCCACGCTGCACTCACTTTTATACCTTTTATAAGCTGATATCTGCAATCGTCGTCTACCATTATTGTACAAAGATATTCCAGATGTATGTTTGTTCCCATGCTGCACTCACATTCATACCTTTAATAAGCTGATATCTGCAATCGTCGTCTACCATTATTGTACAAAGATATTCCAGGTGTATGTTTGTTCCCATGCTGCACTCACATTTATACCTTTTATAAGCTGATATCTGCAATCGTCGTCTACCATTATTGTACAAAGGTATTCCAGGTGTATGTTTGTTCCCATGCTGCACTCACATTCATACCTTTTCTTCACAAATCGCGGACAGTCTATAATTATGTGTCCTGAAGTATGCTGTGAACTATCATTACAATAGCAGCACGGGGATGATGACAATTTTACTTATAGATATGCCTTATTGCCAACATAGCTGGTAAATAAATGCGTTACAACGTTGGTTAGCTTGATTTGTTTGTTTTAATATCTTATACTCTATGACTACATTAGGAAAGAAGTTTCTCCTAGCTGCACTTTTTGTTGCTTTTGCATACTTCTACTGCCATTTTGATCGGTTGTTGCTTCTGAAGGGGTCTTTGCTTTTTAGTTTTTGCGGCATGTTTTGTTAGTTCATCTGCTATTTCGTTTCCGAGTAGTTCGCAGTGTACCTTGATCCAGTAAAGCTCAATTTTCCCGTCCTTATTTTCAATAGTATTTAAGTTCATGCACATTTAGACTGCGATTGGGTTCAGAAATGTTGAGTTGCAGATTGTCATGACTACTGGTTTAAAATCACTGGGAATTTTGTTAGTTCTCCATATTGGTATTGACTCTAACTATTAAACACTACAATAATTTTCGAAATAATTAGCCAAATTGTAAAAGCTGCACCGACCTCGTTTTCCAGTTTGCTCCATCATCATCATCGGTTGTTGCTGTTTTTTTCAGTGTCATGCTGGCTTCTTATTCGCTTGTATTCCCTCTGATGTCTCCTAAGAGGCGTATCTATTACAAGTAAGCTCTGATTCTTGTTTCCAAAAATGTACTTGTGTAATGTACCTATACAATATGTAACTCGATATTGTCATGAGATAGTAATTTTAAGAAAAAATAATATTTTTTTACAAAATAGGTAAATTTCGCGGCAAATAATTTTGTTATATAATAAATTGATGGCTTTGATTTATTTGAATGTTTATTTTCTTCTTTTTAGAGCATTTCAATAAAAGCTTGTTTTTTAAAATGATTTTTTACTATTAATTAATTTTTTTCAATAATTATTTAATGTATTTATAAACAAAACATTATTTTAATATATACACATCAAAAAAGTTTGTAATGTATTCGAAAAATCGTAATATTTTTGTTACAGTATACATACATATATATATATATATATATATATATATATATATATATATATATATATATATATATATATATATATATATATATAATATATATATATATATATATATATATATTTTATTTCTTCGTCTTTCTAGATTTTTTACATAAGAATAAAAATCCAAGCTTCTGCTCATTCAGAAATCTGACTTAATCAACTTTAACATTCCACGGCATGGATAATTGTTAATTTAGAGTTTAGTTTAGAATTAGAGTTATCTAGCATCACTGAGTTCATGACAACGTCAGCTACGGAGATTGCTTACGGAGATTGATACGGTGATTGAGGAGGAAAATATATGGCAAAACTGTATCTTCATTGGTGAATGGCGAATCAATACTCATCCAGATAAGTGACTTGTCCATGTCTGGAGAAGACCTGAAGACCATGAAAGGCAAAAACTGCCTTTTTCTTCTTCTGAGAAGGTGTCCTTTTGGGGTAGAATTATGAATGGAGCTAGAACGCCTTTAATTCCGTATTGAGACTCCATGACGGCAGATAGATACAAAACAGTCACCATTGATGGAATTGTCAGGCCATTCTGAGTAAACCATGCTCACCAATTCGTACTGGTCGATTATAATGCGCACATCGAGATCAACGATTCAATGCTGCTCTCGTATAATACGATATAACAAGGTTAGACTGGCCTGCCGACTCGCCTGACTTAAACTTAATAGAGCACGCGTGGGATGCTCTTAAGCGAGCACATTGGAACCGTCAACCACCTCCCCAGACAGTGCCAGAGATCAGGGAAGCTGCTATTCCAGAATGGCAGAGGCAAGAAATGGTGGATAACTTGATCCTCAGCATGCCCTGGTGGATGTCAGCATGTGTTTGAGCCAGAGAAGGAGTTATATTGTATTAAATAAAAACCTTTAAATAATTAATTGTTGTGTAAGTTTGGTTAAACAATATTTTTCTACCCATCGAATTTCTGTTATAATTTACTAACTTTTGAATTAAATTACTCAATTTTTGTTATTAAAAAATAAAAAGAGATTTATTTTAACTTAAAACAAATGTGTTTCCATTTTAAAAAAGACGTGACGTATAAACACTTTGCTTTGACAAGGTTAAATTTTGAAAAATATCAGCTTTCGCCAGTGATCAAAAACTTTTTTGATGTGTGTATTTTAAGATTGCTTTTAAAAAAACGAAAACGGAAACTATGTCAAAGAACCAAACCTCAAAACATTTTGTCCAAATCTTTCCGTTAAATTGAGGCTTTGATATTATTTAAAATGATTTTGAATTATTAAGGTTAGCGGTCACAATAGAATATATGTATATGTTGCGGAATTTGGGCCGCCTTCATGTTTATTGTGAGCTAAATATAGGCGGCAAGGTAGTGTAGTGGCTTAAAAAAATTCAAAAAGTATATAAAACCACGCACGTAGTCGAATGCATCTCGTAGTGTCACAATTTCAAAGAAATTAATGAAAATCTATTGTAGATTTAAGATTTTGGACAAACAAAGGTATATTTTTAAAAATATAATTTACGAGTACGTAACCCTTTAAAACGTCATAACAAAACATTGATGAAATGATTGCATACGGTTATGAACAAAATTGAAACTCTATTTTTTATTGATACAAAGAAGGAGTGAAATGAAATCTACAATTTAATTGATAAATTTACTTTTACAATCAACCGGTTTTTACGGTTTAAGACATTTATTTCTCAAAAAGAATACAATTCACTTATCATGAGAAATAACAAGTTAATCATTAGATATTAAATACTTGAACTTATAAAGAACGGCAGGTACTTGTAAATGATCTGTTAAGTAGTGGATACGCACAATGTTCTTACTTGTTGTAAGTAATAAGAAAAGTAGATGTACAATTACATATCGTTATTGAAAGGAAGTCTATAACAATTACACATTGTTCATATTTACAATCAATTTAGATGGTATTTTTATGTTAATGGTTATATTTTAAATAATTGGTAAAATCAAATTAATTAAAGAAATATTATTAGCTTTTTAAATAAGTTATTGGTATTTAACATCGAGAAAAATCTTTTAAGATGTGGTGCTTTAATGTTTTTTTGTATAAAATAAAGGACTGGATCTCTTTTATGTTATTAGGCAATTTATTATGTAACTCTGCTCGTTCGTATAGTATATTTTTTCTTCCGTAGTTAGTTCGAGATTGTCTTAGTGGAGACGCCAGCAACTTAAGGTATCTTCGATAAAGATTTAGTGGACTGTAATTTTGGTGCATACGGCAAAGGGGAAAATAAATAGGTGGGATAGCACGCACTGACCTGATGAGGGCTGCCGCGCCTTCCTCCTGGAGTGTCTGCTATACAGCTAGCTCGCCACGTGGTTCGGCGCACACGCACTCTCGGAACAGTCTCGTGAAGTCCCACACTCTCCACCTTTGCCCTTACGGGGGCGTCTCACACTTTTATGAGTTACAAAGACACAATGTCTGATGCGGTGAATATTAAACATAAACAGGAGAACTCAATGTTCATCCTGCGCGGTTTGCAGTTAATGTATATAAGACGCGACGGGTGGCCGTGCGTTGCGGATGGCGTAATATCACTTAGTATACTGACGCGCGCCGAGATCCTCTTTTTCACCTCGGCGGCAGCGCGTGCGGTAGGAAAGGGAAGGAAGGAAGGAAACAAAAAATATGCACTAGTCATGTCGATAAAGTAGATTGTTAACTGGCGTTACCATTTCCTCCCGCCCTTAAAGGGTCACCTTTAAAAGACAACCGTAATATAAAAGTAAAAGGAAAACAAATAAATAAGCGGTATATAAAGTGAGAGGATGCGCTCAATGCGCATGTCTCATCTACTAACCTTACTTGGTAAGCGAGAAAATGTATACATAAATATAATATTGCGGTTTAATACTTTTTTAATATATATAAATATAAACTTAATTCCTAATTTAGATAAATAATTATAATCAAAATAATCGTGATTTATTGTCTTGGGAGAGGGCAAATACGAGCAACAGGACGGAGATATGTTCCCTTAGTAGTTCTCACGGTCACTACTCGAATTACGCCATCCTTCGAAGGATGAACAGACTCGACAATCGCTAATGGCCAAGCAAGGGGCGGTTCATTATCATTTATCACAATTACAACCATGCCTGGTACGATAGCCGTAGACGGGGTGTTCCACTTCTGACGAACTTGTAATCCGTGAAGGTATTCCGTCCTCCACCGGTCCCAAAACGACTGAACTAATTTATCCAGTAAAGAATGCCTGTGTAACAGACTGGTAGAGTCAGATTTGACTTTGGGTGCGGGTAATGACAATAAAGGTGCGGTATTCAAAAAATGACTCGGAGTAAGAGCTGAAGGCTCTGCAGGATCAGAACTCAATACTGTCAAGGGCCGCGAGTTTAGCAAGCACTCAATTTGCGCAAGAACAGTATTAAGCTCTTCGTATGAAAGTAACTGATGTCCGATAACTCGGAACAGATGCATTTTTACGACTTTGATCATACTCTCCCAGGCGCCTCCAAAATGAGGAGAGTTGGGACAGATGAACTTCCATATTATACGATTCTCAGCACACTCTTGCTCAAGCTTTGGGCGGTATTCAACGTTTAGAAATTTATAGAGATCGCGAGGATACGAAGCGGCACCTTTAAAATTCGTTCCATTATCCGAATATAAAAACCGAATCGGCCCTCGTCTAGAGAGGAAACGTTTAAGCGCAGCGAGGAAACTAGAACTACTAAGATCTGTAGCGATTTCTATATGTACAGCTCGAGTCGTGAGGCATGTGAAAACACATAAGTACGCCTTCTCGCTGCGTACACCACGACGACGTACAGGAGTGTATGCGATAGGACCGGCATAATCGCAGCCCGTGTGTGTAAATGCCTTAATAGCTTGTCTTACACGACTATGGGGAAGATCAGCCATCAAAGGGTAAGTTGGACGGGGTCTAAGCCGGAAACATATATTACATTTGTAGACTCTGCTTCTCACAGTGCGGCGTGCGGAAAGTATCCAAAATTTTTGACGGAGCAATGACAATAAAAATTCAGGCCCAGCGTGTAAATTTTTAATATGATAATAGTCAATGATCATGTTCACTACATGATCACTGCGCGGGAGTATAATTGGATGTTTTTGCGTGTAATCTAATGCGGAGTTCGAAAGACGACCACCAATGCGGATTAAACCATTCTCAATAAAAGGCCTTAAACGATTGAAAGCGGGCGAGCAAGGTTTGTTACCTTCAATATTTAAATATTCCACTGCAAAATGCTGTTTTTGCAGGGCGCGGAGGATTATAACCTCAGAGAAATTGAGATCATCAGCAGTCACTACAGTAGTGTTGCGGCGGGGCAATAATTTAGCAAACTTACACACGTACGTATAATTACGTAGAAGTTTACTCCAAGAAGAGATGCGGAATGCGAGCTCATAAATCGCAGAATTACAGACGGATGTGCACACAGTGTGCGACAAAATCTTCTTCTCAGGCATATTTGCAATAACCTCATTGTCTAAAGTACGAAGAGGCCATTGAGATGGATCTAACGAAGTCCACTGAGGCCCATGGAGCCACAGGGGGTTTGAAACTAATTTATTTGGCGTAACGCCACGTGAAAGAATGTCAGCGGGATTCTCAATACCTGCGACATGATAAAAGTTATCAGCGCGAATATTGTCGGTAATCTGAACAACGCGGTTTGCAACAAAGGTCTGCCACTTGTGTGGCGAACTCTTTATCCAGTACAGAGCTACTTTTGAATCTACAAAGGCATAGACTGATATTGCAAGGTCAAGAGAATAATTGTCGAGTACTCTGCGAAGCAATTTTGAGAGTAAAACCGCTCCACAAAGCTCAAGGCGTGCAATAGGTAGTGGTTTCGTCGGTGCGACTTTAGTCTTTGCACAAATCAACTAGACGGTGTTACCATTGACGCTCTTTACATGTATGTAGACTACGGCACCGTATGCGTGCTCGCTGGCGTCGGAAAACCCCAGGAGTGACGCAGTACAGTTTTTGGATACACCAACATGTCGCGGGATACGTAAATCATTAAGAGCTGGTAATTCAGCACAGAATTGCCTCCACATCTTAATAATTGGCGGTGGTGGTATGTCGTCCCAATCTAAATTAAGTTGCCAAAGCTGCTTTATTAACAATTTGGCGTACGCGACTGTGGAAGCAACGAAACCCATTATGTCCCACAGGCGAGCGACAGTAGATAAGATGGCGCGCTTAGTGCACGTCACATCAGCGGGAACAGATATCTTAAAATAAAAGGCGTCACTATCGGTAGACCAATGCAAGCCTAGTATTTTATGTGGCATTGATTTATCGAACTCTACTTCTCCTGTAATTTTATGGGAAGTAGGGAGGTCATCTAAAACAGATCGACGGTTGCTATGCCATTTTATCAGGTCCCATTGGGCACCCTTGAATAAGTCTATCAGCTGCCGAGAGGTCTCACTGGCCTCGGATTCACTGGGCATAGAGAACGCGATGTCGTCCATATATAGCGAAGTAAATGCGATACGACTCGCAAGCGGATACTTTGCGCCGTCGTCATCAATGAGCTGTCTTACCGTGCGCAATGCATGGTATGGACTCGAAGGACACGCGATTGAAGTGGTATAACACAATTGGGTCTTGTGGACGGAAGCGGTATAGGAAGCATTGGTAACGACGATCAGAATCGCGAACAACTATTTGCAGAAATTGTTGGCGACAGTCGGCTGTCATAGCGATTGGATGTAAGCGGAAAGTTGAAATTATATTGAACAAGTCGCCTTGCAAATTTGGTCCTGAATGCAGAATATCATTTAATGATCGCCCAGTGCTAGTCTTACTGCTAGCATCCAGGACGATGCGCAGACGCGTTGACTTCTTATCTTCGCGTAAGACTCCATGATGCGGTATGACATATATTGGAGCGGGTTCATGAGAGTCATACGGCGGTGCGGGGGATATATAATTTTTAGCTAAGTATTCCTTTATGACGTCATCATATGCTAACCTTAATGTAGGCGAGGCTTGAAGTTTCCTCTCCAAGCACATGAATCGTCGTCGAGAGGTTTCATAAGAATCTCCGAGAGAGTAAACGTCATCTTTAAATGGCAGGCCAACAATATATCTACCAGTAAAAGGATCGCGGGATGTCGTAGATTTATAAAACTCTTCACATTCAATGTCTGAAGGACACTGAATGGGCGGTGCAGAGGGTGGCTGCTCAAGCTCCCAAAATCGTTGCACTAATTTGTCAACGATAAGAGACTCTAGAACTGAGCAGCACGTTAAAGAATGATTTACCTGAAGTGTCGGCACTGAGCCCATAATAACGTAACCAAATACCGTATTCAAAGCCGAGGGCCCGGACAAGTCGTTAGACGAATAAATTACGTCTGGACATAGTAAGTGCGGGAAAAGGGATGCGCCTATCAAAACATCAATTTTATTAGGCATGCTATAACATTCATCAGCGAGTCTTATGCCATGGAAGTGTGATAAGACAGATGTGTCTACCACAGCGGTGGGCAAAAGGTCGGTGATTTGATCAACAACTAGCGTTGAAATATTGAAGTTAATATTCGAGTCGAATCGTGAGAAAATTTTAATATCAATCGATTTCGATTTTACAATTTTTTCAACTCCACCGAATCCCTTTACTACAGTACATTCGGTATCGTGTTGTTGAACGCCTAAACGATGACAGCACTCTTTAGTCATAAAATGGCTTTGAGCCGCGGAGTCTAATAATATACGGATAATTTGTTTCTCTCCCTTAGCATCGTAAGCAAATACTTGAGCGGTTGATAATAAAACAGTTCTCTGCGAACGACTTGCGCGCGCGGGAGGCGGTGAACGTTGAGAAACATTCTTGAACGAAGTACACAGCGCGACGTCTGAACGCGCACCTGCGGTGAGGGGTGGCGAGTGTGCGGGCGCGGGGGTTGTAGACGTCAGTGTAACTGGCTGAAGCGGTGGAGAACGCGCCAGCGCAGGGGAAGCATTATCGCTTCTGCGGTGGAAGTGCAACAATGTGTGATGTTTAAATTTACAAACTCGACAACTATAATTTGAAGAGCAACTAGACACTCGATGACTTAAACTGAGACAATTCACACATGCATTGTTACTCTTTACGCATTTAAATCGTTCCTGCGGCGTCATTTTATTAAAGTCTGCACACTTAAATAGGTGTTGATGCACAATATTATCGCACAGACACTTTGAGCAACTAGTCGTCGTGCTTACGTACGCCTGATACTTCGGCGACGAAGTATTATTACAGCGACGATTATTACCGTTACCTCGTCGATTGTTTGGTGCGCTATTAGAATTTGTACTAGAATCGGTGCGTTGCAAAACTTTGGAGCGGGTCTTAATAAAATTTACTAAATCATCAAAGGTAGGTACCATCGAGTTATGACTATATTCGAAAGAGCGAATGGTATCCGGGTCCAGCTTCTTAAGCGCGATATGAAGAACAATTAAGTCCGCGAGATTATCTAACTTTAAGTTTTGTAAAGCGCGCAAAGGGGAAAATAAATAGGTGGGATAGCACGCACTGACCTGATGAGGGCTGCCGCGCCTTCCTCCTTTAGTGTCTGCTATACAGCTAGCTCGCCACGTGGTTCGGCGCACACGCACTCTCGGAACAGTCTCGTGAAGTCCCACACTCTCCACCTTTGCCCTTACGGGGGCGTCTCACACTTTTATGAGTTGCAAACACAATGTCTGATGCGGTGAATATTAAACATAAACAGGAGAACTCAATGTTCATCCTGCGCGGTTTGCAGTTAATGTATATAAGACGCGACGGGTGGCCGTGCGTTGCGGATGGCGTAATATCACTTAGTATACTGACGCGCGCCGAGATCCTCTTTTTCACCTCGGCGGCAGCGCGTGCGGTAGGAAAGGGAAGGAAGGAAGGAAACAAAAAATATGCACTAGTCATGTCGATAAAGTAGATTGTTAACTGGCGTTACCACTTAGCAAATGTTATTTTGTCGTCTAATAATACGTTTTTGTGTTAGTCCTTTCTTTGTAAACGTTATTTTAGAGTGTATATCTTATTTAATAATTTATGTACCAATATGCATGTATTATATTTATAAATCTGCGATAGTGTCATTAATTGAGTTTCTTGTGGTGTCGGGCCACTAGTTTCTTGCAAACCACTGTTCAAAGAATTGGGTGTTCTTACGCTACCATCCATGTACATTTTTGAACTTTCAATATTCGTAAAAAAGTATCCTCAGTTTTTTACTAGATTTAAAGATACAGTAACATATAGTACCAGATACCCAGATAAAATTATTTTACCTTCATCAAAAACTAGCCTGTACTCAAAAAATTGCTATGTGATGGCTATTCAAGTGTTTAATAAAATCCCAAATGAAATAAGGCAATTAGATTATAATCAATTTAGACGTAATTTATTAAAGTGGCTTTTAGAAAAACAGTTTTATTCGGTAAATGAACTGCTAAAAATAAAAGAATGTTTCTATTGACTGTAAAATGCTGTTTCTTATCTGACTGTGTTTTAAACGATTAATATTAAGATTGTAAAATGATGCGTGTTTATTTTTACTTAAATTTTTGTATAATATATTGATTGTATAGAATATCATTCTAACCATAAGTTAATTAGTAAATAAGTTTTCATATACCAAAATTGGTGAAATATGTGAATCATTATTATTTTTATAAGAACATCTTTGTACCATATTTCTTGTGAATAAATTTAATTTATTTAATTTATTTATTTAATCATCATCATCATCATCAATCTCAGTCATCGAATTTGACGAATGTGAAAACCAATTTTTTTTTGAAATGTGCAAGACATATTCGTGTTTGTTTTCATGGATTTAGAAATATAGAAACACGCTTATGAATTTCACGGGTCTATCCCGCTTCTTATCACGTCTTTGTACCAGTCAAGTTATATACCTTTAGCATATAATTCAATGTCAGTTAGGTCGTAAGGTCGTTCAGCGAGAAATGGAAAGAATTATGGTTGGGATTCCTCTGATAGAAAATATTGGTTAAATAAAAAATCAACTGGAGAAATTTTTGATAGAAGTTGGTGTTAGTTCGCGAGGGTTTGTGGTTAACAAAATGTGATTCAATAAATAATGTTGTAATGTGATGAAATGTAATAACCTTATTTCTTCATTCAACTACTTGATGGATGAGAAAATTTGAATTTTTCTTCAGCGGCTTTTATTATTTCTTTAATTAAACTAAAGTTACAAACAAACTTAAAACAAACCACATGGTAAGTGACTACCGCAGTTCATGGACATCTACAGGGGACTTCGTACAAAGAAGGCTTGTCACCCTGAGAACTAAGATGAAATGCCTTGGAGTCTGTTACTATACTCTCTCTCCATAACCTTCAGACCGGAACACAGCACTACTATTATGCAGCAGAAACAGATATGTTGACGGACTCTTAGACATAAAAAGAAGTCCTAATAAATTAAATGCAATAATTTATACTTTAATCTTGATACTAGAGGAAATCCTGGTGTGGAGGCAATGAACTGAGGTTTCTTTTAATAAAAAATGTGCTAGTGGACAACAATTTAAAGCCAAAAGTGTACCAAAACTTTGGCACTTTTTAAGTCTTGGAGCAAACTAAAATAAATGTGATAAAACCACATAAAATCACATGCACTTCCAAGTTTATTTTTATATAGAACGCTCAAAAAATAAAACATTGCGTGGGGCTATTTTTATTTGTTTTATTGTTCCTTTCTTAGAATAACATAAACGTTTTCTTGCAAATGTATTTACGACTATCTGTTAAGGTTTCAAGGGAGTAGCTTGATCGATAGTCAGACCATCCTTGCCCCGACATTCATTTGGTGAATATATATGAAAGTGCTATAAGTTATTTCAAGTTTGGGTGATTTATCACGAGTACACCTTACATGAATTTGTAAATGAATAAATAAGTTTTACACACCTATACATACCTCATACACATCTATTAATATTATAGTAATTTTTCCAAGAAGTTTTACCTATTAATATTATAGTACTTTGTCCTTTTCCTGAAGGCACGAGCTGAACTCCAACAGCGCACGTACTGAGCTGCAGATGCGTTAGTTTTTGTTTGCACTTGCAAAGCTGTGCGTAACTTACGTAATCGCACCGTGACATTTATTTTGTAAATGAGCATGTTCACTTCGCGAGTGATTTTCTTTCAGTCATTAGCATGGACGTGAAAGACAATGAATGGCTTTGCGCTGCAGCTTGCATCATATGCGGTCAGCTTAATAAAAACGAAGAGTAAAACCGCGTTGTATGGCGTAGAACCTTTTTTTTTTTTTTTTTTTAACATGGGGAAATGCCTACGCATACCCGCCTCGCGGGGGCAAGGACGGGTTATGTCGGACTCGCACCGACTAAAACCCCATGGTGTTCCACCTTTGTCGCTTATTGGCAGGGCCACGGGAACGCTTTCGCACACATCCGCAGCCCCACCAGCGCCTGCCGCCCCATGGCAGCACCTCCTCGGGAGAGGAATATTCCTCCCCGTTCTCCTTCACAGGTAAGGCGCACCATAACACATGGGGCGCCTTCCTTCTCGGCCTCCAATTTCATCTGCGCAACGGACGCCCCCGCGTCCAATGCAAGAAGGCCATGGGGCCAGGAAAAACGAGCACTTAGAAGTACTAGCCTTCCCGACCCCAGCGGCGGATCTGGTCTATGGCTCCGCCGCCAACCAAGATTCGGCTGCGGAGGGTAGGGAGAGCGGCGCCTCGTAATACCGACAATCCTCTCCCCCCGCAGCCCCACCACCACCGCATCAACGGTGCGGCCCCGTTTGAGTCGCGGAGGATAGGGCGAGTGGCGCATCGCCATACCAACACTCCTCTTCCTCCGCGACTCCACCTCGGCTGCAGTGGTAGGTGGGGAGGACACACCTCTCACCGCAGTCCACCAACACACATCCGAAGCGGGCTTCCCAAGCCCACTCGGAGTGGCCACCTCGGGCCGGCCCTCCACCTCGGACCAGCCATTTGGGTTCCTCTTTGTTCACCGCGGGAGACCAAGCCACGGCTACTAAGCCCCCCCCGCCACGACAAGGCGGGAACCCGATCGGATCGGATCGATCGGAGTTAGAATCTCGTACGGAACGAATGTTAGTATGGCTTACAAATTAGTATTTTACGTCTGGATTTTTTACTATGTAATTCATGCATGCAATACGTTTCCACGACACAGAACAAAATAAATTTAAAAAAAGTTATAATAAAATAGATATGTTTGTTTATTCTTTATCATAGACTTCACCTGTTTTTGTCAAGTTCTGCTCATGAAAGCTTGTCATCTTTTCATATGAATAATCAAACATCGTCGGAGCCCCCCTCCTCCCTGCCCCATAACTATGGGTGCTGTAAACCGCCGTAAATGGTTTTTATGGGAAATTTTCATACTTAAACAATATTATGATTCAATGCTTATAAATATAATAATAATAATATAAAGTCGACATTACCATTCCATTCCATATGACGAGAACCTCGTGAGAGCCGAAACAAATAAGCAAACAAAATATCTGGACCTGGCTCATGAGGTGACTGACATGTGGGGTGGTCTGCCGACCGAAATTATTTCTGTCGGCGTTTCTGCAAACAGGCTAATCGCAGTCAGCCTCTCGGGTCATCTAAGGTGGCTGAGACTCCTTGACGGACCGCTCCAGGCTCAAATGCAGAAGGCAGTGCTCCTCGATACCGCCCGTATCGTCCGCCGGTTTCTTTCCCTTTCTCCCTAACCCTTGGCCGTTTGGTCTCCCCTGCCGAGGGCCTCCATCTGGTTCGGCTTTTATTTATTTATGTATTATTTATTTATGTTAGTATATGAAACATATATTTATGTATATTTATCATTTCCTTTTATATTATTTATTCAGCCCAAACAGATGAGAATACACTATTAATACCCCATAATAATGGATATAATCTTTATTTGCTTAAACATGGTATAAATGTTGTTAACATGTAAGAACGTATACGAACATTCATTAATGTATGTTTGAAGATAGTGACAAATCCTTTTTGAAAGTTTTATGAACAACGTCATATAGTCAGTTCGGTACGGCTTTGTCGTGTATGTAGGATTTACGATCTCACTAAATATTCATATCTCTAGAGGGATAGAATCAAACTCATTGACTACAGCGTACCAAAGACCAAAATTCCAGCGAACAGCGATAGTGTTGCATTATTTATGTATATACAACACATTTTTATATTATATGCTTTTATGAGTTTTGATATTTCTATTAGCAGGTGTTAAATTATCCGTCCCCAATTTTATCCCGTGTGGTGGTTGTCTTAAAGTGGTGAGTGTAATACCATCGAGTTTTTATGGCTTCCCATATGTTGTGGAATAATATTAAATAAATGTATTTAGAACATTTTCTCATTATACTTTTTTGATTGCGACAGGACAATTTTTAAGGTAATGGTATTATAAATTTAGATATTAATGACAAGAAGTCAATTTATTAATCGTAACTATCATATATCATATCATATATCAATCATAACTCGTAACCTAGATAAAATCAGAAATTAGATGACTTCCATAAAGATAAGATGCAAAATACGTCGATGTTTATAAACCCATACAAACATACGCAACACTCACACCCGTCACCTAGACTTAGAGATACACAGATGAAGGTAGGCGGCTATGTTCTTCTATTTGGCATGCTCCAAAAATAGTGACAAACATCTTAATCTAGGGATGCGTTCATTGCCACTTATTATAGGGTTGCATGTCCTAGTAGTGACTTATAGAACTCGTAAGTACAATAAAATGGATCTTCAAAAATATCTCAGTCTGTTTTTTAAATAATTTATTTGAGCAATCTGTCAGTTATTATACTTAAATTTCCAGTATTATTCCCTAAATTAAAAGTAAAGTTAATACAAAAGTTAATTCGAGAGCTGAAAAATAATTAAAATTTAAACCCTTTATCTATAATATATATATATATATATATATATATATATATATATATATATATATATATATATATATATATATATATATATATATATATATATATATATATATATATATATTTCATAACAGAAAAAATAAGTGTCGTAACAAGATGTAAACGTAAACGATGTGACAAGAGTTTCGATGGTGACGTATAACGCAACTTTTTATCCTATTTGGGAACTTGTGATAATTTCATCTAATGTTCACTGGGCTAGTCATCAAATATCCTAAGGACTTCTCAATATGGCTCATCAGCTACTGTGAAGAGTTTTGTGTACAATTTTTGTAAACAAAATAATAAGTGTCTTCATCATAGCGTATATCGACGTGAGAGCCGCGTGGCCTACTGATTCCAGTACCTTACTACATTTTTTTTAAATTTGTGCAAACAATTGTTTTATTTAAAAAATTACTCTGTTTTACATTATTATATGGGTATATGATCAAAAGCAAACTTGTGATGGGCTTTATGTCGATTAAATGATATATTTTGCTAACAGTATCATACGAATATGGAGTTGTATAACGTCAATATGGTGAAATAAAAAAAAATTGTATTTAAGATACAAATTCCTTATTATGAAATACCTTTTTTTAATTAGACTAACAAAAGAAGGAACATTCCGTCTCATAAACTGTCGCAAGTGATTATTGTAGCCCGCGGACACCTGCAACCAACTTTAAGGCTAGGTATTTCGCAGAGACCGCGCTTTTGAGTTCTCTTAAACCATCTGAGGCATAGAAATTAGTGTTTTAAATTCTGATAAAAATATATACTATTAGTTAAGAATCTAGTCTAGTCAAAATCGCATTCAGTTACTAATCTAAAGAACTTCACTCGATAGAAAAAAATCCCGAAGTGACCCCTTTTTGTATTGTTTTTTCAATATTATGGCTAAACTACTAACATTTTACACTTAAATTTTGTACTCAAATAACGCCACTTAATTTTTACAGACAAATTCGCAGAGTTTAACTTGATAAAAATATTGTGTTAATTACTATATTTAGATACCTCCTAAAAGCGCGAGCGCGGCGGCTCGGCAAGCCCGACCAGTCGCGCGCTGGCGCTTATGGACGACGGACCCGTGTCAGTTTTCTCCGTGCACCAATAAATCAGTTCTTGACGAGTTCATATAATTGTTGTCACAGACTAAATATTGCGTGCTATAAATATAAATCATGTGGTTTTAATAGTTATAATGAATTTCACTGTAAGTTTGACTTTCTCCCCTAGCGATGTGTGTGTTCACACGAAACTTAAAAACAGTTCTCTACTCATACAGCTTCCATACCTATCGAAAGCGAACTGGTTGTTGATTTTCTTTTTATTATGTACCTCTAATTTATCGCTATAATAAAAAAAGTTTGATCAAAAAAAATGCATTTGTAAAGTCAAAAAAAAAGTCATCCTACTGCTTATTTCTATACTGTGTTGCTGGTTGGGTCATTCAAGTTCACTGCCTTGGAGTCCGCGCGAAATAATTCGTGCGCGGCTGGGACAGCGCCAAATGCCTACTTTTGCAGGAATACATGGCCTTAACGAAGTACACAGATACGTAATTTTCTTTGGTTGAACTCCTCGTTACCAATAATAAGAAGATATATAACGTTTTAATATTTTTTAATAATCTGTATAGGCGACTAGAATGCAGGCTATCATCAGTTTAGCTTCATGGTAACAAATTTCACATTTTCATCGAAGTTACATTACTATACCAAGTTTCAGGTCTATCAGATGTTAGTGCTTCAAATTTTAATAAAGTTTTGAACAGGAAATACATACGAAGAAAGTAACTAAATAATAAAATTCGTTTAAAACAATTGTGTTGTTGGCGTTGCTAGGACCGACAGATCCATTCGTGCTACAACTATACTACTAATATAACAGTAGCATGGCTCTACCACGTATTAAAAATCTATATCTATATATTAGCATATAACATATAAATATATACATTGTGTGACTTAATTGCACCCATTTAAAGATCGAATATTGGAAGTATAGTCAGTATTTACTCTTTCATTTCTCTTCATGTCACCACTTTACTCGGTGACCTTTCCAGGGTTAAAATCACGCGCGCGAGTATTTTGACACTGTCGTCGACGTGTCGCCGTCGGATTTTACATATATGCTCCGTGAACTATAAACATTGTAAACTCTGGGTAATATTATTATCAAATAATAAAAAAAATCTGTTTAAAAGCTTTAATTGACGGTATTGTGCTGGTAGTGGGCTTTAAAATGGGGAACCAATAATCTAAAGAAGAGAAAGAACATCGTGATTGCGCAAAATGCAGCTGAGTGCACAAATACTGCACCAATTGAAGAATTGCGATACCACCTCGAAACAATAAGCATATTCATGTCTACAATAGTTCTCTGCTTGATTCTGAGAGTCTTATATGGAATATTCCGAATATAGAGTAAATGTCAATTACGTTGGATACGGTAGGAGGTCGAGCGGAATGGCGGCAGGTTGCGTCGGCTTTCTTTCGATGACGACAGATTCACCCCGATTTGAAGATAGATGATAGTAAGGTTTAAAGTGTTAAAACAAAAATAATAAATAAAAAAAAGATGTGTCAAGTTTGAAGTGTAGTATAGTTATGCGTTTTATATTCACCGGAATGTTGGCAAAGATAACGGACATTATTTAGTGGACTGTAGCACTATTTACCTAATGTATAATCAATGTCGTTACTTACATAAAAAATAAAACAAATTTATAATCAATAAATAAATAAAAACGAATATATAATTATCATAATTATTAATGAACCTGAAATGAAATTATCAATGAAATGAAATAAATATTACTAATATTACGGTTATTTTTTAGGCGTGCTGAGGATCCAGGGTCCTAAGCTAATACACTTATGTTAATATTATATGATGCATGATTTTGAATATTTTTGCTTTAAATAAGTCTCATTTCAAAGTACTATACATATGGCAACATTTATAAAGAAATTTCATGATTATTTGTTAGTTATAAGAAATTATTATACCGTGTCTAATCTGCTAAACGACATGAAACTATTATTGTTATCGAAAAAGTCTCCTAACGCTTTTCAAAAACTATTTTTAAATTGTAAACAAAATGGTGCGTCTATTGATGCTTTTTGGAAAACCTTATCAAAATTATTTGTCTAGTTTACAATATCTTAATCCAAGGGAAATGTGAGAAATTTAATATTCTAAAATTTATAAATGAAAAACAAGTAATTAGGCAAGAAATCGTAGTATTGGTACACTTATTACGGCTCAGAAATTTGAGAATTTGAAAGATGCAATTAAAGCTGCAACTGACGAGGACATTTCAGGTTCAAGTTCGGCAGCTGAATTGTAAACACTAAGGCACAATACTAATCAATTCTTTAAAAACAATTCCAGGCATCACCTCCGCATCAGAATACTGAGTACGTACAACACTGACCGTTAGCGGGGCCCCAGCAAAATTGGCGGCAGCCACATGGCAGCACCAAATAGTGATTTCAGAAGCCACAGCCGTGGGCAGAAGCGCTTTGAGGAATCACTTTTATTAATAATTAAAGAGGTCCAAAACAGTTTAGCTACCGAGGTAGAACTTTTAATAATAATTAAAGAGGTCGAAAACAGTTTAGCTACCAAGGTAGAACTTTTAGTAATAATGGAAGAGGTCGAAAACAGTTTAGAGGACAGATTGGGACAACAGTGACTGGTGGTTCTCAACTGCATTCGAGTTCATCAACCCACAATTTGGAACCCGAAAATTAATTTTTTCATGCCGTGTAGTATCTTAGCGAGCGGTAGTAGTTACTAAAAAGCGTTATTTTATAACAATGTACACGCGTTTAATTGACTCATAAATACAGGAGCTTCGATTTCGGCCATAAAATATAGGCATGTTCTAGGTTTTAATTTTTATTTAAAAGAAAACATAACTATAAATGGAATAGGTAGTAAGGTTCATGCAATCGGATATGGGTGTTTATAGTTGACAATACATAGACAGAGTATTCGTCATAGGTTTTATGTATTTGACACGCTACCTTGTAAGTCGCACAGTATACTGGGGCAGGATTTTTTACGAAGGTATGGAGCAGTTGTAGATATGAAACATAATACTTATCAATATGGCTCAATGAATCGTGTAGAAATTTATTATCGTTACCTGTTGGATCAGAATCTATTCATTACATTAATACTAGTTTAACAGAAGAGTGTGTGATATGTACGAAATAAATATGCAAGGACGTGTTAATTGATAGTAAGTTAGTAAGTCCAGTTAATAGTAAAATAACAATCCAATTTTGAATGGGAATACAAAAAACGTAACTTTGACTGAAATAAAATTTGATATTATACAAACCTCCTTTGTACGTAATTACTATAAGACTGCTTCTGTACCTTAATGTGTGTACATAAAATAAATTAAAAAAAAAAACCTCGAAGGAATATAATATTTGAAACTTTGATAAATTGAGAAAAATGCTTCCCGAGTTAAATCATTATAGTCAAAGTAATATAAATAAAGAGTAAATAATTTAAATAAAGAACAAAAAATAGTATGGAGAGTTAATGAGCGAAATATCCCGATATTTTTAATTTGGAAGGAGGCAAATTATCATTCTCTCTCATCTTATTATACTTTTTTGATTGCGACAGGACAATTTTTAAGGTAATGGTATTATAAATTTAGATATTAATGACAAGAAGTCAATTTATTAATCGTAACTATCATATATCATATCATATATCAATCATAACTCGTAACCTAGATAAAATCAGAAATTAGATGACTTCCATAAAGATAAGATGCAAAATACGTCGATGTTTATAAACCCATACAAACATACGCAACACTCACACCCGTCACCTAGACTTAGAGATACACAGATGAAGGTAGGCGGCTATGTTCTTCTATTTGGCATGCTCCAAAAATAGTGACAAACATCTTAATCTAGGGATGCGTTCATTGCCACTTATTATAGGGTTGCATGTCCTAGTAGTGACTTATAGAACTCGTAAGTACAATAAAATGGATCTTCAAAAATATCTCAGTCTGTTTTTTAAATAATTTATTTGAGCAATCTGTCAGTTATTATACTTAAATTTCCAGTATTATTCCCTAAATTAAAAGTAAAGTTAATACAAAAGTTAATTCGAGAGCTGAAAAATAATTAAAATTTAAACCCTTTATCTATAATATATATATATATATATATATATATATATATATATATATATATATATATATATATATATATATATATATATATATATTTCATAACAGAAAAAATAAGTGTCGTAACAAGATGTAAACGTAAACGATGTGACAAGAGTTTCGATGGTGACGTATAACGCAACTTTTTATCCTATTTGGGAACTTGTGATAATTTCATCTAATGTTCACTGGGCTAGTCATCAAATATCCTAAGGACTTCTCAATATGGCTCATCAGCTACTGTGAAGAGTTTTGTGTACAATTTTTGTAAACAAAATAATAAGCGTCTTCATCATAGCGTATATCGACGTGAGAGCCGCGTGGCCTACTGATTCCAGTACCTTACTACATTTTTTTTAAATTTGTGCAAACAATTGTTTTATTTAAAAAATTACTCTGTTTTACATTATTATATGGGTATATGATCAAAAGCAAACTTGTGATGGGCTTTATGTCGATTAAATGATATATTTTGCTAACAGTATCATACGAATATGGAGTTGTATAACGTCAATATGGTGAAATAAAAAAAAAATTGTATTTAAGATACAAATTCCTTATTATGAAATACCTTTTTTTAATTAGACTAACAAAAGAAGGAACATTCCGTCTCATAAACTGTCGCAAGTGATTATTGTAGCCCGCGGACACCTGCAACCAACTTTAAGGCTAGGTATTTCGCAGAGACCGCGCTTTTGAGTTCTCTTAAACCATCTGAGGCATAGAAATTAGTGTTTTAAATTCTGATAAAAATATATACTATTAGTTAAGAATCTAGTCTAGTCAAAATCGCATTCAGTTACTAATCTAAAGAACTTCACTCGATAGAAAAAAATCCCGAAGTGACCCCTTTTTGTATTGTTTTTTCAATATTATGGCTAAACTACTAACATTTTACACTTAAATTTTGTACTCAAATAACGCCACTTAATTTTTACAGACAAATTCGCAGAGTTTAACTTGATAAAAATATTGTGTTAATTACTATATTTAGATACCTCCTAAAAGCGCGAGCGCGGCGGCTCGGCAAGCCCGACCAGTCGCGCGCTGGCGCTTATGGACGACGGACCCGTGTCAGTTTTCTCCGTGCACCAATAAATCAGTTCTTGACGAGTTCATATAATTGTTGTCACAGACTAAATATTGCGTGCTATAAATATAAATCATGTGGTTTTAATAGTTATAATGAATTTCACTGTAAGTTTGACTTTCTCCCCTAGCGATGTGTGTGTTCACACGAAACTTAAAAACAGTTCTCTACTCATACAGCTTCCATACCTATCGAAAGCGAACTGGTTGTTGATTTTCTTTTTATTATGTACCTCTAATTTATCGCTATAATAAAAAAAGTTTGATCAAAAAAAATGCATTTGTAAAGTCAAAAAAAAAGTCATCCTACTGCTTATTTCTATACTGTGTTGCTGGTTGGGTCATTCAAGTTCACTGCCTTGGAGTCCGCGCGAAATAATTCGTGCGCGGCTGGGACAGCGCCAAATGCCTACTTTTGCAGGAATACATGGCCTTAACGAAGTACACAGATACGTAATTTTCTTTGGTTGAACTCCTCGTTACCAATAATAAGAAGATATATAACGTTTTAATATTTTTTAATAATCTGTATAGGCGACTAGAATGCAGGCTATCATCAGTTTAGCTTCATGGTAACAAATTTCACATTTTCATCGAAGTTACTGCTTCAAATTTTAATAAAGTTTTGAACAGGAAATACATACGAAGAAAGTAACTAAATAATAAAATTCGTTTAAAACAATTGTGTTGTTGGCGTTGCTAGGACCGACAGATCCATTCGTGCTACAACTATACTACTAATATAACAGTAGCATGGCTCTACCACGTATTAAAAATCTATATCTATATATTAGCATATAACATATAAATATATACATTGTGTGACTTAATTGCACCCATTTAAAGATCGAATATTGGAAGTATAGTCAGTATTTACTCTTTCATTTCTCTTCATGTCACCACTTTACTCGGTGACCTTTCCAGGGTTAAAATCACGCGCGCGAGTATTTTGACACTGTCGTCGACGTGTCGCCGTCGGATTTTACATATATGCTCCGTGAACTATAAACATTGTAAACTCTGGGTAATATTATTATCAAATAATAAAAAAAATCTGTTTAAAAGCTTTAATTGACGGTATTGTGCTGGTAGTGGGCTTTAAAATGGGGAACCAATAATCTAAAGAAGAGAAAGAACATCGTGATTGCGCAAAATGCAGCTGAGTGCACAAATACTGCACCAATTGAAGAATTGCGATACCACCTCGAAACAATAAGCATATTCATGTCTACAATAGTTCTCTGCTTGATTCTGAGAGTCTTATATGGAATATTCCGAATATAGAGTAAATGTCAATTACGTTGGATACGGTAGGAGGTCGAGCGGAATGGCGGCAGGTTGCGTCGGCTTTCTTTCGATGACGACAGATTCACCCCGATTTGAAGATAGATGATAGTAAGGTTTAAAGTGTTAAAACAAAAATAATAAATAAAAAAAAGATGTGTCAAGTTTGAAGTGTAGTATAGTTATGCGTTTTATATTCACCGGAATGTTGGCAAAGATAACGGACATTATTTAGTGGACTGTAGCACTATTTACCTAATGTATAATCAATGTCGTTACTTACATAAAAAATAAAACAAATTTATAATCAATAAATAAATAAAAACGAATATATAATTATCATAATTATTAATGAACCTGAAATGAAATTATCAATGAAATGAAATAAATATTACTAATATTACGGTTATTTTTTAGGCGTGCTGAGGATCCAGGGTCCTAAGCTAATACACTTATGTTAATATTATATGATGCATGATTTTGAATATTTTTGCTTTAAATAAGTGACTCATTTCAAAGTACTATACATATGGCAACATTTATAAAGAAATTTCATGATTATTTGTTAGTTATAAGAAATTATTATACCGTGTCTAATCTGCTAAACGACATGAAACTATTATTGTTATCGAAAAAGTCTCCTAACGCTTTTCAAAAACTATTTTTAAATTGTAAACAAAATGGTGCGTCTATTGATGCTTTTTGGAAAACCTTATCAAAATTATTTGTCTAGTTTACAATATCTTAATCCAAGGGAAATGTGAGAAATTTAATATTCTAAAATTTATAAATGAAAAACAAGTAATTAGGCAAGAAATCGTAGTATTGGTACACTTATTACGGCTCAGAAATTTGAGAATTTGAAAGATGCAATTAAAGCTGCAACTGACGAGGACATTTCAGGTTCAAGTTCGGCAGCTGAATTGTAAACACTAAGGCACAATACTAATCAATTCTTTAAAAACAATTCCAGGCATCACCTCCGCATCAGAATACTGAGTACGTACAACACTGACCGTTAGCGGGGCCCCAGCAAAATTGGCGGCAGCCACATGGCAGCACCAAATAGTGATTTCAGAAGCCACAGCCGTGGGCAGAAGCGCTTTGAGGAATCACTTTTATTAATAATTAAAGAGGTCCAAAACAGTTTAGCTACCGAGGTAGAACTTTTAATAATAATTAAAGAGGTCGAAAACAGTTTAGCTACCAAGGTAGAACTTTTAGTAATAATGGAAGAGGTCGAAAACAGTTTAGAGGACAGATTGGGACAACAGTGACTGGTGGTTCTCAACTGCATTCGAGTTCATCAACCCACAATTTGGAACCCGAAAATTAATTTTTTCATGCCGTGTAGTATCTTAGCGAGCGGTAGTAGTTACTAAAAAGCGTTATTTTATAACAATGTACACGCGTTTAATTGACTCATAAATACAGGAGCTTCGATTTCGGCCATAAAATATAGGCATGTTCTAGGTTTTAATTTTTATTTAAAAGAAAACATAACTATAAATGGAATAGGTAGTAAGGTTCATGCAATCGGATATGGGTGTTTATAGTTGACAATACATAGACAGAGTATTCGTCATAGGTTTTATGTATTTGACACGCTACCTTGTAAGTCGCACAGTATACTGGGGCAGGATTTTTTACGAAGGTATGGAGCAGTTGTAGATATGAAACATAATACTTATCAATATGGCTCAATGAATCGTGTAGAAATTTATTATCGTTACCTGTTGGATCAGAATCTATTCATTACATTAATACTAGTTTAACAGAAGAGTGTGTGATATGTACGAAATAAATATGCAAGGACGTGTTAATTGATAGTAAGTTAGTAAGTCCAGTTAATAGTAAAATAACAATCCAATTTTGAATGGGAATACAAAAAACGTAACTTTGACTGAAATAAAATTTGATATTATACAAACCTCCTTTGTACGTAATTACTATAAGACTGCTTCTGTACCTTAATGTGTGTACATAAAATAAATTAAAAAAAAAAACCTCGAAGGAATATAATATTTGAAACTTTGATAAATTGAGAAAAATGCTTCCCGAGTTAAATCATTATAGTCAAAGTAATATAAATAAAGAGTAAATAATTTAAATAAAGAACAAAAAATAGTATGGAGAGTTAATGAGCGAAATATCCCGATATTTTTAATTTGGAAGGAGGCAAATTATCAGCCACTCATATTTATCAACACACAATTAAAGTAAAACCCGATACTCAGCAAATTTTTCCAAAACCATATAGATTGCTACATACTTTAAAAAAATGAAATTAATAATAAAATTAATCAAATGCTGAGAGATAATATTATTGAACCTTGTTAAAATGAATGGTGTAGTCCAATTTTGCTGGTGCCGAAGGAATGTGACCAGAACGGAAACAAAAATGGCGCTTGGTCATAGATTACAGAAAACTTAATAACAATATACATCATGATAAATATGCTGTTCCAAATATAACGGAAATATTAGATTCGCTATCCGTTTGCATATATTTTTCCCATTTAAATTCACATCAAGGTTTCTTTAAAGTTAGCTTAGACCCAGACAGTCGCAAGTACACCGCTTTATATTCAAAACAGTTTCAGATGACTGGAATACCTGTGACTTAAAGACCAGCCCTAGTTAATTTTCTCGTTTGATGACTAGGGCGAAGACAGGGTACTAGGGTAACTTACGAAAAGTGCCTAGTTTATCAAGATGATTTGATTTGTTTAAGTCGAGATTTCCCCAGTCTTATAAAAAAATTACAATCTATTTTTGAAAGGTTACGTAAAGTTAATCTAAATACTTATAAGTGTATTTTCTTACAGAAAGAACTACTATATTTGGGTCAAATTGTGTCAGCAGCGGGGTCATACCTGATTCTGATAAAATAGAGGTTGTTAAAAATTACCCAGTTCCTACTAAAGTCGAAGAGGTCAAACGATTTGTTGCCTTTGTGAAGTATTATAGGAAATTCATTCCTAATTTTGCTACTAAAGTACGAGCGATAAATAATTTGTGTCGGAAAAATGTGACCTATAAATGGGATGAGTATTGTCAAAAATCTTTTGAATTATAAAAAGCAAATATAATATCTCATCCCGTACTATAGTACTTTGATTTTTCTGAATGTAATCAATTTATTCCACAAACAAACGCGTCAGGATAGGGCGTAGGTGCAGTTTTATGCAATAGCAACGGAAGGCCTGTAGCCTATGCTATAAATCATAGTCAAGTCAAGTCAAAAAATAAGGCAGAAAAGAGGTACCCGACTAATGAAAAAGAATTACTTGCGATTGTGTAGGCCGTAAAATATTTTCGGTACTTTTATGGAAGGACATTCAAAATTCAGACTGATCATAAGCCACTTATCTATCTATTCATATATATCCATCTAGCCGTTCAGTTAAGTTGAGACTTATATTAGAAGAATATGATTTTGATTTGAATATTTGACAGGGAAAAATAATTCCGCTGCTGATCCACTTTCTCGTTTGTGTATAAGTAAATATATAGTAAACCAAAATTTACTATATATTTATTTCACGGAATTACGTTTCATAAGCGTTTATGAATTAAATCGATATCGTTGCTTGAAAGAGATAACACATGAAACAATGAAAGGATTCTTGAGTTATGTATAAAAATAGTAAAGAAATGCGGTTGTCGATCCGTCTGTCTAGCGTGGCAAATATGGTAAGTCAGCAGTGGATTTTTACAGGCCGTAATGGTCATGGGTTGTTAGAATATCATTATAGCGATTGTTGAGATTACGTAGCGTAGATAATAGAGAGTACGTTGTTTTTATATCATTTATCACTTTGGAGAAATAAAGTTGGTGTAGACAGATATTTGTTTAAAGGAGTGAAGCTCGTCTCATAGAAGTAAATAGAAGATGGGGTTTGTTTGTTTTGGGAGTCGAGTTCCGACGATTTTTCCAAGAATTATTGTAAAGCTTACATTGTTGCTATAACCTTTTATGAACATCAGTTTCAATAATCATAAGGATATCATATCGGAAAGACAAAATTTGTGGAGATAATTTCAATATATTGGGATTTTATGAATATAT
This sequence comes from Parnassius smintheus behrii, assembly GCA_036936625.1. Classification (NCBI taxonomy): domain Eukaryota; kingdom Metazoa; phylum Arthropoda; class Insecta; order Lepidoptera; family Papilionidae; genus Parnassius; species Parnassius smintheus. The sequence goes on from JAUPFT010000007.1 coordinate 16,343,384, forward strand.
ATATTTAAAATATTATGGATTAGGATTCCCCTTTTTATTTTTTAAATGAAATGGGAAAATAATTTTATGATTAATCAATGAAGTAAATAAGTATTTTTTTAAAGAAGTGAGGTTGACACACAATCTCGCGGTTCACTAATGGTAAGCAATTACTGGGGCCTACACACACCTACACCTATTGTCGATTAAAAATCCGAGTGCAGAATGCATCGTCCCTAGTAGTCGGTACCAGTATGATCTCCAATCCTCGTTACTCATTCATTTACTGTATAAAACATAAAGGCACTATGATGTTAGTTCATGCTAGTATTGTGGTACATTTGGTACTGTGCGAGAATGGTCCTTCTTCGGTCAAGCAGAACCATTCATAATGCAGCCATAAGCCGTCATAACTGCAGCCATAATAATTTGCAGCGTGGTTTACCCACGACTTGAATGTTTATATTAATTTTATTGAATAGACAAACGAGTGTACGGTTTACCCGATGGTAAATAGACACTTCGGCCCATAATCATTAACATCTATCCTCGATTATGAATCAAAACGTAGAACGCGCAATGTAATGCCTTGTTACCAGTGAAAAAGGATCTCCAGTTTTCTATTCTCCCCATACGAAACACAGCTGCAATAAGCTGCTATTTCACGCTGGTAATATGTGAAACGAAGTAGTAACCTTATGGTGATGGTTTAGGGACATCCATTACCCCATATCGTCCCGAGGGTGTCGTAAGAGGCGACGGAGGGAAAATAAAACAGGAGACGGGCAGCAGTATTTGCCCACACCCACTTGTTAAGTCTAGCCTTTATTCCGCAATAGACTTTTATAGGCCGTATTAAATGAATATCTGAGATAAAAGTACTAATACTTATTTGATACCTACACATAAAATAACGTGTAGAGTTTTTTTTTTAATATAAAAGAAATGAGTGAGCGAATGCCAGTAGTGTATTTTGCTGTCTTTATATTAATATGTTAAAAAGCATTTCAAGCTTCGCTGCTAATCTTAATGGAAAACGGTTGTGATTGAACAAAATAGCGTATACTTTTAGCATGTATCGGATAGTGGTTTTGTCCATGAAAATAATTTTCGATTTAATAAAACACGGAATCTCCAAGATAAATTTGTAATTAAAATAGGATAAAATTCTTAAGAGATATTTTTAAGTAGATTGCCTAAAAATGCGAAAACGAAAACGGACTTAGGAACTGTTTTTGTTTAGCAGGAACGAACCATTTATAACCCAAAGCCAAAAGAGTTTCAGAGAATTTTTTTAAGAAATAAATTCATTTTTGGCGTATTAACTTTGGCCTCGTAGTATACAACACGTAACATAACTAACGCACTTTGAGAAAGTAGTTTTTTCAGAATCGTTTACTGAATCGAATCGATTATATCATTTTTAATATAGGTAATTTTTTATCCTAAAAATAATTAAAACTACGTAAATTACAGTCACACTAAATCTGTACAGTCAAAACAAACTGAAATGGACCGTAACTTAAGGTAATAAGACTTTTAAAGGTGCAGTTTTATTAGTATTATTACTAATTCTGTAATTCAATAAAAATAAAGAAAAATTAACTTTATTTCAAACACGTTAAAGTCTTTGCGTTCGTGGATTTGTACTGTGACCACAACATTCTTCCGGAATTAGTATAACTAATTTGATAAATAATCAGTGCATAAAAATGTTTTACTAAAATTCAGTGTATGTATTATGATTATATTATATATATTATAATATAATATATTATATATATTGTAACATAATATACTAATTGGGGTGTCTGAGCGTGTGCGATAATTACGTTACATATTGTATATACGAAGTGTTTGAATAAATAAGTGATATACATTTTTAACGCACAAGGATGATAACCGAGCACACATCTCACCTGATGTTAAATGAATGCTGTGGTCCATAGACATTTACTTAAATTGCCGTTTAAATGTAGATTATTAACGTTAAACCAACGCATGAGTTTTGATATAGCATCATTCACTTCGTTACATTTAAATGATTGACATTTCAGTTTAAAAGTCAAGGAAGTATCATCAGCAAATATTACTATATCATGTCTATCCCATATGACCAGCTGTGGACTGTCGCTAGCTAGTAAAGAAGTAGAAGTACATTTAGAGTGTGATATTAAGTACCTATTATACAACTATATTTACATCATAATTTTCGTAACAAATGGTATGATATTTAAAACTCATTACATTATAATTACTTACTTTACTTACTTATCTTCACGCACAATCCCTAACGGGGTAGCCAGAGAGAATAGATAGCCAAGTGTCACGATCCTTACATACCTCTTTCGCTTCTTTCAGGTTCATTAACTTCTTCATACATGCACGTCTAGGTATCCGAGTACTCTTGACCCTCCCCTCTTCGAGCAATTTGCTCACATGGTCTTCGAAAGTTAGTCTCGGTCTACCTCGACACCTTTTAATATTTACTTTCGCTCTATATATTTTCTTCACCATTCGGTCTTCACTCATTCGTTCAACGTGCCCAAACCATTGGAGTACGCCCCTATCAATTTTTGTGATAAGGTCATCTTTCAATCCTGCCATATTGCGAATCTCTTCGTTTCGCTTTCGGTCGGCTATGCTAACGCCACACATTTTACGAAGAGATCGCATCTCCACTGCATTCAACTTGCTTTTATGCTTCTTCTGGCATACCCAGGTTTCGCTGCCATATAACAAAGTCGGTACCAACACTGCGTTATGTATTGCAAGGCGTGCACACTTTACCACGCCTTGCTTTTTTATTAATGCATTCAGGGCACCATTGACTTTGTTTCCGGCAGCGACACGCCTATCCACATCTAAATCACATCTTCCATCCCGGCTGAAAGCATTACATTATAATAAGCAGCAAAAGATAGCATGAAACTATAAAAAATACGCATTTTATGCTAGTATGGGGATCGATTCAATCATCTCTCTAATTCTTCAATAGACTATTGTACCTATTCGTTCCCTAGCGATATCATTATTTGAACCGTAAGCTATCATTCAAGTTTCAGACAGCCTTGATTAAATTCTGAGATTTTTTTTAAATGTTTTTTGCACATTATTTTTCTATTGTCCGTTATCTTTTATAGCCTAAATAGAAAAACACTTACCATTTTTCCATTATATAATTTAAGTTCGTAACATTTTCGGAAAACACTGATTTCAAACAACTCCATTATCTATCCATTACAGCCTTTAAAAGTTTACTGCTGAACATAGGCCTCCTATATATTACATTTCATACCATGGGTGTGGATAGGAGGCGATTGAAGGTAACTGAACCAGGAGATGGGCAGCACTATCTTCCTGATAACAAAAATGTGGCAAATATCCCTCATAAGAAGTAATCTAAATGGAGGCCTATATTCAGCAGTGGCTTTTTGATATGCTATAATGGTATTTTTTCGGTATGTTTAAAACCGGTTAACATGTAGTAAGTATGTTTAGAAATTTTATGTAAGACAATGCATGAAAGCAGACTATATTTTAAGAAGAATGTACGTAAACATATATACATATATTTGAACATAAACATACGCCTATAAATCAAACAGAATTACTGAACTGATAATAGGTTTACAAGTACGAGAGGGATTCTAAAATGTGTCCTAAGAAGCATTGTTTTATTACTTATTTTTTTATAGGATAGGGTGACAAACGGGCACACAGTCCACCTGACGGTAAGCGGTTGCTGCGGCCCATAGACATCTACATCTATCCTCGATTACAAATCAAAATGCAGACGCGTTGTCACCCGTGAGAACTAAGATGGAATGCCTCTTTTTCCAGTAAAAAGGGTCTCCGGTTCTCTACACTCACCATACGAAATACAGCAGCATTAAGCTACTATTTCACGCTGGTATTCTGTGAGAGCGTGGTCCCCCCCCGGTCGAGCCGACCCATTCGTGCTACAACTATACTACTAATATAACTGCAGCATGGCTCTTCTACGTATAAAATGTTGATGGGATGTAATGGTAATGGATTGAGCAAGCTATTATTCAGACCGTATAACACTCGCAAACATGGCTTTATAAAACACGAGACGAGGAAAATCATCTTGTTACCTTCTTATCTCAAAACACTCAAAACTTAATACCAATGAAAACTACTAGATAGTCGCTTCTAGTATGTTTTTAGGTTATTCTCAGATATTATACGTTATTTGTTAATTTCTTATTACTTCCTTTAGATGCAGTAAAACTAATATAACTAACTAAACTAATATCTGTAAAATACAGATTATAAGGAAAAATTGACATGCATTTCATTACGTTCCGCTACAACTCGTGTCGGGCCCATTCTCCATACAAAAAAAATTGTCTTCTTCGTTTATTGGATTTCTTGGAAACAATTTTTATCACTTTGACTACATTATTATTATATATTATATTTAAGTACAAAATACAAACCGATTCCATCGGGCTCCAATGTGCAACTTCACTATTTTTTACGAAGAGAAAAGGAAAGTAATCTCATTAAAGTGAAATTAAAACTCACAGTAATAAAATATTCTGCGTTGAATTCTCCTGTTAGTAGTTCCTGTTTGTGTACAGATGCTAAATTAAAGTGGTATAGCATTATATGATGAAACAACTCACTATGAAAATCGATACACGCGTAATAAATGTTATTCGTAATTAGATTCTGTACCAAATGACTGAAACATATTTCAAAAATAAATTTTTATGAAAATTTTATTCGGCGGAGGCAAATCCATAAAAAAATGTGTTGAAACAAATATGGAAAATTATTATTATTATTAAACATCTCGTCCGTATATTCAAATAGTTTACTTGGAAACCGATGATTATTAATTTATTTTAAGGCAGTGCTTGACTACAATCACAAATGGTGGTAAGTGATGATAAAACCGTATATTGTAAACCGCACTCTTTAAATTTACAAAAGCCTGTTAATTCTTACCTTAAGCTCAGGTTGTCACAGGCAGAAATGAAAGGGAGACACCGCCAGATTATTCTCTTTTGATGTACACATTACGAAAGATAAAACAAACCCTTTCATCGAAATGCTAGGTGGAATATATGTTATTTATTTAAGCACTTAATTGATACCATTTTGTCCAAATTATAAAGTAAAAGTTTTAGCCTTGCACATACTTAATGAGACGTTATAAAAAGCTAGCACGTCTTATTACAGCAACGGGTCCTCTTGCTTCCTGATGATATATTGTAATCGAATTCTTAATTATCTATTTTTTTTTTAATCGGTGAAATTGTCCATATTAAATTCGTAAATTACAATCATACTAATTATATAATCTAAATCCATAGGATCATTAGCTTTTTGCGGCAATTTCTATTGTAGGCTTCAGATATGAGGAAGAATTTTTTTTACTATTCGAAGCCAGCACTTGACTGCTCTCTCACCCAATGGTAGGTGGTGATTCAGCCGAAGATGGTAAAGCGCACTGACTTAACAAATATTTATTCCCTCTTACCATGAAGACATCTACATTGTTATCGGATGGAAATACAAATGCTGGCAACTAATTCCACTCTGTACGTGCAGCCTTCAAATATCAGAAAAGATAAAGAGCACCTTCCCCTCCCTTTTCGCTACGTGACAGGCTATTTAAAGGTCTATTTCTTAAGAGAAAATCCTAAGGTATAGAGGCGAAACTTGTTTCGTACTCGACAACGGTATTCATTAGACCAGAGGATACAGCGATATTGGCTTTGGTGCTATCAATTGTGATATGAAGCGCTTATTTTATGATTTACAGCGCTCCCAATAACTTAGTAATGCATATTTCTCACCAGAATTTACAATATTAAACCTATGAAAAATAAAAATGCAAATCATTGATAAGTTTCTAAAACATGATGTAAAGTAAAAAATTCTTAATCATTTTTTCTTAACAAATAAGGACATTAGGTCGCCAATAATATAAAGAAACATGAATTTCGATTATTTGTAAATTACAATTGCAATTATATGTTATGAATCTGAGAGAATAAAACGCTTCTAAAGCAGAAAAATTCACTACTATTTATTCAACTAAATATGTTTAGTTAATAAAAATACATTTTCAAGGTGTTATTTAGTCGCACGTAACTTCTACAAGGTTTACATAGTTTCCGGAATGCCTTAATTAAATCCTGTACTTATAAATGCAAAACATGTTACGAAACGTACTGTCTAAGGGTAAACTAACGTAAAATGCTTCTTAAAATTAATATGCTAATCTTTACATTAGTTTCGGTTTTCCTTGAAACTGTAATGGTTGATTTAAAGTTTTCATTAAGTAGTTGCTGTCTCTGCGACTGTGCTCAGTATACTGGGTACCTTTTGTCGGTGTTTTAATTCCTTGTTAACGTGGAAACCTGAAGTTAAATTCTGATATTGATCTTTTGTTGTATCGACTTTTCGGCACTCCAGCAGACCAGTGTATACGCATATAAATAGAATGAAAAGCGGCTAAGTCACCTTTCCAAACACTGTGCCCTCTCAGTGAATCTCGCGAGAGTCCTTGGTGTATTTGCGTATTAGTATATTACATAAAAATATGATCTTTTAAAAATGAATGTTAGAAAATATTTTTTTATTAAGTACATTGTAAAATGTGCACTGACACCATTTTTCATTTGGAGATGACTTAAAGGAACGTTGAGCTTTATAGTGGTAGAGCTACAGTTATATTAGTAGTATAGTTGTAGCACGAATGGGTCGGCTCGACCGGGGAAGGACCACGCTCTCACAGAATGCCGGCGTGAAATGGTAGCTTAAAGCTACTGTGTTTCGTATGGTGAGTGTGGAGAACCGGAGACCCTTTTTGCTGGAAACGAGGCATTCCATCTTGGTCCTCACGGGTGACAATGCATCTGCATTTTGATTCGTGATCGAGGATGGATGTAGATGTCTATGGGCCGCAGTAACCAGTTGCCATCAGGTGGACTGTGTGCTCGTTTGTCACCCTATCCTATAAAAAAAAAAAACGTTGAGCTAATATTGATTGCCATTAGGTGGGACGTGAAATCGTTGTACATACTTATGTCATAAATAAGCATTTAATAAGTAAAAACGCTTAACTTCGTAAACGTCTAATACGAGATACAACTTTATAACGGTTGAGGCACGAGTGGGTCGGCTCGAACACTCGTGGTACTTTGATGCTCCCACAGAATACCAGATTAAAATACAACTTAATGCTCATGTGATTCGTGTTGTCAGTGCAGGTAACATGAAACATTGAATCTGAGTCCTCAGGGTTGACAACGCATCTACATTTTGACTCCTAATCTAAGAATGATCTAAGTGTTTCTAGGCTACAGCGTCCACTTATCATTAGATGGACTCTCTCCCCGTTTGTCACCTTTATCCTATAAGAAATCGTTTACATTTATGGCATTTATTTCTTAAATAATGCAAGGTTTTTAGGGAAATGGTTTTTATTGCAATACAATTTAATATTCTAATTTTTATAAACCTTTGAAATAGCTGTGAGAGACTTTTGGCGCTTAGGCACTTGACTTTCGCCCGCGTCTGCTTAAGCAAACTAGAGATGGAGAATTAAAAATATTAGAATATATAAAAAACCAATGAGTTTAGAACTGTAATGTTTAGTTTAAACTACAATAGATCCCTACTGACAAGCATATATATCACGTAATCACTTCAGCTATTATAGTATTTTATGACACTTCAGCAGTTTTCTAGAAAACACACAATAGATAAATCGATGTTTGTTCTAATTTTATTTCTGTTAAAGTATTTCAGCAATAAATTAATTAAAGGTTGAGGATGAAACTTTCCGATTTATTTACTTTGTTAACAAAATTCACTCCTTAAAGAGAATAACGGAATGCAAAACTTTCTACTTTGGCAGTCAATACACTACCTGATTACGTTAAAATCTTTTACGTATATGTTATTGAAATGATAATTAAAATAACGAGTTTAAAAAAAAACACGTGTACTAACCTTTTACTGAGCGTAAGGATTAATTACTTTGTACCTGTCAGTTGCAACGAGAGTCAATGTGATTCTATCTTTTTGAAATACTGCACTTGTAAATAAAACACTTATCATGAGATGGACTCTCTCATCGTTTGTCACCTTTATCCTATAAGAAATCGTTTACTTTTATGGCATGTATATTTTAAGGCATATTTTAAGTACAATATATTTCGTATAAAATCCTCTCTATAAGACAAGAATGATTGAGCGTACGTGTCGAGTATATGGAAATTAAAGACAGTTGAATTCTGCGCTGCATAGTACCAACTTAACACAGGATATATACGTCTTACTGAAAAATACACAAAACACAAACCTCCTATCATTTCTATGAGCTGCTTCTAAAATTTGTTACATCTTTAGCAGAGTAGGAAAATTTAAAAGAAATATACTTAGGTATTTTCCTTGTCAGGCTATGGATTATTTTATGATACTCGTATAATGGTATTGAAAAAAAATTATACTTCTATTTATTGACCACTTTTAATTAAAAATTAAGTAAAAATGTTAAAGCTGCATGAGCCAGTTTAAAATATTTAATAAATTAATTTCACGATTACTACAAATGTGCTATTATCATTACATCATACGTATAATGTTAAATGAAATATATTCCCAAAGTAGATATTACATGAAATAGATAGATGCTACAAAATCAAATCTTTGTTCACAATATTTTATTTCGTTCGTCAATCCATTTGGTGTTTCCTCCGAATTATGACTTATAGATAGATGTTCAATTGATGAATATGAATTCTTTTTTTTTTCTTTTTTTTATAGAAGAGTGAGGCAAAGAAACTTTGGCCAACAAATTAACCCTGCGTGAGTCCACAGCTGAACATAGCCCTCCCCCAAGAAATGCCATAAAGGAAGGGATTATTGTAAAATAATTTCGTTTGCTAAAGAATCATGTCCAGTCTTGACCAGAATTTTTTTATCGCATCTAGTGATGTAGAATATCTTATAAAATTGCATATTCTTTTCTTATTTCGTATCGTATAATTAAATTTTCAAAAAAGCCAGGAAAAAGGTAACGTCACTTTATTTATCATTTTCAATAGACTTTTGTAGACGGAAAGTGTTTTACAATGGCTCAAAGGCCCAGAAAGTTTTATACTATGGTGAGGGAAGAAAAATAAGTGTACAGACTTTATCTGACAGCTGTTATAACTTCAATTTTTATTTACTTAATAGCATTTTTCCTTGGTCTCTAAATGAATAGAAGATAAGTTATTATGTTATTTTAAACAATAATTGTTTTTATACAACAGTAGTTGTAGATAGAAGCGACGTGTTAAAAGAATCAAGTGACAAGTCATTCAATGTATGGAAAGTGGGCATGATTTATTATAAAAAAGCAGTTGTAGCTTGTATGGTTTAAAGTTTATATTAAAATATAGATATTTTAATAAATTTTAAGAGATTATATTCTGCACTTCGGCTCTGTAGACTTCGGACGTGTCTGCTGAGTTCACTCCGGTCACTCCACTGTCTTAGCTTATATGCAGGAATTATTTTATTATCCCATAAGAAATGATTTTGATACTTCTGACTTATCATTCAGGACTTATCTCCGGAAGGCAAAGACATATTTAACGTTTACTGCATCACCAATCTGACGGGGGTTGCTATTAAAGCCCCCCGCAATAGGTGCATTGTTGGCTCACCGATGCCAACTTTACGACTACTGACTACTGACTGACTGCATTACTGACTGCATCCGCATGCCCGAGATGATACAGCCTCCAAGCTGTAGAAATTGCTGCGTAAAGTGACACCCAGTAAATTATCGTGCGTCTTTGAAAACGCCGCGAAATTATCGGCGTGGAGGTAAAAGCCGTCCTGGGCGTGCGTACCAAGCCACTGTGTCTTTCTCTTTCGGATGTCCGTTTCACAATTACTTCTATTGAAACGATCTTAGAACTAAATTGGAACCATAGACCAGAACTGATGCAGCTGTAAACAGTCTGCAGGTGAGGTTCTTCAGACCAAAACCATCGTAAACTTGCGTAAGTTCGATGTCAAACTCGTGTCTACGACCTCCCAGCACTAAGACACGATTTCCGATAAAATAGACTCGCCAGAGGAGGCCAATAAGGTAATTGAAGCAGCAGTTGAAGTCAGTAAGGTTCGTGTGTCGAACAATCGACACTTGAAGCCGGGTGATATTCGACAGCTGATTAGAGCAAAGAACTCGGCCTTAAGACAATACAATAAACAAATACCCTATCGTACAATAGGTAATAAATTTCGACTGCGCAACCTCCAATGCGTAGGTGAAACAGCACATTGCAGAATTTAGACATTACAAGTGGGGTTTTTGCTGGAGGATATCAAGCTTTGCCGAATTTAGACATGACAAGTAGGGTTTTTGCTGGAGGATATCAAACTGTCTCAAACTGCCTTCTGGCAGTTGACATGAGCTCTGAATCAGAAACAGTCCTTACCAACGCTTAGGTCAGGTAAACCCGATATCGCCTGTGACGATCCTGAAAAAACCAAATGCCTCGCGGACAGTTTAGAGAGTAAATGCACTCCCTCTATTGAACCAACTGAACCTGTTCACCTTGCAGAGGTCTAAGCGCAAGTCAAGCGTAGGTCTCACTTACCACCAGCAGCCCCCTTAAGTAATCACGGTAAAACAGCCGTGATGTAAGAAGGGGAAAAGATGCAAAGTAATACGGACACTCGCGGGCAGCGATAAAGGTTTATTTAGCTTGCGTGCGCAATTTATCTTATTAATAATAATTATTTAGGATATCTTCTTCTTTGTAGTCTTTATAGGATAGTTTTGTAAGATAGATAGAAGGGAGTCTTCATCTTTGTAGGTGAAAAGGAACCCAGGGCGCGAGGTCTTCTTGAAAAAGGAACCAGGCGTTCGTAAACGTTCAACTAAGAAACAGAAGGGAGGAATCGAGGCTTCTCTCGATCCGGCCTCCTATCACGCCTACGTTAGGTTCGGGAACAACGTATGTGATCTCCGCAACGGAGTAACACACAAGGGCGATTCCTTTTCAGAAACCTCTTCCTTTTCAGAAAATAGGTTCAGGCGGGGATTACGGGTCTTCCGAAGTCGTCCCGGTCCCAACGCCTTAATTCTTCAATGTGGACTGTATAATTTTGAGGGATGAATTTCTTGGGAATAAAACAGCAATTATCTTCAAACCGTTCCGTGAGAGTGTAATCACTTTTCCCTATCACTTCCCTACACTTTTTCTTCTTATTGACTGCTAGTCTTGCACTTTTTCCTGAACTAATCCTGAAGGATTCCCGAACGAATTGCAAGAAAACTCGTTTACTGAGCTACCCCTGAGCTATACGCGAAAGTGAGCCGCGCCATTTGCGCGCCTGCGCAACTTAATTACATCAATTTGTACTATCACTCTCTCACGGTTTTCTCAATCATTTATTTTGTATAAGACATACATTTATACAATTTACTTATAAAGATAGCACAAAAAAACATCCTTACAACGATATACGTTACATCCTCACATCACAAAAAACCTTTTATTTATTAAACAAAATGTGCCTATTTTACTCACATTGAACAAGTTGAAATCTCTTAAATATTTAACATAGAAAGTTAAAACAATGTTTTCCACTTGAAATTATACATATCTTAATCAATACAACAGTTTAATTTACATTTTCTCTATTCATTTCACTATTAAAACACTTTTAAATTTCTTATACAAAACTATCATTATTTCACTTATTCACTGGAATTTTCACATAAAATAACACAGAATTAACCTCTTTTGCACGTACAATCAATCTGAAATGTTTCACAAGAAATTACAAATATTTGAATTCTACATATTTGGCCTCCTAAGTACGTGGCTAGCGTGCGTCTATGATCTCACACTATTTGAACAACTAACCTTTGCACGGCTATCGACTATCAGTAAAAATGGAAAGTTTAGTATACACTAATATCAACAATACTAGGTGAATAACTGCTTCTACATAATTCTTAAACTGTAGGAAATTATTTCTAATCAGATTCTTATTTTTTTTTTCTTCCAATTATGCAATAAGCGTTTTTAACATTTTTATCTGCCAAACTGCATTACAGTTTGTCGGCAGTAGTTCTCGTCTTACATGCTTATGTTTATACATATTATCTGAAGTATATTTTCTTATACAGATAATAATATCTCCCAAAATCTATTTTATTATTTTATCTATACATATTTAGTACAAAGTTTGTTATGAGGTCCACATCAGTCAAATATCAAAATTGGTTCATTATATACATACTGTATATACACATATACACTAATTCAACACATACTCAAACAGCACACATCGCATATAGACTGCTAATTTTAACAGTACGTTACTCGTGGCCTGTGGCGTACCTTTATGGACACAATGATAGATAATGTTTTCTTAGGATATTTTTTAAATGATTTTTTGAGATAACTAAGCAAATCCGGCGGCAGCTCGTTATGTAATTGCGGGATAACCCATCGTCTCGTGCGTATACAGAAGTAATTTTTAATTTTAGGTACTACATATTTTCCTTTTCTAGTGGATTGACGAGTTGGGTGGCCATATTCTCTTTCTACTTTAAACTCATTTTTATTATACTGTTCCATTATCAACTTTATTTTCACTTTTTTGTCTACAGGTACAATTTTACAAATTTTGAAAAGTTTATTATATTCTTTATTACACGCACTTTTCACTTTATTATCTACTAGTATCTTTAGCAACCTTGTTTGTAGTTCTTTGATTTTGTTTAAATACACTGGGAACGTAAGTCCATAGCTACCCAACCCGTAATCTATAGTTGTATCCGCAAGCGCATAGTACAGCATATGTAACATACTTCTGCTTAGCCTAAATTTCAGGTGGTACAATTTACCCAATACACTACGTAATTTGTTACAGATTTGCTGAACATGTACTCGTATACTCCATACAAAACTGGTATCTATAGTTAGTCCTAGGTATTTGTAGCATGAGACTTGTTCTAACTTCAGACATTTACAGTTATTTACATTGTTATTTCTGTGGAAACAATCGTAGGTATGCCCTTTAATTACAATATCGGCATGCTTTTGTCGATTGTATGGCAAAGATATTAACATAAATTTAGTTTAGCTTATATTAGTTATTATACCATTATCATGCGCCCATTTAACAATGTTGTCTAAGTCTTTTTGCATAACTATTTGTATCGTCTTTGGATCTTTGTACGAGTACATTAGGCAAGTGTCATCAGCATACATATACATTTCACATGATCGTACTACTTTGCTCATTCCATTTACATGAATGATGTACCCTACTGGACCGAATACTGAACCGGTTGGGACTCCATATTTGATTTTACCAAGGTCACTACTAGTTTCGCTAATGCGGACTTCTAACGTTCTGTCCTTTAAATAGTTGCGGAACCATAAGTTTGTGGGTCCTCGAATACCGCACTCTTCCATAGACTGCAACAAGCCATCGTGGTCCAGTGTGTCAAAAGCTTTTTTAAAATCGATAAAAATAACACCTACTAGGTTTTGGTCATTAAGAGCGTTATTCACGTCGTCTGTAAATTTAGCCAAAGCCATGTCTGTGCTTCTTTTTGGCCTAAATCCATATTGTAAATCTGTAATAACATCATTATTTTCTAAGAATTCTGAAATTTGTTTGACAACAATTTTTTCGGTAATTTTATTGATTACATTAAGTATGGCGATGGGTCTATAGTTTGTGTATTCTTGATGCGATCCCTGCTTATAGACAGGTCTGATTATCGCTTTTTTTAGTTCTTCTGGGTAAACACTTTTTTAATACACATATTAATAAAATTCGCTATAATAGGACTAATGACTTTTTTAATAAATTTTAAATCCTGAACTCTAATTCGATCTGACCCCGATGACTTGTTGCAGCTTAGTTTGTCTATAACTTTTATCACATCATTTACATATTTGGCCTCCTAAGTACGTGGCTAGCGTGCGTCTATGATCTCACACTATTTGAACAACTAACCTTTGCACGGCTATCGACTATCAGTAAAAATAGAATGTTTAGTATACACTAATATCAACAATACTAGGTGAATAACTGCTTCTACATAATTCTCAAACTGTAGGAAATTATTTCTAATCAGATTCTTATCAGTTATCATGTCTCTTATCAGATAACATAGACAAAATATTTCATGAATCAATACATTGAAAATAGACATTTGTTTTCATACAAAACATATCAAACTCATATAAGACAAAACTTATGCAATTAATTCCCATTAATTCTACTTATGCAGAGCGATCATCTCGACCGGGGAACAAATCCGGTCTCTAACTTTATTTTAATATTTCTTTAAATTAACGTCATTGGAAAGATGATTTCAACCGGGGAACAAATCCGGTAACATAATTTATATCTTAAAAATTCCCTATATGAATTTATAAAGAGATATTACTAAGCAAACGATAAACTATTCCGGCCTGGGAGTCGAACCCAGGACCTTCATATCATTAATTCGATATTTCTTTAAGATTCAACTAAGCATTTTCTTATTAGAATATTGTTGCTCAACAATTTGCTTTTTAGAAGCTATTCGTAATCGGTTAAATAATAAATTGAAATATTCTTATAGGCGCGTCGCCAACAGTAGGATATCTTATTAATAATAATTATATAAGAGCCGTGGTAGCTCAGATGGTTAACGCTCGCTGTAAATATAACAGAACGCGAGTAACCCGGGTTCAATCCCCGCCGGCACCTGACCCAACAGATCTCTCTCCTATGTCCTCAGGGCACTTTCTAGTCGGGCGGCCGCGGGCCTCACTGCCGTCAACACCAAACATAAGCTCAAAGACAATACGCACCAGATCTCAGATGATGGAGCAGATCAGGAGCCACCTTTGCAACAGATGGCATAATGAGAATATCTCCTAACTACGGCAGCGGTCGAATTGGAAGATACGCCAGAAGAACCTGAAACTGGGTGACTTAGTATTCAAAGAAGAAAGCTTAACTCCTTTGAAGTGGAAAATTGGAATTGTTCATCGACTATATACTGGAGCTGATGGCGTTAATAGGGTTGCAGATTTCATTACTTACCGAGGCATCGAACGACGAGCACTTAATAAAGTTTGTCCTCTCGCAGTAGAATAGATGTTAATGAAGATGTTGAAAAGGCTGCAACGGAAGGTTCTAATGCTGAAGAAGAAGATACAGTAGATGAAGACGGTACTCGTGAAGTTTTGAAAGTAGACGTTGCTCCTTTCAAGGCCTCCCAAGATGTTAAGGCAGAAACAGGACCACATGGAGGGGCAAGCGGCGATCGACACATTCTACAAAAGAAGACGGGACAGTAACCCTCACACTTGCTGGAACCAAAAATATTATACCTTTGTTACTCTAATTATAAAAATAATGAAAAGTACATACAAGTTCTGTGAAGAAAAAATTTAATCCTTAAAATTTACAAGTTCATTAAATTTTCATTCCTGCATGACCATTTTAAAATTCCATTATTATTTTAAAAACGGCTGTAACACATTTAATTGTGATTAGTTATTCAATTGGTAGCAAAAAAGTGTCTATCACACTATACTCCACAGA
Organism: Parnassius smintheus behrii; assembly: GCA_036936625.1. Taxonomy (NCBI): domain Eukaryota; kingdom Metazoa; phylum Arthropoda; class Insecta; order Lepidoptera; family Papilionidae; genus Parnassius; species Parnassius smintheus. The sequence goes on from JAUPFT010000007.1 coordinate 16,358,978, forward strand.
GCATTCAACTAAAACTCAACGCAGACTTCGTAAGATATGACAAAATATATCTTCTTTTCAGTTATAAATGATCTTGTAGTGGCCATTTCCCCTTCCGTGCGTCGTATCTATAGTAATTACGATACAAGCAAGTAATATATGGGGTACGCCTAAGCTTAGCAACTAAATTAATGAGAATGGCTTGCAGTTAATTTATTTTCACTAAGTAGAAAAGTAGTTAAGATAAAATCTATATGATTAAATAATTTTGATTTCTTTTCTTACTAAAAGGAATTTATAAAATTAATTAAGGTATTCATATTATTTTAAAATTAAGTTTTTTTTTGTTTGTAAGCCCGTTATTGTTATTCATGTTATAACAACAATTTTTATTAAAAACCTATTTTACTATACGTTAAGGGTGAAAAAAGAGCACACAGTTCACCAGATGGTGAGTGTATACTGTGGCCTGTAAACTTATATTACGTGGTAGAGGCACGTAGCAGCTTTTACTATTGGTTGAAATTTCCAGAACGAAAACGTTGAAACCAAAAACGTATCAAGCTTTCTTTTACGACACCAGTGCCATACACATCATTTTCTGTTATTTCTGCAGCACTGGTGCCACGGTAGAACTGGTACACGTAAATATACTGATATTTGATGTTTTGCGGTAATAAACCGCACAATGGAAATCATCGCGATGCGTAAGAAAAAAGTAATGAGCAAATAACAAATGAATGACTGATTTTCAAAACTCAAAAGTAGCAGCTAAAATAATTTATAAGTTTGAATTTAGAATTCTTTACCAAAGAGGAGATATTTCAGATCAAAGTGGTCAGTACGACAAAACGCTAATTTCATATGTAAGAACCTAATATTATATATCCTTACTGAGCTAACCCATTCGTGCTACAACTACAGAATGCTGCAGCGTTTCTGCGCCTTGTATAATGTTATTCCACTTATAGAATTATAGAGCCGTGGTAGCTCAGATGGTTAGCGCTTGCTGTAAATATAACAGAACGCGAGTAACCCGGGTTCGATCCCCGCCGGCACCAATGAAATTGTTAATTGCAATTTTAAGTGCTGATTTACCACGTGCTCGGCGGTGAAGGAAAACATCGTGAGGAAACCTGCATGTCTGAGGAATAAGAAAAAATATTTCGAAGACATGTGAAGTTCGGCAACACGCATTGGGGCAGCGCGGCGGACACTTCCTTGCCCTGAAACCCTCTCAGAAATGAGGGGAGGCCTGTGCCCAGCAGTGGGACGTATAGAGGCTATAACTTTTCTTTACTTTACTTTACTTATAGATAATCACGGCATGCACAGATTAAAAAAACATATTAATTTTGATTATGGGAATGACGGAAAGTTGTTCGTAATACATGTGATATTTAATCTGGCGAAATATTGAGCTCTACTTACAATTTTTTTAAATCTTTTATTTATTTTGATTAAAATGTTGATATTCTGTGACTAATGAAAAACATTATTTTGATTAAAAAATCCATTCACAGCTGAGTGAAGCCCTAGTTTTAATATGGAAACGACCTAAATATTTTGAGGCTTGAAGTTTACGTCCGTAACGTATGCTTAATTGTATTTAAAACGTTACCTCCGGGCTCCATTTACCAACCTACGTAGAAACGACGTATCTGCAGGTTTGAAAGGGTGTTCTGTAGTGCGAGTTCTACAAAATTAATCGAATGACTTCACCATCGCGTTAACCGAGTCAACGTCGCCGGTATCGACAAGCGAAGACGAGCGAGTGTGAGTCACAATCGAAGCTAACCTTTCGATTCACGTTTGCTCACCGTGAATGGCGTTTATTCATTCTCTTATGTTGGTAGCATGTTCGTTTCGTGTGATAAACTAACCAAATTCAAAATGACATTTTTATTTAGTGGTCTTAATATTAGCATCTGTCTATCAAATTTGTGGTTATTATATCTTTATCACCTATTTGTTTATGTTTCGTAATTTGATCAAGGTTTCTACACTCAACAGTTTGTGTTAGTATAATGAGATTGTGAATTAGATATTTAATTGTTAACACGGACGAGTAACTCATCCGTGATTGTTAAGAATATAACGTTTAAAGTGAATTGATATCGTGTTTATTAACGTTAAGCAAAAAACATAAAGATGTGTTCGTTCTAATATGCTTTTATGGTGAAATTTTGGAGCAGTAAATGGAATTTAAGTTATTTAGTGTAAAATGTCTGTTACGTGTGTTTTGTAACTAGGTTACGCGGACTAGAATTTATTGGATTTTCAGCATGAAGCAAACGATCAAATAGTCAGTATAAAACATTTAGTAGGAATTGATTTAATTATTGAATAGAGATGGTAGACCTTAGATTTATCAAACGCTATTTACACAAAAATTGAACACTTTAGTGGAATGCTATATCTATCCTTAAATTGCCTGTCGTCCGGATGTAGCAACGGATGAAAATATGCACAAGCACTTGTTTTAATACTGGCGTTATAATAGCAGTCATCTATAATTATTACTATATAATTATTACATCTATAATTATTACTTAGCGGCTGCAAACATCCTCCAAGCGGAAAAAAACGTCCTGCCATAATTATACATCGTTCATATAAAACGAAATAAAATTAACTCTTCAACAATTATTCTTACTCTTCCATCTCACTGTAAAAATCTATGTGAAAACTTTTTCGATAGCGATGGCGTAAAGTTTACATTAGTTACGTTTCGAACGATCAAAATTGTCGCTCGCACTCGCAAAATACTTTAAACAAGCAATCACGAGCGTTAACGTTCTCACTGTCGAATGTGAGTCAATGTTCGGTGGTCAATATCGATCACGTAGTAAACTCGCACTTAGGAGTTTTGTTTCAAATTATTGTCACTAGTTGGTGCTTTTTTATTCCATACAAATCGTAGTTAAGTTTATTGCTATCGAACGCGTTTAAAAACTCGCACTAGGCACACAGACATATGTATTTCAAGCGATCTGCGTAAGAAGTTGACTTTTTTTACTAAATTGCTAATGTAAAACAGATGCCACATGAACAGCATTAAAACCGCTTAATGTTATTTTGTGAATTTCATAATAAGGAATTGAAACTATACTTCCGAACTCTAGGTTTTTTTAACTAGAGAATTAAAAACTTAGTTTTTGTCAATGAATTCAGAAATTTTAAAACCTTTTTTCATTAGTGTTCCGTAATGTTTGTTACATTTTTACTTATTTTCAAATATAATCTATCCCTTATATGATTAGTTTTCTGCAGAGTTTTATCACGAATGTAATAAAATCTCACTTCATTGAATTTGTTTCTAGAAAAGTAGATGTAGAAGCGATTTTTAATGCTCAGACACGTGTTGTTTTCATTGCAACAAGAATAAAGGCGATTGATTCAGACTTGCAACAATATTGTTCTATGTCTAAATAGGTCTAAAGATTTTTAGATAATCTATAAGTAAATGGTATTTTAAATTAAAGAAAAAATATAAGAATAACAATTTAAAACTAAAAATTACAGTATTTGTTTGTGTTAGAGCCACGTTGCAATTATTTTAAATGTAGCACAAGTGGGTCAGCTCTATCGTAGAGTAAATTAGAAGCTTAAGGCTGCAGTGCTCCGTATGGTGAGTGTAGATACCTAAGATTTTTTTTACCGGAAACAAGGCATTCCATCTTAGTTTTCATGGGTGATAAAGCATCTGCATTTTGATTACGATCGAGAGTAAATCTAGATGTTTATGGGCCTCAGCATCCACTTGCCATCAGATGGATTATGTAATCGTTTGTCACCCTTGTTCTATAAAAAATTGAAACAAAGCCGTACAAGCCACACCCCTCGTTGCCATCTAAATCATATTATTTACTAACGGAAAAACCATATTTATAGATTTGTATTAGAATATTTTGCTCCTGGGCTCTAATGGAGAATAATGAGGGGTGAGTACATAGTTAACATCCAGTCTTTGAAATTAGTGTTTTGAATGTTTGTATGGGTTACCCACGATTAGGCAGAAACCAGACTCTTGTAATGCATGCCATCTGGAAAAATCTTAGTGAATTCAGCCGTGGACTATTTAAGGATGTATTGATGTAACCTTTAACAAATCCCTAGATAATTTACTTCCAGTTGAGTGGAAATAACTCAAGTTTCGGAAGAAATCGGTTTTGTAGATCATGGTAATCACTAACAATCCAATCACAATCAAATTTGTCGTCTGATTTGATAATCAGGAGTACATGCAATGTATACTAGTTCTAAGAATAAGAAAACTAAGCGTTTCATCTTAGTCCTCGGCGGTGACAACGAATCTGTTTTCTTATGTAGTGAAGTTGGTTGCAGTTTCCATGGACTGCAGCGACCACTTAATTATAAAATGAGTGATTAAGAAACTATTAATATTAAATAGAAATTAGAAAATATAAAATCAATACTAGCCTGCTACTTTACTGACAACTTCACTCTCTAAACACCAATTTTCACCAAAATTTAGTGAAATTAATAGTGATAAGTAATAATATTAATAATAATAGATGTTTTAGAAACTAAAACGTTATTCCCTGCTAATAATAATTTTTTTTAAATTTTGCAACAAAATATATTTAAGAAACAATAAAATATTCTAGCCTCTCAACTGTCCCGGCCAAAATGCCCGCTTTTTAATAATCCACTGCATAACAAAGTATTAAATGCTGCACTCTGTATTGATTTGAAATACATTGAGTTTTTAAAATAAGATGTTGATACTACCCAGACCATAGATTTAATAAATACTTACGTTAAATTGGTAATGTAAAAGAAAAAGGGCATAGCATATCTTACGTTAGACCGAGATAGAATGGCTAGACCATACACGTACACGCTATAGACCTATATCGGGCTGACTTCAATCGTTAATGAAACAAATCCCGCTTATTTTCGAGATATCTTTTATTTCGAAGCATTAATAAGTTTTTAAAAAGTGTGATTAAACATGGTGACTTGTACAGTACCTGAATGCAGTTCATCGAGAAAAGAAAATCCACAAAATTGGACATTTTTAAAATGTGCAGCACTCTAAATGCCATATTTTAGAACTGGTATAAATATTTTATACACAAATGTATAGGGAAAATATCGCATTTTATTACGATAATGCTCTAAATGCGTAAATATTAAAAGAAATTAACGTATACGTGAATTCCCGCTATTTCTGATCTATTTTTGTTGAGATTAACACTATCGACGTCATCTTATCGATAGTATGTTTATAACAAGCAAAGGCATATCTTTGGATGCAGCCTCTTTTAACTACGTAATTGTTTTTTTTAATTTCCGATATTTAATTTTTGGCATTATAGTAAATACTTTAGTGAGATAAATTAAAGTTTTACAATGTTTCAGATTTTTAAAAAATACTAAGGTTAAATAAAATGGTTAATAATGATAAATAGAGAAGACTGTGTTCCCAAAAATATACAACTTTAAGTAGCAAGTACTTTGAACAAAAATGTTTTTCTCATAGAAGTGCACAAAGAGTAAAGCTACGTTCTAGTTCAATGCCCACATTATTTATTCACGTGCGTAGTTTCTTAACTATATATATTTACTGTACATATGTTCATTTCGTATGCACATATTCAAATGTGTACAAATTGTTGTCGTCATCCTTGTGATGTATATTTTTTTTAAAACGAAACTAATAAAGGAACTTACAGTAGGTATCACTTTATTTAAACGGCTACTACATTATGCCAAATATGGCCACCTACAGTCAGCTTCAAACAAAGAAAACTACAAATGTGTTTTCACCCCTGAAGATTAAAATAAAATGCCTTACAGCTATAATTATACCAGTTCTCTATACTCAACAGGCCGGAATGCGCCGGTGTAAGCACTGCTACTAAGCGGCAGAAATAGGTAAAAGGGTAGTTAAAACCTCATTTTATTCATTTTAATCATATATGAGTACATAATATATACACTAATTATATTTTTGTAGGTTGTATTCATGTATTGAAGCCGAAACGCAAAGCATCGTCATATGTCTACAGATATATAACCCCTGTATCCAGTAGCTCTACTGCAAACGCTTCTGTTATAGATAATTTCCCGAGAAAGAAAAAAATAAGAAAACTAGTATTTATATTCTTCAGAGACGCCTATATATGAAACAAAAAAAGAAAAATATAAGACCACAAAAAAACGGGCTGATGAAAAAGTGGAAAATGTGTCTCAAGTGATAAAAAACATCTTGAAAGGCTTTCCTCACTTTTAAAGAACATTAGTGCTGTAATGTGTCTAGTGCAAATGATTTGTTGCGGTATCTCTTCAAAAGGGTGATTAGGAAAAAACAAAATTAAGAATAAAAAAATTAAACAAGAGTATGATACGCAACTAAAGACATTTGCCCTTACTTTACACTTTTATAGCCCTAGGGCTTACAATTACATGAGAATAAATTTGACTGTGCCTACCACATCCTCGAACACTACGAGTCTGGTACCAAAATGTAGGCTGTAAACCCAGCATTACTAAGGAAGAACCGTACCGTACCGTAGAAGTCATAAATGCTATAAGAAAAGAAAAAAAAGATTTGGTCATCGCCTTTACGTTCGACGAAATGTCTATCCATGAGCACATTGAATTTGACGGTCAAAATCATCATGACTATGTTGATGTGGGTAATGGAATTTACGGAGATCAAGTAAAAAGCTAAAGAGATATTAGTAATCATGGCAGTGGCAATTAATTCTTTTTGGAAAATCCCAATTTCTTATTTTTTTGGAAGAGTATTTACTGCTTCACAGAAAGTAACACTTCTAAAACAGTGTATTGCTTCATTATAAGATTTTGTAAAAGTTCCTTCTGTCCATTTTGATGGCATAGTATCTAATATAAATATGGCACAATTACTAGGAGCTAATTTGAGTACCACTCCATTTCGACCGTACTTTTACTATGTAGTACAAAAATATTATATAATATTATTATTATCTATTGTCATTTACTAAAGTTGGTTAGAAATATTTTTGCAGAATACAAAAAATTTTATCATTGTAATGATAATATTAAATACGAATTTCTCGAAAATCTCTGCCAACTTCAACATGATGTCGGTTTGCATTGGGGAAATAAGGAAATTAAAAAACATGTCAATTTTGTAAATCACAAAATGAATGTATGGTAAGCAGCGCAACTGTTAAGCAATTCTGTTGCAACCAGCATAGAATTCTTCAAAGACGTATTAAAATTACCTATGTTTGAACATTTCCAAGCAAAAGCAGGTTTTTTAATGTACATAAACAACATATTTGACATTTTCAACTCCAGAAATTTTTCAACTACGGATTTAAGAAGGCCTTAAATGCAAATAATGTTTAAAATGTTGTAGCTAAATGTGACAAAGTCCGTGAATATATAAAAAAATTTAAAATAAAACAACTATGCCTTGATAGAAAGTCGAAAAAAAATTGGTTTTATCGGTTTTTTGGCGAATACAATAGCTTTAAAGTGGCCTTACGTCAATTTTATAGATTCAGGAAAATTAAAGTTTTATCCAACCTATAAACTCTCTCAAGATCATATAGAAACTTTTTTTAGTTCAATACACACTAGAGGAGAATTTAACAATAATCGTACAGCCAGACAATTCACAGCAGCATACAAACGATTAATCTGCCACGTGGAAGAGCAAATCAGCGATAAGGCTAATTGTTTGCCTTTGGAGAATATTGGTATGCTCAATCTACAAAGATTGTGTACCTACTGTAGATACATTAAATACTACAACTGGCCTTAGTACGATGACGACGCCAAACGATGATGTGGCGTTTGGCCCAGGCCAAATCATTAAGGAAGATTATGATTTCGTATCATCTATGCCATGGATTCCTGAAGGCATGGAATCTGTAGTTAAGTCCATTGTTCAGTACAGTTGTCTGGTGAAAAAAATCGCAAATAAATTTAACGCGAATCCTGCGTAAATGTACTTTATGGTGAAGTTAGGGCATGTTCACTTATAAACATGAAGGATGAAGGTGGCCTCGTTTATCCCTCTCAAGATGTTTATGAGATAAGTAATTATTCTGAACGCGTTTTTAAAAAATGTATGAAAGGAAAAAACGTAAACGAAATTATATTTCGAAAATTAGTAAACGAATGCCTTGTGTCCTAAGAAAATGATTTTGACATACTTGACATATGTACGATTCGACAGCAATATCACACCATAAACACTTAATTATTAAATGAATAATGGAAACTTATTTGATTATTAGATTGAAGTATAAAGCCAAATTGCAAAATACATCTAAGGAGAGCTTACGACATTTTTACAATAAATTAGTTATTTTAGTGAAAAATAAAAGTCACAAACGTTTTGTTTATTGTTTTATTTTTATGCCCTCAAACATAAAGACACTCATTTTATGATACGGACAGAGCGCTCCGTATCGATATTTGAAGTTGATGCATGGAGCGGCACTATTCGTGTAGCACACATGCGCATTTCACTCACACCGGTACATTTCGTTTTTGGTCTCACCCTAACCACTCCATCGCCAATCTAATGTATAATAATAATGTCCTCCAGATCGAATTTCGGTCACGGCGGCCTGCCTCAACGGGGGCTAGCCATCGGCGCAGGACAGGATTATAGTGCCCAAGTGTATGCGCAAGCACAGGTGCACTCTCTATTACCTCACTCTCATAATCCGATGGGACGGTAAACCGACACGACCGGAGAGAGATCAGGCGCCAGACCAAAGAATTAACGTGCTTTCCGAGGCACGGGGGTAAGACACCGTCAACTTCCTTACTCCAGGCAGCTACTGAGAATTTCTGGACAGAAAAAATCAATAAATGATTTTTTGGCCCGACCCGGGATTCGAATCTAGGACCATCATGATCAGCAGTCGCACTACTACAACCACTAGACCAACGAGGCAGTCTAATGTATACTATATCTATGACCCAGACAGACTCCTAAGCAGAAAAGGAACCCTACCACCTATACTCAATGTAAACTAAAAATACATAATTCTTATTTCTGTCGGTGAGCAGTAATGCTACACACTGCCGTGTTTTGATGGGAAGGATATCATGACAATTACTTAGACAAATTATCTAAGTATTTAATATTAAAGTTTGCCGGACACATTTTTCGTGCTTCTGCTTAGTTTTTTTTTTAAAAGTTACCCCTACACTAAGATTTTCTCTTGTATCGTGGGGGCAGTTTACAAACATAAATTGCACAGGGACAAACATCCAGACCCGAAACAACTATTTGTAGGCCATACAAATACTTGTTCCGTGCGGGATTCGAACCCGCGACCCCCAGCGCGGCCACTCATTGCTTAAGCCACTGCGCCACGGAGTCGTCGTTCCAGTTAAAATATATGAAAAAAAAAGATATATTCAACAAAATTTGACAGTTTTAAATGAATTTAGTAACTAAGGCTTATAAATTCTTATAACAAACACAGAGAAAGTTTAAGAAATAGTAATAAAAAATTTCATGTGTTAAGATGAAATTAATGTTTAAAAGGTAGAGTTTCTGGAATCCTATTTACAGCTGATGTAGAGCTTAACTCAAATCGTAAACTTGCTACTATTCATATTTTTTGTTACAATGCATATTTTTGTTACAGCGCCGCTTATGTTTGCTTTAAAAGCCAAGTTAAACAGGGATTGGTTTTTAATAGCATCTCCTGTTTAGTGAATTTTATAAAGGATTCTAAGAAAATTCTTTATCAGCTCTTTGAATACACTGTCTTTTCAAAAATGCGCTAAATTACACTTTTCTTTAAAAAGTAGTCCATAATCACCAAGCTGAGTGGTTGAACTAAAAAGGCAGATCCAATATAGTACTCTTTACGAGGCAGTACCATTCTGTAGTTATATTGTGGTTGTAACACAAATAGGTCGGCTCGATCGGGGAAGGAAAATACTCTAACAGAATGCCAGCGTGAAGTGGAAGATTGGTGCTGCTAAGTTTTGTTTAGTGAGTGTAGGGAACTTAAGACTCCTTTTAACTGGAAATTAGGTATTCCATTTTAGTCCTCAGGACTAACAACATCTGCATTTTGATCCTTAATCGAGGACAGATGTAGACGTCCTTGGACTACAGAATCCACTTAACATCAGGTAGACTATATGCTCGTTTATCACTCTTATTCTATAAAACAAAATTGCAATGATGACGTTGCTTGGATTTCTATCATGGATCAGCTGAATGTATATATTTGAGTACCACATGAAGATAAATATATTAATATATCTTATATATATCATTTGGTACTCAAAGATATTTGTTACTCGTAATAAGCCCTTTACTTAAGCAGTCCGAGTGAAGTTTTCGAATAAGTACTAAATAGCTTTTTAAAAGCCCCAAGGAAACTCCTTGCTCAAATGCGACATTTATGAAGTCAGATCCAGAATAAAAGATTAATGAGGCGCTCAGAGAAGCTTTGAAAAAACAAACGCTGCTGAAATGTATATAGATACATTTTCGCGTTTCATTATTACGTAAATAGTATTTGACTGGCGTTAAAAAATAATTCACTCAGTTATGAATCTTATCTAGATAAACTTGGAAAGTAAAACATTATCTAAATACAAAATTTCATCCAAACCGTTAGGGCCCGTTCAGAGAAAACGGTTACGTAATACAAGAATACCTCGTTTAAAGTATAGGATTAATTTTAAGAAAACGTATTTTTATAATATTTCGAATTTGAAGAGATAACAGTCCAAACAAAGACAAAAACACCCGTAACCACCCCTGAGGTCTATTAATTACTTGACATATTGTTATTATCTCTTATATTTCAAGTCGGAAAATAGTGCATATTTGTGTATCTAATGAAGTGGATCGTTACTCAGTGCTTTTTAATATTTCTTTTTTATAAAAATAAAGTGACAAAGGGACTTGCAGCCTACAACTTTTATATATATTATATACTTCTTATGTAAATTATATACTTCTTATATATTATATACTTCTATATATTATATACTTCTATATATAAAAAGAAGTGACAAACGGACTTACAGCCCATCTGATTGTTAGTCGCTACTGCAGCCAACGGACACCGGCGACCTGTTTCAAACAAATAAGGCTAAAGATGCATTTTCACTTCAGAAAGTTAGAACTGAATGCCTCACAAACTATGTAAATAAATATATAATAACACTTTGTGTTTATTTACCCAAGCTCTCTGTACCCAGATACTGAGCAATTATTTCACGTTAACTAATAAAATTAAATGCTAATTATAGTTTTGTTTTGCCTCTACCACTGTTTTGGTCACTATAAATAATTGATATTTCGGCTTCGAAACTTATTGTTAATTTCTAAAATTAATAATTTAAATTATCGAAGTTAATCCCAAGTAACTATTGTGATTAACATTTTGTTTGTGTGTCGCTAATGAGATTGGTTTTTGACATTTCTCTTTCATCATCATCATCATTACAGCCCTTCACAAGTCCACTGCTGAAAATAGGCCTCCCCCAAGTAATACCACAAAGCACGGTCCTGAGCCACCTGCATCCATCGACTGCATGTCTTAACAGGTCGTCACTCCATCTAGTGGGGGGTCGCCCTACACTACGCCTACCGGTACGAGGCTGCCACTCGAGAACCTTTCTTCCCCATCGGTTATCGGTTCTTCGAGCTATATGGCCGGCCCATTGCAACTTCAGCTTACTAATCCGTTGGGCTATGTCGATCACTCTGGTTTTACTGCGGATATCCTCATTTCTGAGTCTATCACGCAGAAAAACTCCGAGCATAGCCCTCTCCATAGCTCGCTGAGCGACTTTGAGCGCCCTCATACGGTCAGCAGTGAAGGACCACGTCTCAGATCCGTAAGTCATCCCTGGCAACACGCACTGGTTGTACACTTTAGTTTTCAGAGATTTAGGTATACCTGACGAGAAGATGTGTCGTAATTTCCCGATCGCTGCCCAGCCGAGTTGAAACCGTCGATTGACCTCTCGTTCGAAGTTGGACTTACATAGTCGGACTATTTGTCCCAGGTAAACGTACCCGTCATCGACTTCGAGCGTAGTGCTCCCAACAACTACTGGCATAGGTGTGACATGGACGTTTTTTTTTTAGGGTTTCCGCCGGTGGGTACACCCACACCAACAGGAGTATATTGGCAGTTTTCACAGTTTTGTACACTTTTTAAACATTTTTTTTTATTACTATGACACATGGAGAAGGCTACGCGTTTCTGCTATTTGATACATATTGCGTATGCCTTCTCTTTATATTAATATAATTTGTTTAAGAGTTTGAAATTTTTGTACATAGTTATTATTCTAATAAAATTGTCATTTGGTAATCATAAATACTCTTGTGTTTTCGTAGTCACATCAGAAAAGAAAAATAAGAGTGATGAAAATACAAAAAGAAAGAATAAAATGAATTAAATACTAGAACAAAGAGTAATCTTGACTCTAAGCAAAAAGTATAGTATAACGACAATTAAGTAATATTAATTCTAAACACAGTCAACGTTGTATAAAGGCACCAAAAAGGGAGGAAACAAACTCATAGAGTAATCTTAATTCTAAACGTATTATAGAAACAGTGGTATAATAAAATAATATAATGACAATGAAATTAATTGAAATAAACAATCTTAGTTCTAGGCACATGAATAAAAATTGTGAGTACAATAGGGTTGATAACAGTGAAAATTAAAATATTAAAAGCTCAAAGGATCTTAATTGTAATGACAATCAAACGTTTAACAATTACAACATATAATAATTATTAATTATATCTAATAGAATAAATAAAGAAAACAAATTAAAGAGAAGTGGTTGCTTAGTCACTAACTGCTACGACTATTGCTATTTACAGATGCACAGTTCTTATTGAAGTTCTTAAGTCTTTTAAAAATGTTATTAACAAATTGAATGAAGGAGTCCAAAAGGGATTCCTTCTTCATTAATGCGGTTAAGTTAAATGGAGGAGTTCTTAAATTTTCACAAAGTATGACATGATTTATTCGTTGCACTGAAAATGCTGGGCAATGCTCAGTGAGATGTTTCAGAGTTTGTGGGGTGACGTTATCACAAGGACAATAATTATTGTCAATTATTTTGCAGCGATAAAGATAAGCTTTGTGAAAACGATGGTTGGTGAGCACCTGGGTGAGGTAAAAACTGGGTTTGGTGATAGTGCGTAACTTCTCGATATCCTCCAGTGTTGGAAGCAGTCGTTTGGTATGTTGGCCCTGCTCTGCACTATAATACCTAGCTTGCCAGGTCGCGCGATTTGAGTTCTGATTGTGTGTTTGAGGTATGAAATGGGAAAGGCCAAGTAGTCAGGTTGTTTGCGCAACTTGGAGCCAGCATTCGCAGCCTTATCAGCTGCCTCATTGCCATCTATGCCAGAATGACTCCTGACCCATCCAAATTCTATGATGCCTGTTTCTCGGTACTCGTGTATAGTTTTGTGTATTTGTGTAATGATGGGGTGTGTGTTGCTTCTGTTTTGTACAGCGTGTATAAATGAGAGTGAATCTGTATAGATGACTGTGTGTGTATATTTGTGTTCTTTGATCCACCTGCATGCCTGTAGAATGGCAAATAGCTCCGCTTGAAATACTGTACACGTGTTGTGCAATTTAAACTTCTTTATGTAAGCCACTTTATTAAGATTAGTAGGGAGATAGCCCACGAAAGCGGCTCCCACTGCACCGTCTTCCTGCTTACTACCGTCAATGAATATAAAATGTGTCGTCTGTTCGGATGCAGATCCCGTAGATGTGAAGTTTGTAAATATTTTAGGAATAAAGGAAATACATTGGGCAGGATGCAGGAGTTCAGAGACGGGAGTTGGTTTTTCTAGAGGGATGTCGCTGGCGATGTAGTCAGAGGTACCCAGAAGCCGAGCTCTTTCCACAGCGCAAACTTCCCGCACTTTCAGGTCCAGAGGCGTAAACTGGGCTAACGCGAGGGCCGCGGATGAAGATACCGTGCGGAATCCCCTAATAGCCTTAATGGCAAATCCGCGCTGCATGCTCCCGAGTGCCCTCCTGATGCACCTTTTCTGGGCAACGTGTCCCCAAATTCCAGCAGCGTAGGTGATAGTTGGCACGATCACTTGGTGGTAAATGGTACTGATGTTCTCAGGATGGGCTCCCCATGTGGGTCTCGAGTACATACAAAGCGTGTTGAAGATTCGCACGGCCTTATTGATAACCTGTTTCACGTGTTTCCCAAAGTTTAGTTTTTCGTCTAAGATGACTCCCAACAGTTTAACCTCTGGCACAAAGGAAAGACGGTGTCCGTCCATGTTAATGCTGGCTACCTTAGCCTTGGGAGTGAAGGCAATGAGCTTAGTTTTAGTGGCACCGAAGGCCAGCTTGACGCTCCTTCCCCACTCGACTATATGGTGGAGAGCTAAGTTGGCAGCACTGTCCAGCTCGCCGATACTCGCGGCCGTGACAATTAGCAAGGCATCATCCGCAAAAGCCTGTATGTGACAGCCCGCTGTAAGCCTCGCATCGAGCAGCTCGTCTAGTATGATATTCCAGAAAACAGGCCCACAAGTGGAACCTTGTATGCAGCCCTTAGACATCGTCTTGGTGACTCGCATCCCCGCATGGTCAATGATAACCTCCCGATCGCGGACATAATCCTGGATGAGTCCAAAGATGTTATTAGGGCATTGAATATGCCGCAACCGGTGGAAGAGTGCAGACCACCAAGCGTTGTCGAAGGCTGCTTTAATATCTAGAGATATCGCGATGCTGAGGTGTTTTTCTGATTTGGCTAATTTAATTATTTTAAGAGCTTTGTTAATGGCTTCGCACGTGTTTGTCTGTTCCCGGAAACCGAACTGAAATTTGTTTAGTCGATTGTTTCGCTGCGCGTGGTATACGACCCTTTTGATAAAAAGCTTTTCCAACAGTTTGCCAAACACAGGTAAAAGTCCTATTGGACGAAAGGACTCTAATGCGCTGTAGTCGGACTTGCCCGGTTTCGGGATAATTTTTACGTATGCTGTTTTCCACCGGTCAGGGAAGTGTTGGAGTGCAAGACAACGGTTCAGTATATCTGTCAGGAGTCTAGGGTAATCTGTTGCAAATTGCTGACATATGTCGGATGTGAAGTTGTCAAGTCCGGGAGCCTTCTTGGGGCTTATTTGTTTTAAGCACTCTAACACCTCCTCCTGGGTGAAGGGAGGGTCATCGTGGGACTGAGGAAGGTCGGTCATTTCCGATCTGAGCTCGTGATGTCGCGTTAACGTGTCCGGTGAGTCATCAGGGTAGAAGTGGTCAAGAAATGCTTTGGCAGTCTCCTGGCTGTCTGTGGTGTAGGTGGAGGCCCTATTGAGGGTGACTGGTGGGCGCCTAGGGGTGGCATTCTTAGTTTGCAATTCGCAAAACTCACGAAAATGCCTAGTCAACTCCTCACGCATCTTGTTGGCGTATAGTTCCTTTTTTGTTTCCTCGGACATGGACGTTAAACATGATCTTTGTTTTGTCCATGTTCAGCTTAAGACCTATCCTTTGGGAGACACCATTGAGGTCATTGAGCATAGTGCTAAGGTCCTCCAGCGATTCTGTCATATGGACTATATCGTCGGCAAATCGAAGGTGAGTGGTGTACTTGCCATTGATGTTAATACCGTATCATTTCCAGTCCAGTAGCTTGAAAACGTCTTCCAACGCAGCGGTGAAGAGTTTTGGGGATATAACGTCACCTTGTCTTACACCTCTCTGCAGTTGGATAGGTTTCGAACTCTGGTTCTGTACTCGGATAGCCATCGTAACCCTACTGTACAAACACTTCAGCACTTCGATATACCGATAGCCAACTTGACACCGCTGAAGGGACTGTAGCACCGCCCGAATTTCGACGGAATCAAAGGCTTTCTCATAGTCCACATATGCCAGGCAAAGTGGCAGATTGTATTCTTCGGTTTTCTGTACAATCCGCCGCAGGATATGTATATGGTCTATGGTACTGAAGCCTTTTCGGAAACTAGCTTGTTCGGGAGGCTGGAAGTCGTTGAGTCTGCGTGCGAGACGATTCATAATGACTCTCGAAAACAGCACGTAGACGCGGCTCAGAAGGGAAATCGGTCTGTAGTTCTTCAAGAGAGCGTTGTCGTCTTTCTCAAAGAACTAGACCACCGCACTTTTGCTCCACGCCTCCGGAGTAGTGCCACCATGGAGGACGGAATTGAAGAGCTTCTGAAGGACTTCAAGTACCGGTGTTCCACCCGCTTTCAGAAGCTCCGCTGTAATTTCATCCTCGCCTAGGGCCCTGCCGTTTTTAAGGTGCTGGAGAGCCATTCTAATCTCGCTCAGATTGACGTCCGGGATATCACCAGAATAGTGTCGGGTAAGATTTGTTCTTGGATAGTTACTTACACTTGCATATGGCTCCAACGATGGTGTGTACAGCTGCCCATAGAACCTCTCAATCTCACTCAAAATCTGAGGTGTCTCGGAAACGATGCTACCACACTCAGTCTTCAGCTTTGACAGTTGGCTCTTTCTGGCAGACAGATCTCTGGCAAAGACTTTGGGGCCCTGGTTCCGCTCGATCGCTTCTTTAATACGAGCAGTATTAAAGTTGCGTAAGTCTCGCCGCATGCATTTGGAGATTTGTCTGTTCAGTTGCCTGTATGCTGTCAAATCTGTTAACGATTGCAGCCTCATCTCCCGTCTAACAGCCATAAGATTAAGAGTGTGATCGGAGAGTTTTTGTGTTCTTCTGCGTCGGGTTTTGCAGAACTTAGCTCCAACCGCATGGACAGTTTCCACGAGCTTGTCATTCATATCGTCCACTGCATTGAAATCTTCTAGGCACTGAAAGCGGTTACGTAACTCGAGCTGAAAAGTTTCGGGATTCTGGATTAGAGCACGAGGGGGACGGAGCGTTGACTTCATTAGACGAAACCTCTCCAACCTAACGTTTAGGTTCAGTGTGCCTCTAACCATTCGGTGATCGCTGCCGGTTTTCACCCTTGTGATCACAGAGACGTCACTGAACTGTTGGCGTCTGGTCGCCATAATGAAGTCAATCTCATTTTTTGTCGAACCGTCGGGGCTCGACCAGGTCCACTTCCTGTGGGGCCGCTTCTGGAAGAAAGAGTTCATCATAAAGAGTCCCTCTTTCTCCATAAAGTCAGCCAGCTGCTGACCCCTACGGTTCCGTTGCCCTACTCCAAATATCCCTAACTTCAGCTCACCGCCTTCTCTTGTGCCTAGTTTTGCGTTGAAGTCTCCCATCAACACCGTGTAGTGGGTTTTGGAGGAATGCATGGCTCTCGAAATATCCTCATACATTTCCTCCACCTCCTCATCGGGATGTTCCGAGGTTGGTGCGTAGACCTGTACGACCTTCAGCAAATACCGTTTGGTGACTCTGAGTATCAGGTACGCGAGCCTCGTCGACACACTCCCAATCTTTACAACGTTGTTGACGGGAGACTTGTGGACGATAAATCCGACACCTCCTTGGGACAGATGGTCGCCCTCCCGGTGATAGAACAAGTTGCTGGACTCGAGGATTACCATGTCCTCCCCCTGTCTTCGGACCTAAGATAATCCAATAATATGCCAGCGCAACTTGTCTACCTCTTCTTCCAGCTCCAGTATCTTCCCGTCAGTCCTCAGGGTGCGTGCGTTATACGTTGCCAGGTTGAGTCGTCGTAGGTGGCAACCGAACCTCCACCGGAGATTCTTAGCACCCCCTGCCCCGCCGTTACCATGGTCGCCACCGTAGCCAAGAATAGTGGGGCCGCCGGGGACTGGGGGCCATTTGTTTGCGTCGTTGCTCATGGGGGGATATTTGCCATAGTTGCCATACTTGGCGAGCGGGTTGGCAACCGCAGTTTTTTTTATGTTATTGTTGTTATCAGGAAGATGCTGCTGCCCATCATCTTTCTGTGTCCCTCTGTCACTTCTTACGACACCCACGGGAAGACATGGGGTAGTGGATATTCTCAACCGCCACTATTTTTTTATTTAAAATAAATCAATCAAATACAAGGCTTTAATTATTTTATCACGGTGTCGCAAAAACCTAAGAAGGTTTATCTGTACACCATGCTTCATCGACGGCACTCGATGCTCAATCTACGTACAGACATTATCTATTATATTTTACGATAGATATAATATGCTTTAAAATCGTAGCAAAGGTCTACACTACACTACACGGCGACATATTTCTCCTTGTGTTCACCTTTCTGCTAATTTACTGAGATTTGTAAATATTGTATTTCGTCGAAGTGGGTACTTCAGACCCACAAAGAATGATGACAATCGTAGATTTCATGTAACGCCCCAACCGTGCTTAATTCTTAGAATATTATACATATATGAATCCTTACAATAAATTAATGACAATCTAGGCTTCGATCTCATTTAAAATGAACGTAGTGTTTTGTCTTACTTTGTTTGTTTCGTGGTTGGTACATAACGTTGTATATAAAGCATTTCTGAATGGAAATCTCTACCAGTGTCAATTAGCGTCTCATTATCGCTGGAAGAGCACAATTTTAAATATAAAATTAATAAATATTATTCGTCCAAAATGTAAAGTTAAACACTTTTATGCGATACATGTTTTTACGTCGCACCCGCTCGCAATATCCCCTACATTACTGAACTATAATTCTATTGTTCTAAACTATTAATATAACGTGTAGTGGCGGTGAAAGAATTTCCACAACCCCATATTATCCCGTGGGTGTCATATGAGGCAACAGAGCAGCAGCGTCTTCCTCAAAAAGACTAAAAATAAAAAGAATGCGGTTGCCAACCTGCTCGTTAAGCGTGGCAACTATGGCAAATACGAAGGGTATGAGGCAATGTGTTGGGGAGGCCTATTTTCAGATGTGGATTTTAATAAGCTGTAACGGTAAACTAATATCCTACAGATCAAATTTTAATCACGACGGCACGTCCCAATGATTGGTAGCTCAATGCAAGACCGGTTTTTAGTGCATGAGTGCAATCTAGTCCTTCACCTTCGATCGGGCCTTCGATCGGGTTTGGCACAAAGCGCTTCTTTCGAAGCTTCCTTCCTATGGGCTTCCCGAGAAATTGTGCAATTGGTACACCAGCTTTCTTGCAGATCGGAGCATCAAGTCCGTTGTAGACGATGCAAGCTCCGATTACAAGCCTATTAATGCTGGTATTCCACAAGGCTGCGTGCTATCGCCAACGCCGTTTCTTCTGCATATCAATGATATGTTACAAACTCGTAACATTCATTGCTATGCAGATGACAGCACTGGTGATGCTCTTTACACCGGCCGTGCCAATATTTTTCGGGAAAACAACACAACCTTTTACTTTTACTAAAAATTAAAAATGTTTATCACATAAAGATATACATTTAGGACGTCTATCTACAATAAAAATTTTGAAAAGTGTTTAAAATAATTAGCAGAATAGCTAAATAAAAATTAAATAAATAACTATATTTTATGGGAACTGCCGAGTTTGCCGCCCTCACGACTGGCGGTGTATGAATATCCACTTCCATCCATACGGAGAAACTGAAACAGGTGATGTTTAACAGTAAATTCCTGACACCTGGAAATAATAATAAAAACTGCGATTACCGAACCATCTGCCTAGCGTGGCAACTATGTCAAAATCATGGTATGAGGCAATATGTATTGGGATATATGATTCTTGAATAAATTTTAATAATAATGGTAAATGAAATGATCTATCGTGGTACGGACACCCTGCAGTAAATATGCTGCAGCACGAATGTGATAAATTTTAAAATTTACAGCTACGTATTTATTATTTATTATAAAGCCCCTTTAATTTTAATTTTTTTACTAGCTGGCCAGCCGGAAGTTTTTATTCCTTTGCCGATGACCCTTCTTATAAAAAATCCTTAAATTCGCATTGAAAAAATATTTAACGTCACCTATCGGGATTAAAACTATCCTATCACTCATGTTGCACTAAACTGCACACAGTGTATATAATTTTATTGAAATCAGCTCTGTAGTTTAGGAATTCATCGTGGACAAACAATGTGACACGTAATGTTTAAATATAAAGATATTCATTAATTCATCACAGCCTATCAAAAGCCCTCTTTTGAACATAGGCCACACCCATAGATCACTTCATAGGGGGATTTAGTTATAGTTACCAAGCTTACCAGGCGGGTTGGCAACAATAGCATTTTTTTTATTATTTTTGGTTGCAGGAAGTTGCTGCTGCCCATATCCTGTTTTAGTTTCGCTTAGTAAATTACTTAGTAATCTGTGGTTTCGCTTTCTTGCCCCTCAGGACGCCCACGGGATTATATGTGATTGTAGATATTCTATTCCTACTGCTACACAACTATACTATTTTAGAAGTATAATTTATATAATTAATTTTTAATGTTTAGAAGTAAACAGTGGAATTTACTATATAATTTTGATATAAATTCGAACGTACCTATTTAAGGTATGATATAGTTTTAGGTATTATGATAACTTCGGAAGATTTCTTATTTATAGGAAACATAATATGTACGTTGATATACTTGGTCACAGCGTTATCTGTTCCATTTCAAAAGAGCTTATATGTTTATCAACATTTATGACGGTCAACTTGATCCTAAAATGTTATCATGTAGAGCTGTAACTATTCGTTAATGGTATGACGGTAAATTTTATAGATACTTTAGGTTAGCGTTAACAATAGCTAAGGTTTTATCACTGAACACCAAGTTATATACATATATATACATACATATATATATATATATATATATATATATATATATATAAATTTTTTAAATTGTAAATTACTTCAATATATTTATAAAGTATGAGTTCTTGTTTTTAATTTTAATTTCTCAAAACGAACACACGAGCATCGGGAATATTTTTAAATTTTTAAAAGAAGGTAAATTGAAAAAAAAAAGAATTGCCTATACTATTAATAAAACGCCGTATTTTTTATAATCTAAGATTGAGTTATATCTCAATATTACATTTATAAAATCATACTATAGTACTAGTAGTAGACTGTTTAATGATTAAATTAACAAAAATTGACTACTGCTCCATACTGATGATATAGTCTTACTTCATTCAAAAATAGTAAAGTAGTAGTAATAGTCTACCTACCCACTGTTCCACTTTAACATGTAAGGAGACAATATGATCACAAACAATAAGGCTTCTATCTTACATGTCTGAACTTATCATAGAGCTGTAGTAGGTCGGGGGATAAGAGGTCGTCCTTAAATTTCGTCTGAAATTTCAGCTGGTTCAAACTTGGTTGTTCCCACTAAATCAAGGGCTTTTGTTTAAACGCAATTTGAAGCGCTGATTTAGTACTTAGCAGGATTGCTCAGGAAAACGTTGTAAAGTTTGTCGACATCAACTACGTAACAATGCATGTTGCATTGTGTCAGAACTACACCAAAATCAGTAGTACAGTATGAAACCCAATAATACATCAGATTGCCAGGCAGACGTTGTTCTGCTCTTTTCGACGACTCTTTGTCGTGTACTATTAAAAATCCTTAATTCGCAAAAAAATTGTGGGTAGCTCATGGGCAAAAAAACTATCCTATCTCTCAAGTAGGGCCAAACTCCACACGATGTGCAAATTTGATTAAAATCGGTTAAGTAGTTTAGGAGTCCATCGCGGAAAAACAACGGGACTTGTTATTTATATATATTAAGAATAATGAAAAAACATTAAGCGGACTCTTTGCCGATGATGTGTCAGTGTTAGTGAACTGAGATAGAAACACAAATTATAACTA
Source organism: Parnassius smintheus behrii (assembly GCA_036936625.1). Classification (NCBI taxonomy): domain Eukaryota; kingdom Metazoa; phylum Arthropoda; class Insecta; order Lepidoptera; family Papilionidae; genus Parnassius; species Parnassius smintheus. The sequence continues at coordinate 16,380,722 of JAUPFT010000007.1, forward strand.
TATTGTCTACAACACACTACAAACTAAAAAATTAGCTCGAAGATCAAAAGTTAGAAATTAACTATAAAAAGACCAAAATTATGCAATTTCGAACATATAAAAGCAGTATATTAAATTTAAACATAAATTTTAATAATACACAGCTTGAAGAAGTTGATACTTTTAATCTTTTAGGTTTAAAAGTAGATTCAAACATCAATTGGAAAACGCACATTAATTATTGTATAAAGTCTAAAATATAAAAAATTACGTATGCTTTATTTCAAATTAAACACACCATTAACACAGCCATGCTTATGCTCTTCTTGGCTGAAGTACGAAGTTATAGTGTAGGGAAGTAGCACCGATATGCGGTAGTTAAATATTACCCAGAAGAAATGCGTTAACAAACTACATACCAAATCTACCCAGATGGATAACACTACTAGTTGTAGACCGTATTTCAGAAAACTAACCATTCTTTATACCATACCCTGTATGTACATTTATGATCTATGCCTGTTTCTCCACAAAAATAATAATATTTTCAAGAAGATCAAATGATACACATAACAAATACACGTAACAAAAATAAATTATACTTACCACGGTCGCGAACAAAAATGTTGAATACAGGCCCCTAATATATGGCAATGAAAGTTTATATTAAATTACCAAAGCAAAATTAAAAAAAAAAACATATCAGAATTAACCGAATTGCAATCAAGCCTCAGTAAATATTTAAAACAAAACCCCTTCTATTCAGTAGAGGAGTATTTTGGTAACAAAAATAACACTATTATTTATTTTATACTTCTAAGTATATTTTATATTTTATGTATAAGCAGTGTCCTCGTCAAATTTGCGGTGCCTGAAAAGGACGTCTAATTTGTAAGCACATTTTTAATTTAAGAATTTCGGAGTGCAAATAAATGATTTGATTTGATTCTTCGTCTTTAAACCGTCTCATTCATGAGAGGTGTGTGCCTGGCTGTGGTACGTATATAGGCTGTTTTTCTTTTTAATTTTTTATTTAAATATCCCGCAATGTTTGCATCTCGCATAAATATTGAAGCTATGGTCTTCCTATTAAGACAAAATAAGGCATATAGACACATCAGCACATAGTGGCAACGTAAGTGTAACCACAACGTCGTATCATCCCGTGACTGTCGCAAATTATGATAGGCGACAGAAATGAAACAGTTGATGGTAGTAGCATCTTCTTAATATTAATGAACTGCGGTTTACCACTAGCTTGCTAAACGCTTGGCAACTATGGAAAATATCCCCTTAGTGACGCAATCTGCGGGGGAATCCTGTGTTCCGCAGTTAGCTTTTGATTGGCTATCCAAACCTATCTTCGCTGATGGCTGCCAGCCTAAACGGAGACTAGCCATCGGCGCAGGACAGGATTAAAGTGCCCAAGTGTATTCACAAGCACAGGTGCACTTTCTATTCCCTCACTCTCGTAATCCTATGGGACGGTAAACCGACACGATCGGAGAGAAATCAATCGCAGGACCAACGGCTTTACGTGCTTTCCGGGGCACAGGGGTGAGACCCCGCCAACTTCCTGACTCCGGGCAAGTACTGAGAATTTCTTGACGGAAAAACTCAATAACTAGTTTTTTTTTGGCCCGATGCGGGATTCGAACCCAGGACCTCATGATCAGCAGTCGTACTACTAAAACCACTAGACCAACGAGGCAGAGATTGGCTATAGTGGATGTTCGTATGGATGGATAGGCACATTTGGCTAACAGCTTTGTTTGCAAAGTTGTCCTATAAAGCGTGAGCAACGTATTTCTTTTCCCTCCGATATTTAAAGGAAGAGAAAATAATTAATTACACGTCTGTAAAACATTTTTTATTTAGATACTGATCAGTGATTTATATTGTTTAAGAATTTAAAAATACATCACATCTCAACTACCCTCAAGTGAATATTAAAAAAAAGTTTTTTTTATAGAATTTATAGAACGAATTTAAGAAACGAAATTATAGATTTTTATAGGGTGACAAACCAGCGCACAGTCCATCTGATAAGTGGATGCTGTGGCCCATAGACATATACATTTATACTCGATTAAGAATCAAAACGCAGCTACGTTGTCACACTTGAGGACTTAGATGGAATGCCTCGTTTCCAGTAAAAAGGGTCTCCGGATCTCTACATGCACCAACGAAACAATTTATTATTATTAATACTGCTGATTAAGCTGCTATTTTACGCTGGTGTTCTGTGAGAGCGTGATTCTTTCCCAGTCGAGCTGACCTATTCGTACTACAACCATAATATAGCTGCAGCGTGACTCTACCATGTTGATATCTATATTTTTGTAACTAAAATTTATTTGTTTATTATATTATTTATGTATTTATTGAATATATATTTTTATGTTGTGTGTATTTTTGAATAACTTGCGTACACCTTTACCACTTACCCTTTCTCATAGGTCATTACACCCTTTGCAATGTGGTTGTTTGGTAGAGATCCCTTGTACATAATTGAGTAAATATTTTACAAGTTTCGTTTAATTATTAACTTTTACTTAATTAATTTTAATTATTTCGTCCCGGACTACTTCGAAGCTCCGAGGTATAATTTTTTTACATACATATACATAAATACATAAACACTCACGCCTGTCACCCAGAGGGGTAGGCAGAGACTACGGACTTCCATTTGACACGATCCTGACATACCGCTTTCGCCTCCTTTACATCCATATATCTACGCATACATGCTCGCCGGTTAAGCGTACTTTTAACGTGGCCAATTTTCAAAATCAATATCGCTAATTTGGTGGATAAACTTTTTTCTAGGGCGTCCCTTCCCGACTCTGCCGTTCACATCTGCCATATAAATTTGCTTTGTCACTCTTTCCTCATTCATTCTTTCTACGTGACCAAACCACCGAAGCATTCCTTTCTTAATCCTGGTCACAACATCATCTTGCATACCACATTTATCTCTTATCACTCAATTTCTCACCCTGTCATTCAGATTCTACCCTAGCATACTCCTTAAAGACCACATTTCTACAGCATTTATTCTACTTTCATGCTTCTTCTGCCACACCCAGTTTTCACTACCGTACATTAAAGTAGGGACTAACACAGCATTATGAATTACCATACGTGCCTGTTTTGACACATTCTGGTTCTTCATAATAGAGTGTAGTGCCCCATTCACTCTATTCCCTGCATTTACTCGTCGTTCTATATCCTTATCATACTACCATCCCTGCTAAATACACATCCCAAATGCACAAACTCATCCACTTGCTCAATTAACTCTCCTTCTATTCTTATTTCACATACCGTTTTGCTTTCCTCTCTTTCAAAAACCATCACTTTCGTCTTACTTGCGTTCACTTTCATTCCCCTTTCTTTTAATGCCCAGTTCATTAATGTAACCATCATTTGCAACTCAGCCGCCGATGACGCAAATATGAGTTGCATCGGCATACAAAATTCATTTGACGGTTAACTCGCCCATTCTTAACCCACATTCTTCATCTTTCAAAGTTTGCAAACGCCTGTCCATAAATAGGTTGAACAGCCAAGAGGAAGCCACACAGCCCTGTCTGACACCTTTTCGGATGCCAAACCAGTTCGAGTAGACCCCATTGATCCTGACACAAGCACTAGAATCCCTGTAAAGAGACCTCAATGCCTGTATCAAACCAGCGCCCAACCCATATGAGTTCAGTGTTTGCCATAACACATTCCTGTCCACTCTGTCATAAGCCTTTTCTATGAACGCATAAAAAACTTTATAGTTTTTAGCCAAAAACTTCTCCGCAATCATGCGCATGGAAAAGACCTGATCTGTACACCCCATTCCCTTTCGAAAACCCGCTTGCACATCCCAAATTTTTCCATCAGTTTCTTTCATAACTCTTTCAATTAACAGCTTAGCATACAGTTTACCCATAATAATAAGCAAGCTGATACCACGGTAGTTTTTGCAGTCCCGCTGTGACCCTTTTCCTTTATATATTGGTACTATAACTACTTTATACCAGTCATCCGGTACCCATTTTAATTCCCAACATAAATTAAACAAGGTGTACAGCAGGCCTGCCACCACTCCCTCTCCAGCCCTTAGCATCTCGAGTGATACTCTATCATATCCAGCTGCCTTACCTGCTTTCATGCTTTTCATTGCTTTCATTATTTCATCTACGCATATCCCCATACCCCTTTCCACTTCTTTCGGAATTTCTTGTTCATTTAATTCAGACGACTCTTCACTCATAAACAAGCTTTCAAAGTATTCCTTCCATCTGTTTAAATTCGAAACTTCATCATTCAGAATACATCCATTCTCGTCTCTTACAGCATTAATTATAGGCTGTTTTGTATTTCCCCTGGTAGTTCTTACGAGTTTTCAGAACATTTTAAATTAGCCTGGAAATTATAAGATATCCTTCTATCATTCTTATCCGTTCTTTCTTTCTTTTTCCTTTCAACTACTTCTTTTACTCTCTTATTTAGACGTCTAAATTGCCTTTTTTCTTTCAATCTCATCATTCATACCACCAGAATTACCAGCTTTATTTGCTAGTAAATCTAACCATGCTTTCTTCTTTGATTCAACTTCCACCCATACCTCATCATCCCACCACAACGTATTCCTTTTCCTTTCATTTGTTCTCTTACTTACACCACATACTTCGGTAGCTGCATCCACCAATATAATTATATAATTATTTTATTAAGTTGAAGTGACAAACAAATTCCCATTCCACCCGATGCTGAAAGGTTTTAGCAATTTATGAACATCCGCAACCATCTTGGTACAAAGAAAGCTACGGATGCGTTATAACCGCATAAGACCAAGACGGAATGTATTATAACATTTTTATTTATTATAAAGCCCTTATTATATTTTACTTATTCCTGTATTTGTTCATAATATATTGAGACCTGAACATATTGAGGAAAATATGTTCAGTAGTGGACTAGTAAAGGGTTGTTATGATGATCGTGATGAACTCTCCTATATTCGGATATAAAAGCTGAGACGCTGGGTAGCTATAAGTAAAAGGAGTCAATCATTTTTGAATCCACTAGAAGTTTTAGCGGCATTTGTACTTATTACATACAAAAAAGGTACCAATTCATTATTATATATAGCATAAAGGTTTTTTGAAAACCTTTATAGAATAAAAATAAAAATAATTGTCTTACTCCAACCAACTGTGCCAACTCGGAAAAAATCGATTCGAGTTAACTCGAACTGAAACTCAGGTAACTCGATTTTGAACTTGAGTTACGCATTTCAAATTAGCTGAACGAAGCTGTGTCGATTTTTCACAAATTATTTTTATAATTGGTCTTCCATCCAACACAAATATTATTACTAAATTTAACAGGTAGTTATATCTTTTTGGTTTGCGTATCGACAATCTTCATAAAATAATATCACTCTAACGTTATGACGTAAGTCTTAATGTCATTAATAAATTGACAATCACAAAGTATACTTAATCAATTTATATAATATATAACATAAATTGATATTACACTATAAACATATAACGAAATATCAATTTATAATAATATTACATAATATATACATACGTAGGCGGTCCAATAATGAATTGGCCTAACTATGAACCAATGAAGGAAATGAAACGAAACCAATTTTATTTTTCAATATAATCACCATGAATACACACTTCTGACATCTGTGAATCAACATCTCTAAACCTTTATAAAAATAATCACATTTTTATCCTCAAAATGACTGAAGACGGCCGCCTGCAACTCTTCATCGCTTGAAAATTTTCTTCCTCTTAAGTCGCGCTTTAAATTTGGAAATAAATAGTAGTCGGACGGGGCCATGTCTGGACTGTAAGGTGGATGTTGAACTTCTGTGCACCCGCATTGACGAACTGCATCCTTCGAAACACCAGCGGTATGAACAGGGGCGTTGTCATGGAGCAACAGGACACCTTTAGACAGCTTGCCTCTTCGTTTTTCCTTTATCTTGTCTCGTAATTTATATATTAAAGAAGCATTATATTCGCCGTTCACGACTGTATTACGTTTTTAAAATCCACCATCAAAATGCCTTGAAAATCCCAAAATATTGTGCACATCAGTTTTTTAGTCGATTGTTGCACCTTTGCCTTTCTAGGGGGCTTTTCACCCTTATAACGCCATTCCATTGACTCGCGCTTGCTTTGTGGATCATAATACAAGATCATAGTTTCATCACCAGTCACTAGCCGCTCGATCACAGTCTTTGGATTTTCGCCACAAAGATCCAAAAACTCCGAAGCGCAGCGCACTCTTTCCTGTCTCTGTACCGCTGAAAGAAGTTTCGGTACCCATCTTGCACTCACTTTTTTCATGTTTTTTTTTTATAGAATAGGGTGACAAACGAGCACACAGTCCACCTGATGGTAAGTGGTTGCTGCGGCCCATAGACATCTACATCTATCTTCCATTGCAAATCAAAATGCAGATACGTTGTCACCCATGAGGACTGAGATGGAATGCCTCATTTCCAGTAAAAAGGGTCTCCGGTTCTCAACACTCACCATACGAAATACAGCAGCATTAAGCTACTATTTCACGCTGGTATTCTGTGAGAGCGTGATCCTTCCCCGGTCGAGCCGACCCATTCGTGCTACAACTATACTACTAATATAACTGCAGAATGGCTCTACCACGTAAAAAATGTGAAGATGTTCATGGATCGCGCGACGAACGGTACTCTTAGAGAGCCCAAGCCTTGCTGCAATTTCTCTAATCTTCAAACGGCGGTCACTCAGAACCTCCTCTTCGATAAAAGCAATCGTTTCGGGAGTGAGCACTTCCACAGGTCGACCGTCATGGCCAAAGTCTTCGACGGTTTCTCTCCCGAGGCGAAACTCACCCAATTTTTCACTGTGCTATAGGAGGGGGCAGACGCCTTATACACGCCATCCAATCGTTCTTTTATTTGGGCGGGGGATAAACCTTCTTTAAACAGAAACTTTATGACACTTCGATACTCAGTTTTCGACATTTTGAAAAAATACGCGACTCTAGTTATTCAAATGCCTGTTAAACTAAGACTAAGCATTTCATGTCGATGCATGTTTCTTATATTAAGTGCACGATAAACGTACTATTTAATGCAACACAACATGTAGCGACATGTCGCGTTGAACTGTATCAGGCCAGTTCATTATGGGACCGCCTGGTATATAATTTGCTCGAATTAGTAAGTCGATTTCATCACTAAAGGCGGCACTGAAAATTTCGGGAATCAAGGAAGTGACATAACATTACTATTTAAAAATGTATTTATTGCTTTTCGGAGTATTCTCCTCGAAATTTGACACATTTTTCCATACGATGGAACCAATCATTGAAGCAACCATTCCATTCGGAAGTTGGGGTCTCCAAAATGGCCGTTTTGTAGGCGTCCACAGCATCTTCAGGTGATGAAAATCTCTGTCCACGCAATTTATTCTTTATTATAGGGAAAGTATAGAAATCGTTAGGGCTTAGGTCGGGGCTGTACGGTGGATGGTCTAATAATTCTATGTTTTCTTGCTCTAAAAACTCTTTTGTTATATATAGGATAATGCGGCGGTTGCAGTTCTCTTTACGGAGTTCAGAAACGACCTGTGGCAAACAAATGCTAGCATACCATTCTGCATTAACCGTTCTTTGTCCCTCAAGAGGAATAGTCGTAACATGGCCGGTTTTGAAGACAAACGTGGCCACCATTTTTTTTGCAACACTCCGTGGGCGAACAATTTTTGTTGGCTTTAACTCATTTTTGAACTCCCAAACTCGTGACTGATTTTTTGTTTTGGGTTTGTACGCGTATATCCAGGATTCGTCATCTGATACAATGTTGTGTACAGCATTTGAGGATCCTGGGTGGAATCGAGAGTTCTGACGCACCAAATAACGCGAGCCGCATTTTGCTCTTCACAGAGCGAATGCGGTATCCAGCGGGAAAACAACTTTTTTACACCTAATTGTTCATGCAAGATTATTTATATTTGACTCATGCCAATGTCTAAAGTTGCCTAAATTTCGCGGTATGTCATATGTCGATCTTCCTCAATCAGCTTACGCACAGCATCAAAGTTTTCTTGGTTGACTGCAGTTTTTGGACGACCTTGACGGGGATCATCACTGAGCTTGACACGTCCACGTTGAAATTCAGCAAACTAGCGATAAATTGTGTTCTTGAATGGGGTTTCATCACCAAATGCAGAAATCATCCGGTCAACACACTGTTTTTGTATTAAACCACTTCGAAAGTCATAATAAATCATCGCTCTTGAATTTTCTCGAGTCAACTTCATTTTCTCAACGACTAAACAAGTTTGAGAAAACCTTGTGACAAGACCGAGAATATTTTTTTTAAATAAATAAATGGAATTCGATTTTTAAAACCAAGGAGTTTTCAATTAAAAATATTTTAATATGACAGGAACTGTGGAAATATTCCATTCCCGATACTTTTAGTGCAGCCTAGTACATTGCATAGGCCGTATTTTGTGACTACCGAGCCACTCGGGTTAATTTACCTGCATCGAGTAAAAGTTTATCACTAGACTTGAGAGTAGCAATTACTTTAGTTAAACCATTTTTAAATATCCTTTATTAAATAAGTAATATGTGGCAATATGAAATTAAAATATTAAATATTTATTTATTTGTAGTATTATCATGTTGTTGTTTTTTTCATATTTGTAGTATTCTGAAATTTAAACTTCTTTTTACATATCTAACAAACCATTTCTTTTTTCAAAATAAAGCCACACTGATGGTTTTCGTTTCGTTGTTTCATTGTTATCACATATACTTTAAACAAACAAGTATATGTCAATCACCTTTTATGTTATTTAAGAGGTTTTCCAATAGGGACTTGACAATTTTGAATTTAGTTTCTGAACGCACTGTTTCACTTAACATCGAACTGTTACTGTCAGTTTATTCAGTAGACATAACATTTTCATCATGGTGAAGTACACGAACGAACAATGTCTGCAAATCTTAAAAATTTACTACAGAAATTCGGAGTCGGTGGCCGCAACTTTAAGAGCGTTAACTCCGATTTTCGGTCGTAATTCTCGCCCTAGTAGACAGGCACTAACAAGTTTAGTGAAAAAGTTTGAGTCTACATATTCGTTGTGAGATGTTGCCGTACCAGTGAGACTACGGGTTGGTCGAAGTGTCGAATATATCGCTGCCGTTAAAACGTCCGTAGCAAATAATCCAAATCAGTCAATTCCACGGCGTTCTCAAGAGTTGGGCATCGCCAAGACCACTTTATGGCGAATTTCGCGTGAGGATCTTACTTTACACACATACAAGATTAGGCTTACTCAAGAATTGAAGCGGATGGACCATTCAAAGCGACGTATTTTCTACGATTGGGTTCTGGAAAAGATGCGCCAAGATGATCAATTTCATCGCAAAATCATCTTCAGTGACGAAGCTCATTTCTGGCTCAATGGGTTTGTCAATAAACAAAATATGCGATATTGGGCGGGTGAAAATTCACATGTGCTTAATGAAAAACCACTTCATCCACAAAAGATAACTGTTTGGTGCGGTTTGCATGCCGGCGGCGTCGTAGGGCCATATTTTTTCGTCGACGATAGTGGTCGCCACGTTACTGTGAATAGTGATCGTTATCGGGCCATGATCATCGATTATTTTTGGCCCGGATTGGAATATATGGATTTGGACAGCATGTGGTTTCAACAGGACGGCACCACAAGCCACACAGCACACGTTACAATCGATTTATTGAAGAACATGTTTGATGAGCGATTTATCTTAAGAAATGGACCAGTCGATTGGCCGCCTCGTTTTTTCGATTTTCTTCTTTGGGGCTACGTCAAGTCATTAGTCTATGCTAATAAGCTGACGACGTTGGAAGAGCTCAAAGCCAACATTGAACGCGAAATAGCAGCCGTTTCGGCCGAAATGTGTAGCCGAGTCATGGAAAATTGGGTCCAACTAATCGACTGCTGCAAACGTACCCGCAATGGCCATATGAGCGAAGTCGAGTTCCATTCATAAATGTTTTGAATGTACTTCAACCCGATAATAAAGTTTTTGAAATATCTCAAATGGTTTTCATTTTATTTTGAAAAAAGTTGTCAAGTCCTTATTGGAAAACCCTTTACTTACACGAAGTAACAAATAAATAATCAGCAATGATAGTACAACCACGACATTATAAATCAAACTAAGTTCACATTTGTTTACAACATGCCAGATGCAAGTTTGAATTTGGATGCAACCTGTGATGTCACCCGCGGCAACTTGTACTACAAGTAAACAATTAGTGAAGTAATATCTATCTAGCGCCCTCCGAATCTATACGATGCACAGAGTCGACTCGGTAACTTAGTAAAATTTATTTTCCCTTAATTATCGAATTGGACAAATTCACTCGATTCACTCGAGTGAAATAAAATATGGTTCGAGTCACATCATTATGGTAAGAACAAAATAAATTCTGTTGTTATTGGTTAAATATTTTTTGATGGTCGCACAATTAATACATGTTTGATTTTTATTTTCTAGCATTAGAAGACTAATGTTTAAGAGAATAAGGATATTGTCAACTGTCATGAAGGTTAGCAAAGTATTAATTTAGACATTATACGTATGTGTTTCTCTTTTTTATTTTTTGTGGTAAAATTCGAAAATAAAACTGACGAGTTTAGGTTAATTAATATAAGAGCTTATTAATTTACACCTAGAATTTGTGAAAATCTATTATTGCGTTTGTTGAATTACCTAAAGTAAATACAAATAACAAACAGGTTTTAGAACCCTATTAGTTTGTTAAAATTGACAAAGTATGAAGTTTTTGTTACGAGTAAAATCTAAATTAAATAATAAATAGAATAAATACACCAAAGAAGTTATTATATTGTTAAAATAAAATTAGAATCTTTGGGTCGAGGAATAAGGAACCTTCTCTATTTGATACAACTTCATCGGTTTTGAAGAGCAATTCATTTAACTGCATTTGTGTACAAATAGGTACCTTATGTATTCAGCAAGTTGCTTAATACTAAACGGCTTATTTGTTAAGCCAGATACGCATCCTGGATTTATACCAGCCATAGTAGATAGGCAATATAAATGGTACATATATTTATGTGTAAAAATGTAGTAATTATTTGTACTAGAAGCAAATATAAAGTTTAAATAATAATAGTTTGCGTAAAAAAGTGTAGTGGTTATATCTATTATGCTTAGAAAGCTGTGTTGTTCACTCTGCAGAAAGGAATATTATTTTGTCTTCTAGAATCTGATATACTTAATATAACAATAATATTTTTTCTTTATCTCCTATGTACATGAAACCGGTGAAAATAAAATGTGAGACAACTTTTACATAGTCGAATATCGTTAATGTTAATCAATAATTACTGCTTCTGTATTTGATCAGCTGGAGCTGATTAATGCTGTATTATTTAAAAAAAATTCTTTTTTATTTAACATATGTAAAGGAAGATATAAGAAAATACTGACAGAAATATGTAAATATAGTTTATTGACATTGAAAGTATAGTCTTATCTCACATCTCTTATTATTAAAAATGTCCTTTCGATTCCCATATAATAAAGAAAAAATAGTATATTGGTAAGAATTACTATTTAGTTAAGACACCTTTACAATATTAATTAACTTCTTTTCAGGTGGATCGCTTGGAACAAATCTGTATGCCTTGCAGGCTGAAAGCTTGTTGAGAAAAAAAGTGTGTGGATATTAAAGACAACAGTCTTATATCATAAATCCCTTATGCCCTTCTGATTGTTTACAATATCATAAATGGACATGTTACCATCAAGTTATTTTCAAAAAACCTTCAGAAATATATCTAAAACAAAAATGTTTCTACCTAGGTTCATTATAAACAAAACATAAGAATCCATCCAATCAATTTTAGTGACAATGTTTGTGTGTGTTTGAATGGATCCCTGGATGGTTACTATTTACATTTGGACCCGGTTTATGGCACTGTTGTCGAGATCCATATATCACCAGTGCAAAGCTGCGGTGCATTGCTAGTAATAAATACATTTAAATTATGCCTGTGTTTTTGTAATCCTTACGCAAACAGGTTAAAATATCTAACTTCCTCACTATTTATCATTGTGTAATAATATAGATAAGCATGTTAATTCCAAGTCATTTTATTATGATATATAAATACTTACTAATCAACCAAAACATATTAAAACAAAGTCTTGACACCGCTTCAAAGGATCGCATCAAAGGTCAAAATTTTATTAAACTAAGATGTATAAAAAGGGAAGGCTGCTGATGATGCAGTGCTTATTGCACCATCAGAAGCAGAACTGCAGGCATTAGTCACGTGTATGAAAGAGGAATGTGAAATTAAAGGTCTCCGTTTGAATGCTAATAAAACTAAGGTTCTGGTATTTGAAAAGGACGAAGAGAGAACGAAATGTGAAATATGGGTAAATCAGGAATGTCTAGAACAGGTAAATGAAATTGTATACTTGGGGAGTGCTTTCAGCCGGGATGGAAGATGTGATTTAGATGTGGATAGGCGTGTCGCTGCCGGAAACAAAGTCAATGGTGCCCTGAATGCATTAGTAAAAAGGCAAGGCGTGGTGAAGAGTGCACGCCTTGCAATACATAACGCAGTGTTGGTACCGACTTTGTTATATGGCAGCGAAACCTGGGTATGCCAGAAGAAGCATAAAAGCAAGTTGAATGCAGTGGAGATGCGATCTCTTCGTAAAATGTGTGGCGTTACCATAGCCGACCGAAAGCGAAACGAAGAGATTCGCAATATGGCAGGATTGAAAGATGACCTTATCACAAAAATTGATAGGGGCGTACTCCAATGGTTTGGACACGTTGAACGAATGAGTGAAGACCGAATGGTGAAGAAAATATATAGAGCGAAAGTAAATATTAAAAGGTGTCGAGGTAGACCGAGACTACCTTTCGAAGACCATGTGAGCAAATTGCTCGAAGAGGGGAGGGTCAAGAGTACTCGGATACCTAGACGTGCATGTATGAAGAAGTTAATGAACCTGAAAGAAGCGAAAGAGGTATGTAAGGATCGTGACACTTGGCGATCTGTTCTCTCTGGCTACCCCGTTAGGGATTGTGCGTGACGATAAGTAAGTAAGTAAGTAAGTATAAAAAGGGTTACCATAATATAAAGTAATTTATGGATGATAATAACCCCTGGGTAAGGTGATCGCTACCAAGCTATTTCTAATTTGCTCTGTGTTGTTAATTATAACATACATGATTGTAAGCTGATATCCTATACTATTAAACGAGCAATTCTTGTATATATATATATATATATATATATATATATATATATATATATATATATATATATATATATATAATCGGGATCTCTATCTATCTTAGTGTCCAGAGAGTTTCGGGGATAGTAAATCGATCTAGCTAGGATTAATTTTTAGAAAATGTCTTTTTGTCCGTGTTTTAGGCAATGAAAAACTGCTACAATATCGTTAGAATAAGAAGATAAATTTTGACGGATTGTTGGTGATTATAAATAGCTTAATTGGTATAATGGTCGGTCACATAATCTTAAAACCCCGGTTCGAGCCCAGACCGACCGACCGACTTTTTTAAATTTTTTTCATGTTCTTTTCTTTTTTGAGAAAATCTATTTTTTCGAGCCCTTTTTTTAGTATTTTTTAAAAACACGAAAAATTAAATTTAAATAATTGCACTCATGATTTTTTATTCAAATAACCAGTTCCGTTTTTTCTGTTATGTCGCTAAGATCAAAAAAATATTATTTATATTTCATCAGTATGTAATTTGTATCTAAATATAATTTCCAAAACACACGAATTAAAAAAATCGAGCGAAAAATACCGAGCAAAGCTCGGTCAACCAGGTACTTTTTTTAGAGTTCCACAGGGTGTTTTGCTGGTTCTCTTCAAAACAGAGGTTTTTTTCCGAACCAGTGGTAAATTAAAAAAGTGACTTTCAATAAGTATTATTTATAATCTAAATAAGGTGGAGGACGGAGTGCAGAGTTGGCATGAGTTGGTCGAAATAATGAAAGATAGAGAATAAGATGTCGTGTGTATGTCGGAGACCAAACGGAAAGGCAGTGGTACTGAGGAGTCCCGGAAAGCGAGAACGCCTGCCAGGGAGTGGGAGTGCTGTTGTCGTCCCGGTTGGTCGATCTTATGACTGAATACAAGGTTGTGAACTCAAGACTTCTCTGGGTTCGCTTTAAACTGGGACTGACGAAGTTATTCCTTTTGGCTGTTTATGCGTCGGTGGCTTCGTCGTCCAGGGCTGAGCCGGAGGAGTTTTGGGAGAATGTAAGAAAAGTTCTAGATTTGGTTAAGGGAAACGAAAGAACTGTTGTGTGTGGTGATTTGAATGGATGGGTAGGTATCGCTCGACCACGATACGAGTCGGTGCTTGGAAACTTTGGCGATAAAAGGGTTAATGATGCTGGCAAGCTTATATTGGCTGTATGCAAGGAAAAGGGTCTTCTTGTGACAAACACACACTGTTTAATCACAAGAAAATCCATATGTACACTAGAGAAAGAAAGAATGAGAGAAGTATAATTGATTTGTTCCTGGTGGATGACCGACAGCGAAAACAGGTGATGGATACACGAGTGTTCAGGGACCTGGAACCTGGGAACGGATCATTATCTAGTAATTACTAGATTTAGGGGTTTGCTTGCGGGTTGGCGCTACCGGACGGCAGTAACAGAACCACAGTCGGTCTGTCGCATCCGAAGCTTCAGGAAGTGGATACTAGGGACAAATATCACATGAGGGTAGCCGAAAAGCTTAACACCATCGATGGCAGGAAAGAATGTGTGGAGAGAACATGGCAGAACCTTAGGGATGGAATGGTAAGTGCAGCGGAAGAAGTATATGGGACGACAAAAAGAGGTAGTAGTAAAAGTAGAGATGCATGGTGGAATGATGAAGTAAGAGAAGCTGTAAAAAAGAAAAAAAAAGCATGGTTAGACTACTTGGCCTCTAGTAACTATAAGCACATGAGAGAGAAGATGAAAGAAAGATATAAGCTGCAGAGAGTTCATGCGAAAACATTGATTGAGGAAGTACGTGAAAGGTGTAGAATAGAAGCGGACGAGAGGTTGTCGCACAACTTTAAGGAAAACTCCAAACTCTTCTGGAAAGAGGTTGGAAGGTCCCGGAGTGGTGCGACAGCCTTAAAAATGAACAAAGTGCTTTCGAGAACCAATGACATCCTCTCAGAAAAACCGGACGTCATGCAGCGATGGAGTGAATTTTATAGAGAAATGTATGCGTGTCATGATCTTAGTGAAGGATCCGGGGGTGACGCCGTGACTGGCACGCCAGACACGGACCTCGATGACACTGAGGTCATCAGCATGAAAGAGATTGAACGTGCGATTCGAAGTTTGAAATGTGGTAAGGCTGCGGGACTAGACAGAGTTACTGCTGAAATGGTCAAGTACGGTGGGCCTCGCGTCTGGGACAGCTTTCATCTGCTGTGCAATTTGTGCTGGAGGACGGGAGATGTCCCGGATGATTGGCGAACCATGGTCATTGTGCCTTTATATAAAGGTAAAGGTTCACATTTTGACTGCGGGTACTATCGGGCGATCAGCTTGACCAGTTTAGCAAGTAAAGTTTACTCGAAGGTTTTGACACGTAGGATGCAAGAGAAATCGGAAAGATTCTTATGGGAGGCACAATGCGGATTTAGACCTGGAAGAGGATGCACGGATCAAATGTTTTCTCTCCGCATGATCACGGAAAAGCTTCTGAGTGTTAACCAGAGGATTTTCTGTGATTTTGTGGATCTGGAGAAAGCATTTGATAAGGTTATAAGGAAGAAAATGTGGGAACTGTTGCCGGGATATGGTGTGGATGGTCGATTGTTAAGGGCTGTGCAGTCACTTTACTATGAATGTAAAGCCTGTGTGCGGGTAGGGCATGACCTGTCACCCATGTTTAGCGTCCAAGCGGGCGTAAAACAGGGTTGTGTTATGTCTTCCTGGCTGTTCGTACTAGTTCGTATCTCGACAGCTGTTTACAGAAGCTGAAAAATAGCTGTTTGGGTGTGAAATTGGGTGACATTAAAGTTAATTGTCTGCTTTATGCTGATGATGCAGTGCTTATTGCACCATCAGAAGCAGAACTGCAGGCATTAGTCACGTGTATGAAAGAGGAATGTGAAATTAAAGGTCTCCGTTTGAATGTTAATAAAACTAAGGTTCTGGTATTTGAAAAGGATGAAGAGAGAACGAAGTGTGAAATATGGGTAAATCAGGAATGTCTAGAATAGGTAAATAAAATTGTATACTTGGGGAGTGCTTTCAGCCGGGATGGAAGATGTGATTTAGATGTGGATAGGCGTGTCGCTGCAGGAAACAAAGTCAATGGTGCCCTGAATGCATTAGTCAAAAGGCAAGGCGTGGTGAAGAGTGCACGCCTTGCAATACATAACGCAGTGTTGGTACCGATTTTGTTATATGGCGGCGAAACCTGGGTATGCCAGAAGAAGCATAAAAGCAAGTTGAATGCAGTGGAGATGCGATCTCTTCGTAAAATGTGTGGCGTTACCATAGCCGACCGAAAGCGAAACGAAGAGATTCGCAATATGGTAGGATTGAAAGATGACCTTATCACTAAAATTGATAGGGGCGTACTCCAATGGTTTGGGCACATTGAGCGAATGAGTGAAGACCGAATGGTGAAGAAAATATATAGAGCGAAAGTAAATATTAAAAGGTGTCGAGGTAGACCGAGACTAACTTTCGAAGACCATGTGAGCAAATTGCTCGAAGAGGGGAGGGTCAAGAGTACTCGGATACCTAGACGTGCATGTATGAAGAAGTTAATGAACCTGAAAGAAGCGAAAGAGGTATGTAAGGATCGTGACACTTGGCGATCTGTTCTCTCTGGCTACCCCGTTAGGGATTGTGCGTGAAGATAAGTGAGTAAGTAAGTATAATCTAAATTGAATAAAAGGTTGCTGTTTCTGTACCTACTACTATTAATATAATACTTAAAGAAATTATGATTTACAATAATGAATAGTGTTACCTACATTATATTTTGTTTTTTGTAATTGAACCAGTATTAAACATATTTTTTACTGTATGTTGGTAATATTATAAATATAAATGGACATATTATTATCCCTAAGCCATCTTGGTATTTGGAATTTACAATCACAATCAATCAATACATGTCAAAAATAGAATCCATACGACATTTATGCACAGACAGGCACTATGTATTGCCGGAACAAGTGAAAGATTTTACATCGATCCTTAATGCTGAATATACCTACAACTTTGTTTTATATGTACTAATATTCAACTGTGCACTATTTTAGCTTATAATACCGATGAATACTACCAGAAAATCACAATCAGTTTATTTTTAGGTTATAGTTCACATGATAATTGTTAATTTCTCAGGACTCCGTTTAGATACAGTAAAACTAATAATAGTATTGTAATCTATAGATTATAAGGAATAAATCGACATGCATTTCATTAAAAATCCTTAAAATGTGTAGTGGGCCCATTCCACATACAAAAATTAATTGTCTCCTTTATGACTTCTTTATTAAAACTCTATTTTGTTAAATTTACGGTAACTAATGCGATCAATTTGGATAAACCTTTTTCCTGTTCATTCTCATATTTTCAATTTTACTGAACACCAGTGCACATGATATAGAACTCATAGTTTTAGATAAAAAAAGCAATAAAAGATGCCGTAAAAGCCATCTGATTCAAGTATTTTATCTTTCTCGTATTACGTAGGTTTAGTATATACAAATTCTTCCGTGTTTATTTTGTATGTTTGCACATGAATTAGTATTCTATTTCTAATGCGTCGCTGAAAATGTAGGTCAGAATTATTTTGTTGTACAGAAAATGTTCACCGGCCTGAACTGGACCAGAAAATAATAATTAAAGATTTTTAAGCTTACAATCCATAAAAGTAAAAAAAAAGTATGATTTTGGTGTAAGAGAAACCTTCGCACGTCTTCGCGTGGGTTTCGTAAGAAGCGATTACGGAATGTCAGAAAATCTTTCAGTCCGATTCAATAAAGGTGGTACACCGCCGAGTATACTATCGTTTTTCCACTTACACACCTATTTCCCTTCCTTGACATTCATGTTAAATATACTACCTCGCTGAATATCTTTAGTTAAATTATTGCATGCCTTAAGTGCAAAGGTAGGTATTTTCTAATAGCGCCTAAAAATCAAGAATCCAACGTTTTGTCGCATGAAATCGTATATTACAATTATATTGAATATATAAATAATATAAAAAGCACATTTTCGTGAAAAAAAATGATTTTAAACCGGTTAATAGCGATTTTTAGTTTTATTATTTAGTTAAAAATCCTTTTTCTGTACCAATAAGTTTGCATATCGTAGTAAGTAACTAATTTCCAATGATCCTGCACTAATCGCATACTTCCCTATTTCTCAAAAAGAACTGTTGCGCGTCATAATTAATGCCGGTATATGGCGGGTGATTATTAGCGCCTTCTAGTATAGTATCAAGTATCGGAAATAGGAGCGTCAATATCTTTCTAGCACTTTTCCACTGGCGCCATCTAGTGTCGAGTGGCGAGGATTTTGTGCTAGAACTTTCGCCATTCACTTGAACGTTGTATATGTTTTCGGTAGAAAAGGTCCTACATAAATTCGGTAAGGAGCGCGAACGGGACAGTATCGAATGGCGACTCAAGCGAAGACTTCGGAGCGAAATTAGGTGAACTAAAGTGTTAAGTGTGATTAATTATTAGTGCGTTTTAAGTTTTAATTGGTGTTCGGTATTAAAAGTGTCAATTTTGGTAATTCAATTGACAGTTTTCATTGTCACGAACCCTCAACTCGTAACAATTGGTGTCAGAAGTGAGATCAAATCATCCAGATTTTACCGAAAGACAACCACCGACAGGAGGAACAGGCCCTTCGACAGGATGAGCATGCTCGTTGGTTGGAAAAAAAGCTACAGTGCGAACAAGAGGAACAAGCCCGTCTGTTGAAAGAGCAGCAGGAGTAACAGGCCCACCGTTTGGAAGAGCAGTTAAAACGCGATGAGGGACAGCAGATGCTCCTCAAAGAAGACTTTCACGCTACCTTCGAGAAAGGGATAAGGGAGGTTAATGATAAGGTTGCTCAATATGACAACCGCCTGTCAGAAGCTGAAACCCAAATCAACCAAGTGAAGAAAACGCTGTACGAACTCAAACTTGGGGATGGAATTACAGCTCCTGTAGTAGCTACAACACCTTCGCTACGTGAATTCAAAGTGCCGCTGTTCGACGCGACTTATTCATTGTCGGCCTACAAAATCCAGTTCGACGCTCTCATGGTGGTGAACAACTGGAATAATAGTCAAGCCATGACTGCACTCACCCTAGGCCTGCGCGACCAGGCCTTAATTGTTTTGGAAGCTCTCGGTAAGAAAGAACTTACGAGCAGCTTCTTGAGGCATTGGAGGCAAGATATGGCGACGCTCACCTGGAACGCGACTTTCGTGCGCAGCTTAAAGATGGCGTGCAACGTAGCAATGAAAAACTACAGCAATAGGCCCTTGAGGTGGAGAAGATGGTTCAAAAAGCATAACAGACTGTACCTGCCCTCATTGAAGGGAACATGGTGCAGACATTCATCGAAGGCATACGCCACCTTGAAGTCAGAACTACTGTGAGGCTCGGGCACCACGAGACGCTTAAAGACGCCTTGGACCATGCACTGTAGGTGGAAGCCGTGCGGCAGGATCGTTCCCATCGCGTCAGGGAGGTTGCGGCAGCTACAATTCACGACCGCAATAAAGGATACAGCCCTAGGTGTTATGACTGTGGGGAAAGGGGCCATCTTCGATTCAGCCGCTCTTAACGAACCGTAGAAAGAGAAGGTGATCGATCTCGAGAGGGTAGTGCGGCTAACAGCACCGCCCAGCAGCAGCAGGGAAACGAGTAAAAGCCAGGACACCGGGGCAGGTGAAGGCTGATCTTAAAAGAACCCCAAGGATTTCGATCTCATAAAGCCATGATAGGAATAGCCTAATCAGCAAGGGCGAGATCAATGGAATGCCATGTAAACTGACAATAGATACTGGAGCCACTCGCACGGTTGTCAGTTCCCAACTTATAAGGCACGACGCCACACTCCATTTGCTTCATGCTGATAGCTCTACCCAATATTTAGCACTCCACCTTTTGCAAATGTCGCTGAATATTTTTGATGGGAGCAGATATGTGGTTCCTCTGTTTGTTTCTGTCTCAATAAATGAAAAAATAGGCCCACGGGACAATAATTGAGCTAGCGTTAAATAATTAATTATTATCCAGATGATAATCTGGAACTTCTGACAACGCACAAAGGATCCTTGAATTGAGACAGGCTTTTAGCTACGCTAATATTGTGGAAAAGTTTTAATCGTCCGTTTTTGTTCGCCAAAAACTCTACGCAGATGGTGCTTTAAGTTTTTAACTGCCGCCTCCCAAAGTCCTTTAGCACTATGCCACGAGTTAGTTAGGGCACGTTAACGTACCAGTCAATCTTCATCACACTGATCTCTATAAAAACTCTTCAGATAATATTGTTTTAAGATGGAAATACTCTTTGCACAGGATGTTGTTTACTCCGATAAAATTAGTCCGGCTGTTACTAAATAAATGACGTGGGGTAGACTTCCTTGCTGTTAGTCGACGTAGGGCTGTCAGAAACGGTAGTTTTATACTTGCGCGGTCCCCTCGTTTTTTGACTCTAGAAAATCGAAAAATCATACGATTTCGATGATTTTTTAAAAATCTTCGTTTTTATGGCGGATTTATAAAAAAAATATGGAAAATATCATAAAACACCTGAAGATTTTATTTAGTTTTATGACTTTAAATGTAATCATAAACTCACTTCTTCGAATATATACGTTCATAACTTTTTTCAAAGCATTATACGAAGTTTGTATATTTTTTTGTTAATCTAAACAAAAAAACGATATATATATATATATATATATATATATATATATATATATATATATATATATATATATATATATATATATATATATATATATATATATATATATATATATATATATATATATATTATCCTATTATATTGGTTTTAGTTTATATATATCATATTATTATTATTTATTGATTTATTTTATTTTTATTTATTGTTTTATTTTATATTATTTACGTAACATTGTGTATATTATTTATTTTTAGTAGTACTAATGTACGCACTAAATTTTCAATTTAAATATAATTTCCTTTATGGGTCTACTGGAAGATATTTCTACGAATTTGGAATAAGTAGAACCTTTGTACGTAATTACTATAAGACTGTTTCTGTACCTTAATGTGTGTACATAAAATAAATTAAAAAAACGAACGTTAAAAAATAATCATTAAAAATGTTTGTTTATTAATTTTTTATCTCGCTTAAAGATTTTATGTGGTTTTCTGACTTTAAATGTTATCATGAACGCTCTAAAAATCGAAATAATTAAAAAAGTTAGTATTTTGGTGTCTCGACTCGGACAGGTTAGGTTAGAAGGAGATGGCGGGGACGACTCGACTCCGCCATCTCTGTCGTGGTTATTTTTTTATAAGCTACTCAGAAGTAGGAGCCCCGCTTAGCGGGGTTCCACCGACCGACCTTCCTTCGACTGTGCTACGGGAGAGAGTTGGGGGAGGGAAACATCTTCTAACCTAATCTGTCCGAGTCGGGATGCCCTAAATATCGTGCTCGCTTCGCTCGATTTTACACTCAATAAAACACCAAAATAAAAATTAATAAACAAACATTTATCAATGTTTTTTAATGTTTTTTTTTGTGTAGATTATGAAAAAATATAACAACTTGATTCGATTATTTGTAAAAAAGTTATCAACAAAAATTTTACGTCAATGAGTGCATTTTCTTGAACATTTAAATCCCTGACACCAGTACGTTTTAATTTTTTATTCCAGTAATTTTTTTCGTTAATCCGCTGTAAAAACAAAAATTTAAAAAAAAACTATCTAAATCGGATGATTTTTCGATTTTCTAGAGCAAAAAAACGAGGGGACCGCGATAGTATAAAATTACCTCAGAAACGCCGACTTTTGTGACCTTTTCTTGGGGTCAGTTGACGATAATAGCCTTTGTGATATTTTCATGAGGTCAGTTGACGATAATAACCTTCGTGACCTTTTATTGGGGGTCAGCTGAGGACGATTGCCATATAGACCCTTTCTACCACATAGTATGCTATTATAGCTCTAGGGTCGTCAAACAAGATCATCAGGAGTCAAATAAGCAGCTGAGCCCTCTAACTTCAGGAATACATTCCTTTTTAAATCATTCACGAGCTTTGAAAATCAGTTATTTGAATCAAATAATTTCAATATTAAAAGTTGGTATTAGCGTCCGGTCTGAAGCAAAAATGCCCAATCTGCAACAAAGATCACGCCATTCCGTACTGCGAAACATTTTCAACATATTAACTCGATGTCAAGCGACAAACAGTATCAAAAAATATCCAATACAAAAAAAACTATCGTTATGTCATAACTGCCTTTCTAATCATAACAGTAATGAATATTTGTCAAAGAAAAGTTGCCATAAGTGCCAAAGCATTCATCATACACTGGTTCATGAAGCTTTTGCCGTATCATCAAATGCTGCAACGACGAGTGCAACGACCGAACGCGCTGTTTCAAACTCATACGTTTCTCTGAAGGACACTCAAGAGATTTTATTGGAATCTGCTCTAATCAACGTCGAAGCTGGCGATGGTACCCTTCACTCAAGGGTTCAAAATTTCAATTATCAATGAAAATGGCGCTCAAATATTATGATTGCCTCGTAAGCATTGCAAAAGAGTGATAGCAGGAGTAGATGCAAAGGCGAACAGCTGCAAAGGTGTTATGAACATAGCTTTATTATCTTGCTTTAACACGCTTGGCATAAATCTTGACGTCTTAATAATGAATCCCACGGTAAACAACCTACCAAACAAATCATTCGGAAAACGGTCATCATCATCATCATCATCATCATCATTACAGCCTTTCACAAGTCCACTGCTGAACATAGGCCTCCCCCAAGTAATGCCACAAAGCACGGTCCTGAGCCACCTGCATCCATCGACTTCCTGCATGTCTTACCAGGTCGTCACTCCATCTAGTGGGGGGTCGCCCTACACTACGCCTACCGGTACGAGGCTGCCACTCGAGAACCTTTCTTCCCCATCGGTTATCGGTTCTTCGAGCTATATGGCCGGCCCATTGCCACTTCAGCTTACTAATCCGTTGGGCTATGTCGGTCACTCTGGTTTTACTGCGGATATCCTCATTTCTGAGTCTATCACGCAGAGAAACTCCGAGCATAGCCCTCTCCATAGCTCGCTGAGCGACCTTAAGCGTCCTCATACGGCCAGCAGTGAAGGACCACGTCTCAGATCCATAAGTCATCACTGGCAACACGCACTGGTTGTACAATCTAGTTTTTAGAGATTGAGGTATACCTGACGAAAAGATATGTCGTAATTTCCCGAACGCTGCCCAGCCGAGTTGAATCCGTCGATTGACCTCTCGGTCGAAGTTGGACTTACCTAGTCGGACTATTTGTCCCAGGTAAACGTACTCGTCAACAACTTCGAGCATAGTGCTCCCAACAACTACCGGCATAGGTGTGACATGGACATTGAACATGATCTTTGTTTTGTCCATGTTCATCTTAAGACCTATCCGTTGGGAGGCACTATTGAGGTCATTGAGCATAGTGCTTAAGTCCTCCAGCGATTCTGCCATAAGGACTATATCGTCGGCAAATCGAAGGTGAGTGATGTACTCGCCATTGATGTCAATACCGTATCCTTTCCAGTCCAGTAGCTTGAAAACGTCTTCCAATGCAGCGGTGAAGAGTTTCGGGGATATAACGTCACCCTGTCTTACACCTCTCTGCAGTTGGATAGGTTTCGAGCTCTGGTTCTGTACTCGGATAGCCATCGTAGCCCTACTGTACAAACACTTCAGCACTTCGATATACCGACAGTCAACTTGGCACCGCTGAAGGGACTGTAGCACCGCCCAAATTTCGACGGAATCAAAGGCTTTCTCATAGTCCACATACGCCAGGCAAAGTGGCAGATTGTACTCTTCAGTCTTCTGTACAATCTGCCGCAGGGTATGTATGTGGTCTATGGTACTGAAGCCTTTTCGGAAACCGGCTTGTTCGGGAGGCTGGAAGTCGTCAAGTCTGCGTGCGAGACGATTCGTAATGACTCTCGAAAACAGCACGTAGACGCGGCTCAGAAGGGAAATCGGTCTGTAGTTCTTTAAGAGAGCGTTGTCGCCTTTCTTAAAGAACAAGACCACCGCACTTCTGCTCCACGCCTCTGGAGTAGTGCCACCATGGAGGACGGAATTGAAGAGCTTCTGAAGGACTACAAGTACCGGTGTTCCACCCGCTTTCAGAAGCTCCGCTGTAATTCCATCCTCGCCTGGGGCCCTGCCGTTTTTAAGGTGCTGGAGAGCCATTCTAATCTCGCTTAGACTGACGTCCGGGACGTCATCATCATTCTCTAAACCATTTCCCATTATCTGGGGTCGGCGCAGTAAACCTTCTTGTTCCATTCCTCTCTATCAGCCGTCATTTCCATACTTACTCCTTTCATTCTCATATCACTCTTCACACAATCGATCCATCATTTATTCGGCCTTCCTCTGCCCGTGTGTCCCTCCACATTCATATTCAACACTCGTTTTGTGACATGACTTTCATTCCTCCGCATCACATGCCCAAACCATGCCAATCTGCTTCCTCTCACCTTTTCTACCACTGGCGCTACTTTCAGGCTTCCTCTTATATGCTCATTCCTTATCTTATCCATCCTTGTCACACCACACATCCATCGTAACATTCTCATTTCATTCGCATGCAGTCTATTTTCATCCTTCTTCTTGACGGCCCAGCATTCACTTCCATACATGACGACAGGTCGGATGATCGATTTGTAAATTTTCCCCTTCAGCCTTATTGGCATTCGGGGATCGCACGTTGTGGCTGTGACCTGTCGCCATTTCATCCACCCTGCGTTAATCCTATGCTGCACAGCTCTATCTATCCCGCCGTCGCCTTGAATGAGGGAACCGAGGTACTTGAAATCTGAGCAGGTAGGCAGTATAGCGCCATCCAACGACATGGGTACAGGACTGGAAAGACCGCCGAAATCACAGCACAGATATTCGGTTTTGGATCTGCTGATCTTCAAGCCAACACTTTCCAGCCTCTGTTGCCACCCCGTCAGTCTGCTCTGTACCTCGATGCCTTCTTCCCCGACAAGCACGATGTCATCGGCAAAGAGCATGCACCAGGGTGCCTCATCCTGCAGGTCCGACGTCAAAGCGTCCATAATCAGTAGGAAGAGGTAAGGGCTCAATGCCGACCCTTGGTGCAGCCCTACCGCCACATCGATACTGCCCGTAGTTCCCGCGGCAGATCGTACACATGTACGGGATGCTCTGTACATAGCACGGACTAACCTCACATACTTCCCAGGCATACCTTTCATCTTTAACGCCCACCACAAAACCTCACGGGGAACCCGATCGTACGCCTTTTCAAGGTCGACAAAAACCATGTGCAGATTTTTATGCACGCGCTTGTACTTTTCGCACAATTGGCGTAATGCGAAAATGGCATCTGTCGTACCTCGACCGGGCATGAATCCGAACTGGTTTTGTGTTATCTCACACTCTTCTCTCATTCTTCTCTCTATTATTCTTTCCCAGACTTTCATAGTATGTGACATTCGGAAAACGGTCATGGCCATTTATTAAGAGCATCCAACTGGCGGACCCCTAATTCTATCGTAGCGGAACAATAGATTTGTCACCAGCCGCTGATGTTTGCTATTCAATCATCATGAGAGGAATCATCAAATAAATTGACGACCTGCCTATTGCGCAGCAAACGCGCCTAGGGAAGATTTTATGCGGAAACGTGAAATCGTACGACTGTAACAGTAACAATAGATATTGACAGCATACATAAATTTTGGTCGAACGAAGATTTCAAAGACAATGAGGAGATGTCATCCGGTGACTATCAATGCCTTCAAAAGTACCAAAAAACTATTTTCGCCAACCCGATGGGAGATATGTAGTGCGCCTATAACCTGACGCTGAAGAGAAGTTAAGATTATGTGAATCCAAAACTTGCACACAATTTTAACCAGCTCGAAGGACAATATAGACGTACGTTACACCTAAGATACGGCTGCTAATACGACAGATTATTATATTTACTATATATTATTATATTTGTTATATTAAGTATATTTACTTGATGTAAAATAGTAGATATATTAAATAACTGTAAATAACTAATATTGAGTACACGTTCCCGCTGTGTAGCGATGCTATACTAACTAACACGATGACCAATGAAATAAGGTATATGAGGCAAAAATGCTAATAGGGCGATATGTGCGGCTGCGCCATACAGCATCTGTATTTTATACATGTTCGAGCAAAGATGAATGCTTCTATAGGTATTCAATTACGATCGGGTGGAATTTTTTTGGTCAATCGAAGTTTGCAAAATCAAAGTTTTCGGTCAATGGTAATCATCAATTCAAAAAGTCAATTTGGTTCAAAGTCAAATTAATATCAATTTTCGCCGATAAATAAGAAAAAAAAACATGACTTTGGAAGTTATTATGCGAAAATTATTGTATTCTTTTTATTAGTTTTGGAGTTTTTATCTCCAAGAAACGTTACCGTCAAAACAGGATATTCTTCTGACCTGTGGAGGCAGTATACATACATAAATTAAGCAAGAAAATACATTAAGACCTGGAACAATTATTTGTAGCCTATAAAATGCTTATTCCGGGCTGGATTAAGACCCGTGGCACTCAGCGCCGCGACTTAACGCTAAGGCACACTACGGTGCGTCAAAACAAAGAAAAATTGTTGAAAGTTGGTTTTCACTCTTCATTAATTATAATTTCGAGGTCTCAAGTAATTTTTACGCATACTATTCAGAATGCAAACTAAAAGTACCAAGCCCTAAAGCGATAAAATGAAACATCATCTCGCAAGGAAGCAAGCCACAAGCACATATGAAGGTCACATGTGGAGGTTAGGTATAACTAGGTGGGATGCCAGATGAAACCACAAAATTTCTAGTAAAATGTTCATGTGTGTAGTGAATATTTTAAGCCTACACGTAAAAACGAACAAAGTTTAAATTACTTTACTGCTCCCGCTGGAAACGAGATAAATTTTAAATGTATGAAACGCGTCCCCTAGTTTTCAGCGATTTTGTTTAAATTTTATAAGGGCGGTTTTATGTAGTAGCTTCTTGGGCTTCGCTCGCGTGGGCTTTAATTTAAGAACACTATTTATAAATGCTGATCCGTGCTAAATTTACCAAAAATAGATCACATGTAAAAAAACCTCGTGTGTGTTTTTTAACTCTCGGAATATTGAACACAGATGATTGATATTTGGGATAAATATAATATGCTACATGAACATATACCACTTTTTTATATTGCACATACTTCCGATGTAGGTATCTTTATGCAGAGTAAATTGTCATGACATAAAAATTCCGTTATTTCCATTTTACTCTTTACAGTCTTTCATATTTTAAGTTAAAAAATTTAAATTTTTGATAACGTAATGTGATTTTCATGGTCTTCTATTAATTTACAGCATAATGCTTTATACGATATTTGATTCATATCTTTGGACCCATTTGAAACTAAAATTATGAAAACAAAAAGAAGCCTTCTTTCTTTTATATGTAACAAAAATATTTTAGGAAACTTGTATTGTTGGTCTAGTGGTAGTAAGCGCGACTGCTGATCATGTCGTTTTGGGTTCGAAATTCGAATGTTGAGATGGACCAAAATCAATTGGGTTTTTCTGTCAAGAAATTTTTAGTAGCAGTAAATTTTTAGTCTGGTTTCTCTTCAGTCAGGTAAGATTGTCGCCTTATGGGAATAAAGTGTGCACCAGCATTTGCGCAAACCCACATAATCATCCTGTGTCCACATAATCATCCTATTTTATTTTGTTTTTTTTTTTTCATCTGCTGTCGTGCCTGCAGACATAATGGAATTATTATCAGAAGGTAATATAGTACTGACTGCCTTGGAAAGGGTTTGAAACCTTTATAAAAAGGTATTAAGATGAGAATTCATTTAAGATTTTGGTTATTTAATATACATTATATAAATAAACAAAACATTAGAATCGAGGACTATTTTAATTATCAGCTAAGGTTTGCGTAGGTGGTCATTGAATACAAATGAAAAATTTGCGTTAAGACGGTTCCCCTAGCGAGAGACCTTGAGCGTTCGGTCCCATACAATCTCGCTACAACATTTCACGGAAAAATACGCCCGAATATTTGGAATTATTACAATTAAAAGAGATAAGCGAACTTAAGAAAATAAATAAAACGTGTAGAATATAGATTTTTAAATTTTCTATCTATTAGTGTAATTCTCAAATGATT
The DNA here is from genome assembly GCA_036936625.1 of Parnassius smintheus behrii. Taxonomy (NCBI): domain Eukaryota; kingdom Metazoa; phylum Arthropoda; class Insecta; order Lepidoptera; family Papilionidae; genus Parnassius; species Parnassius smintheus. The sequence goes on from JAUPFT010000007.1 coordinate 16,409,263, forward strand.
AGAGTATTTCCTTTAGCAACAAATGCATGTAATCAATAATTTTAGTCATTTTTTAAAAGTAGATTTTAAATGTATTCATAACACATAAAAACAAATTAGAACGTGGAATGTGATAATAGGATATCGAACATTAATAATGTACTTAACATAACTAATGAGATAATAGTCTCTGAAAAACGCACTTTTGCCGGGTTTTGGTCAGGGTACCGCCTTAAGTGGACGTGGTAGGCCACACTGCATCGGGGAAAGATCTCACTCAGAATATAAGCGTGAAACAACAGCATTATGCTACTGTGTTTCGTCCAAATGATGACAAAAATCTGCATTTTTATACTTAATTGAGAATAGACGTAGGTAATTTCAAATTATGTCCTCTCCCAAACCCCGAACTCCAAGGCGAATTGGCGAAATTTATATTCTTTGTTTTTTATCTAGATATATTTTCTTCTAGTTTTAAATTAACATCTATAATTGTGTTTTTAAATTCGAACATTAAATTAAAATTTCCACGCTTATTGAATTCGATTAAATGAAAATTTGTAAGTAGAGGCAGATCAAAACGTACACCTATTTTTAAATATTTTGTCTATTGCTCTATAAAAGTCAGGCAAGATAAAACATTAAAGTAAATGTAAAATAAATGTATGTAAGGTAAATTAGTTAGGAGATAATACCTGTTACCTTATCACATGTAATAGAGTAAAATAATTGAACGAAAAAATCATCTATAATCACCAAGAGCCATGGTAGCTCAGATGGCTAACGCTCACTGTAAATGTAACAGAACGCGAGTAACCCGGATTTGATCCCTGCCGGCACCAATGAAATTGTTAACTGCAATTTTAAGTGCTGATTTACCACATACTCGGCAGTGAAGGAAAACAACGTGAGGAAACCTGCATGTCTGAGGAATAAGAAAAATAATATATATATATATATATATATATATATATATATATATATATATATATATATTTTCGAAGACATGTGAAGTTCGCCAATACGCATTGGCGCAGCGCGGCTGACACTTCCTTGCCCTAAAGCCCTCTCAGAAATGAGGGGAGGCTTGTACCTAAATAGCCTGTAACTTTACTTTTTTTAAAGGAAAATAGATCTTATACTCGTACCTACTTAGATTTTACTCACAACTTATTGAGTGCGTAAATTTATTTAGCTTGGTCAAAAATTCCGTGCCTTAATAAAAGGACAAATAAAAAAAATAAACATTTTTGCTAATAATGAATTTATACATGTGAATATTAGTTTATAGTATCGGAGCCACGCTGCAACTATATCATAGGTGCTACATGAATAGGTGGGCTCGAACGGCGAAGAACAAAGCTCTCACAAAATGCCAGCGTAAATCAGTAGTTTAGGGCTGCTGTGTTTCGTATAAGGACCGGAGACTCTTTTTACTAGTATCGGAGCATTCTATCTTGGCCCCTAAGGGTGACGGAGCATCTGCGTGTTTATTTTCAATCGAGAATAGACGTGTCTATGGGTCATGGTATCTACTTATCATTAGGTGGATTGTGTGCTTATTTGTTACTCTTAATCTATAAATAAAAACTCAAAACTGACATTAAGTTTTAACGCTGTATGAAGTAAGCGGCTACAGTCACTTTAAGTACTGGTCCCATCAAGATACATTTCATTTCTTACAACTCCCGCATGTAAATTAAATAAAATTTAAATGCACCGCAAAGTTGCTTAGTTTTCGGCAAAGTTTAACAAGGTTGGTTTAACTTAACACTGTACACTTTAAAGCAGTCCAGTGTAAACACTATTTTGTCACCAAAGTTATGAATTCTATTTCTTGAAATGCAAAAACAGCGCTTCTGCTTAAAATAATTCATATTTTTCTTAACGAAACTTCTCTCTACTATGTGAAACGTGGAAGCTGGGCAGGTGGTTCAAGGCTAGCTTTACAAATTATAAGCTTATAAGAAAGATGATGATGACGATGCGTATTAAATACTGTTTGATACTATTGTGTAACACAGTTGTGTTTTTCTATTAAACAGTAGTAAACTTACTTACAGCCCACCTCATAGTAAGTGGCTACAGAGGTGCAGGGAAACGTTGTCATTTCTGAGGTTATTTAAAACAGTAGTAAATAAATTTAATTTTACCGATTTCATCAGGTTTAATTTTAACTTTTGTAATTTTTGACGTGTCTGACACTTTACAGCGCCCTTAGTCGCGGGAAAAGTGGGAGGGTAGGGGCTGACGGTATTTGATAATTCATATGTTAATTCATCGAACAGAATGATATTAAAAGCTTTCATGAGAAGAATTTGACTCTTTTTAAATTTATTTTGTCCTGTATCGTAGAAACGTATTGCATGCCTGAATTGCACAATACAACATCCAAAAGTGAAACACTCATTTGTAAGCCATACAACATTCGTTTCATACGGGATTCTAAGTAGTGGATCTACGCCCTACAACGCGGTTTTACTCTTCGTTTCTGTCAAGCTGACCGCATATGACACAAGTTGCAGCGCAAAGCCTTTCCTTTACCTGCACGTCCATGTTAACGACTGCAAACAAATCACTCGCAAGGTGAACATGCTCATTTACAAAATAAATGTGCTCCACTGTGCGATTACGAAAGTTACGCACAGCTTTGCAAGTGCAAACAAAAACTAGCGCATTTGCAGCTCAGTAAGTGCATTATTGCACAAAATATTGTGAAACGTTTTGTTGAAATCGTGCCTTCAGAATTAGAAAAAGTATATATATATATATATATATATATATATATATATATATATATATATATATATATATATATATATATATATATATATATATATATATATATATATATATATATATAATATTTGTTAAAAAAGTAAATCTACTGGAGATTGTTTTTGGCTAACAAAATGTGGTTTTACGTATAATGTTGTGATGAGGTAAAATGTGATAAACTTGTTCCCTCATTCATCTGCTTGATGGATTATAAAAACTCTAATTTTCTTCAGCGGCTTTTAGTATATTTTTAATTGAACTAAAGTTATAAACCAACTTAAAACAAGCCTGATGGTAAGTGTCCACTGCAGTCCATGTACATCTACAGCTAACTTCATACAAAAAAGACTTCTCACCTCTGACAATTAAGCTCAAATGCCTCGCAGTCTGTTATTATACTGGTTCTTCATACCATTTACACCGTAACAACGCACTCTACTATTTGGTGGCAGGAACGGGTAAGTAGACAGACTCGTAGACAAAAAAGAAGTCCTAACAACTCGTATTTGTCTATGTGCAATTTATGAAGAAGTAAATGCTTCCATGACATATGAGAAAATCCTGGCGTGGAGGAAACGAACTAAGGTTTTTAATAAAAAAATTGTACCGAAACTTTTAAAGTCCCGAAGTATACTAAAATAAATGGGATAAAATGCCCCAAAATTACCTATGTTTTCAATGTTGTTTTTGGTATCTTTACCAAAAGCGTTCTTAAGCTAAAAAATAAAATATTGCGTACGAATATTTTATTTGTTTTCTTGTAATAAACTTCGTTATTTTTTTCAAATAGTGTATACGTTTGTCTCCAAGGTATTTACGAGGAACTTTTAAGATTTCAAGGGAATAGTTTGCTCGATAACAGAGCGTCCTTGTCCCGACATTCCCTTGGCGAATATATATGAAAGTGTTATAAGTTATTTTAAGTTTGTGTAATCGTTCCTGAATATTATACGATACTTTATGTGATTCTGTATATGAGTAAATACTTTTCGTTTGATATATTTCTATCAGAGGAATTCCGAACGACCTTACGACCTTACGCTTTGACATTGAGTTATAGGCTAAAGGTATGTAACTTGAAATATAAGACTACTTGATACGAAGCGAGGTGTTTACAAACCCGTGCAAACAAACACGAATGCGTCTTGCCTCTCTAAAAAAAAATCAGTTTTTATATTCGTCAAATGCGGGACGTCTCACTCGGAAAACGTTTTGTAACATCTTTTTAACGGACGTCAAAACAGTTGGAGGATTTCAATTCAATTGTATGTTCTTTTCTCTTGTATAACTTTATATAGTATTGTGAATTGTAAACCGATTTTAATTATTTTTCTTTTGAACAGTTTATAATTAAGTTTAAGGTTATCTAATGTAAGTAATGGTTTGGGGTAAATTTTAAATCTAAATATAACTTCGTCCGAGATTTTGATATGGTCCTTTAATAATATTGTGTTTTAAAATAAAGTAACATTGACACCATTTGGAGTAAATGGGGCGCTTGTATTATGAACTCTTGCCCGTCGTTTCTACTTCATGGCTTTTTGCGAAATATTTAATTATATGATCACCAATCCAACTACCAAGCACGGCCACTGCAAATCTCTTTAACAATAGGAGAGGCTCTTATCAAGCTGTAGACTGTTACAGTTCGATAAAGGAGACTAAGCGGATTTATTGTTTTTTTACGACGTATACAGATTGAGAAACAGTGACCAATTCTCTTACGCTGCCACAACCAACTACGGTACAATTTAAATAACGAGTTGAATTGATTGGTAAAAGTAACAGTATCTTTTTACACATACTAGTCACATACTCGTAATTTATATTTATAAAAACGTAAATCTGCAGTAGATTTTCGTTAATTGCTTTGAAATAATAACACTACTTTCCATTCGACTACGTGCGTGTTTTTACGTACTTATCGAATTATTTTTTAAGACACTATATCAGTTCACTGGATACATTAAGTTTACAATAAAATGCTATGAAATTACACCGAAAAATGAAATAACATAATGCGGCTAATATTCCACAACATATTCATATATTCTATTGTTAACATTATATTGTGACCACTGACCTACAAAATAATTCAGAAGCATTTGCATTAATTTCAGAGCCTCAATTTTACGAAAAGATTTGCATAAAATGTTTTGAAAATTTTGTTATTTTTCATAGTTTACGTTTTTCAATTATCTTTAAAGCAATCTTAAAAAATATATAAAAATAGTTAAAATTGCTTTGCTTATAAATGTTAATAAAATGATTAAATTAATAGTTAAAAATAAAACATTTTTCTAACATATTAAATGCTCTGAAAAGAAGAAAATAAAGTGTAAAATAAATCAAAGCCATCAAATTTATTTCATTACATGATATTTATGATATAAAATCTTGCCACGAGATTTACCGATTTAAAAAATAACATTACTTTTCTCTTGAAATTATATACTTATGTCAATATCAAATTATTTATAGTATCTTGTTTAATCACACAGGTAAATCTTTGGAAAAAAAATTAGCCCTTACTGTTACCACATCCCTAATAGAGACACATAGGGATTAATATAGTACAGGATATTGTCTGTGCAACACAGGATCAGGTTATTAAGACCGACAACTATCGGAGATACACGTTCGGCGCTTTCCAACTCTGATTACTTGCACAGGCACCACCTAGTAGCCAGGATTTTACACCAGGAGCTTGCTCTGAAATGCGGTCTCGTGGATCGGAAACTGCCTTATTACAAGTACTTGCCGGAAGCCGTGCTCAAAAATGACCGCGCCAGGCTCTACTGGGACCGGGCCATCATCACAGACAGGACTATTCTTGCAAATAAGCCTGATATTGTGCTGATGGACCGGGCACGCTCAAGGATAGTTTTGGTCGACATTACTATTCCATATGACGAGAACCTAGTGAAAGCCGAATCAGATAAGAAAACAAAATATCTGGATCTGGCTCTCGAGGTGACCGACATGTGGGGTGGTCTGACGACCGAAGTTATTCCTGTGGTCGTTTCTGCGAATAGGCTAATCCCGGTCAGCCTCTCGGATCATCTGAGGCGACTGGGACTCCGTGACGGACCGCTCCGGGCTCAAATACAGAAGGCAGTGCCCCTCGATACAGCCCGCATCGTCCGCCGGTTTCTTTCCCTTTCCCCCTAACACTCGGCAGTTTGGTCTCCTCTGCATAGGGCTTCTATCTGGTTGGGCTTTTATTTATTTATGTTGTTTATTGTATTTATTTTATTTTATTGATATTTATGTATATTTATCATTTAATTTTCATTTATAATTATATATTTATGGAACCCAACCAGATGAAGCAACTATATGAATACTCATAAAATTAAAGTAGTTATACGTGGTAGAGCCACTCTGCAGCTATATTTTGGTTGTGGCACGAAAGTGTTGGATCGACCGGGGAAGGACCACGATCTCTCAGAATACCAGCGTAAAATAGCAGCTTGATGTTGCTGTGTTTCGCATGGTGAGTGTGGAGAACCGGAGACTCGTTTTACTGGAATCAAAGCATTCCATCTTAGTCCTCAGGGATGACAACGCATCTGCATTTTGATTCTTAATTGAGGTTAAATATAGATTTCTATGAGCCACAGCATCCATTTACCATCAGGTGTGCACTGTGTGCTCGTTTGTCAACCCAATTCTAGGAAAGCGTACAAGATATTAAGACATCAAGCTAACGAAAACTGAAACGCAATTGTTCACCAGATATGGTGACGATGAGGCATATCTGTAAGTATAAGTGGTCATCTTCCCCATGCTGCTCTTGTGACGATAGTTCGCAGCAAACTTTAGAACACGTAACTCTAGACTGTCTGCGATTTGTTAAGAAAAGGTATGAATATGAGTGCAGCATGGGAACAAACGTACGTGGCAGACACAATAGTGGCGCGGTGAGCGCTACACCAATGCAGCGTGTGCACAAATCTTATTTCCGTTAGTAAGGGCGGGGTTATGTTACAGCGGGCAATCTTATTCGCTAATTACTCACGTAGCAGGGTTCACGGAGATAAATTATTATATTGCTCTTCTTACACTGTTAAAAATGATTTTCCTAGAAAGTCCTTATAAAGTTCTACTTTTCAGATTTTTTTCAAGTTTTCTAAACTTATGGTTCGAAAGTTAGAGGGGGGGGGGGACACATTGTTTTTTACTTTTGGAGCGATTATTTCCGAAATTATTGACATTATCAAAAAAATGATTTCAGTAAACCCCTATTCATTTTTAAATACCTTTCCAACAATATATCACACGTTAGGGTTGAAATTAAAAAAAAATCACTTCCCACTTTACATATAGGGGGGCTACCCTAATAAAACATTTTTACCACTTTGTCGGCGTGATTGATACACATATTGGTACCAAATTTCAGCTTTCTAGTGCTAACGGTCACAGAGATTAAGCGAGGACGGACAGACGGACAGACAGACATGGCGAAACCATAAGGGTTCCTAGTTGACTACGGAACCCTAAAAAAGGTACTAATAAATCTATTAATAAAAATCTACTAATCTATTTATATTATATAAATTATGTCATAAGGACCAGAATAATTCATGTCTGAGAACAAAGTAAATCGTGTAACTAAGATTACAAAGTTACACATTTTTTGTGGAAATTCTAAGCTGATGAATCGAATTTACTCTAGGGATTTTATTTGAAAGGTTGATTGCTGACTCATCCGAATGTTTAGAACGAATAGAAGTAATGGGATAGGTCTTATAATTATTTGAGCGTTGATATAAGGAACTTTAGATTGCAGAGGGTACATTCGTTCTTCAAATTCGGGAATTATTTAATATCTTGGTTAAAAATATAAATTAATAGAGAGGGGGAGCTTTGAAGGTACTTTTCAAACATTTACATTGGAAGAAGTATGGAATTGGCTATTGTTGGACGATTAACGAACACAAAAGACAACGAATTTGTCGTGAGTAATTTCGAAGCTCCAGGCTTAGCAAAATACAATGTATATAAATGCATACCGAGTGGAGAAATACATTCGAGTTTTTGAACAAATGGACCAAACACAATTTAGTTTTGCGTGCCTCAGAATGGATTTTAAGTTTTAATTAAGAACTAATTTTTACCAATATTATTACTCACAATATAATAACCTAAAATATACCTGTGTATATTTTAGGTTCTTTTTTCAGACGATTTAAATGATTTTTATTCAATGTCAAGCATGTAGTATATTAAAGTTTAAAATTAAAGAGAATAGAATTAAGAATTTTAGTGTTACACAGAACTATAACTTAAGTTTAAGACACCGAGGGTTACAACTAAGTGGTCGTTCTTAAGTTATGAGTGCTTACTAATAAACATACCTTTATAATAATTCTAATTTCTGCTCGAATTTCAAGCCCAATGTACTTAAGATCTTACAAGATTCTCCATCTTGACAAAATTGTGATTTTAGTTTCCAATGAGTTTTTAATGTGATTATGATATTTAAATGAGGCAAAAGACAGTATTGTATTATTCTTGAGAGTAGTTAAGCATGGTTTTATAAAAAACACACAAGGAATTCAAAAAATAACGGGAATTTATATTCTTAATCACGTATACTGGCCGTGATCCTCATGTTGTGGTGACGTAATAATATCCACTACCCAATGTCATAACGTGGGTGTCGTGTGAGATGACATGAAACAGGTGATGGGCAACAGCGTATTTCTCATACAACTAACTCACAATAATAAAAAACTTATGCTCCCAACCCACCTGCCAAGCATAGAGGAATAAACGATCACGTCTAAATAATGTAATATTCAAACAGATATATGTTAAATATAGGTATGTGAAAATTATTAAAAATCTATGTTGGTTACAATAGAGATGAAAATTTTAAGTGTAAATACATGAGGTTATGAGAATTACCTGCCGGTAAACGAAATTCCAGTTTTCAAGCACAAACCTGCATAGTGGCTCTTACCTCGATCCGTCTGAAAGTTGTACGGAACTAATAAAATAAAAAAATATAGGTGAAATCAGGGTTATAGTTTTATCCTGGGGATAGAGTAAGAGTTGCCTTTACGACTTGTTTTTGTAATTGTTATTACCATTTACTAATTGTGTCGTTTATATTTGTAAAAGATCATCCTTTTTGTCGAAATGTTGGTTATGATTTAATCATAGTTATTCTATTTCACGATGAAGGTTTGACTTTAGTTGTTGTTAGCCGTGCACATACACATTTTGTTAGTGTGCGTAGGCCATGGGAGTACTCAGTCACGATCGCGAGTCGAACGAATCGCAGTTACACACACAAACTCGCCTATCAGTACACGTCACTACTACAATCAAGACCAGAAACCTTCATTGTGAAATAGAATAACTATATCTATATGTTCTTTGAGATATATTTAGTACAAATATCTAAGTAGCCTATAAAAAGTCCACTACTGATCATAGGCCTCCCCATAATTTACCTCATATAATAGATCAAAAATAGAAATTTTCTATAGTTGCCTTGCCTGGTAAGCGGGTTGACAACTGCAGTATTTTAGTTTTTCGGTTGATTACAGAAATAGGCTGCTGTTCATCTCCTGTTTCCTCCTGTAACCTCTTACAATATCCACAGTATGATATTATGGGGTAGTGGATATCCTTACGCCGCCATAGCACGGCTAGGAATTTAAGGGTTTCAATCTTAGGACTTAATGTCTGACAAATATTTTTTATACAATAAGGGTGATAGACGCTGATAAATCGATGTTATGGCTCATAGACATCTTCCATCTATACGGGATTAACTACTGGAATCAAAATACAAATGCGTTGCCACCATAGAGGACTAAGATGGGATGCCTCGTTTCCAGTAAAAAGGGTCTCCCGTTATCTACACCCATCAAACGGAACACAGTAGCAGTAAGCAATTATTTTGTTTACGCTGGTAATCTGTGAGACCGTGCTCCTTCCCCGGTTGATCCAACCCATTCGTGCTACAACATAATATAGCTGCAGCATGACTCTTGCAAGTAAAAAAAATAACAATCATATGAAAAAGAAGAAGACATAAAAACACGAAAGAAAATACAGACACTGATATTTCGTATGGAGTCACTGAAATCATAATAAGATGTTTTATGCGAGGAAACCTTTGTCACTCATTCCCTTTGTGTATTTTTGTCTGATTACCGAAAGGATTTAATATTAATACACTTTGCTTTTATACGTGGTAGAGTCATGCTGTAGTTATATTCGTAGTATAGTTGTAGCATGAATGGGTCGGCTTGACCAGGGAAGGATTACGCTCTCACAGAATACCAGTATAAAATAGTAGCTTTACGCTGCTATGTTTCGTGTGTGTGTATAGAGAACCACAGATTTTTTTACTGGAAACGAGGCATTTCATCTTAGTTAGTCATCAGGTGTGAAAACGCATCTGCATTTTGATTTGTTTACGAGGATAGATGTAGACGTCTGTGGGTTGCAGCAACCACTTACCATCAGGTGGACTGTGTGCTCGTTTGTCACCCTATCCTATAAAAAAATACACCTCAGAGAAGTTAATTACGTATTTCTACTTGCAATTAATCAGAAATAGAAATAAGGGTAAATGAACCAATTTATCCTTTAAAGTATCAACTTCCATTTCAAATTGTCAGAATGATAACGTTTTTGTAGCCTTCTTCATTTGAAATTGACTGCAGGTGTCCATGAACTGAAGTAGCCACTTCCTAAGCTGGACTGCAAGGTCGTTTGTAATTTAAGCTTTTTGTAAAAAAAATGGACAACCAACGAACTATAACTTATTTAATAGATAAGGAGCTTTCTTATCGGTTTAGTCGTTTTAGAAAAATCTGTGAGCATGCAATGAAAGGCATAGGCGAAGAATAGAAAAACCTTGTCCATTTTGAACTCGGTTCAACGCTGATCTCTAATTTACAGACAGGTAAAGGGGAGAAGCATTAGTACTACGAATGTGCCAAATTGATACTCATCAAAGTAACCGTTTGGGAAAATCTTGCAAATGAATAATGCATGCCAGCTGGCGTCGCTTTGGACAGGCCTTGGACTTAAACAAACTGATGATATAATTTAATATGAATGAAGAAAAGCTATCAGAATTTATTTATCTTCAGTAATTGATTGTTATAATTGATAGTCATTATCGTCGCTATGACCTATCAAAAGTCCACTGCTGAACATAGGCCTCCTCCGCTCCATTTGAAAGATATTTGCCATGGCTTCTACGCTCAGCAACCGGGATAGCACTGAAGTATTTTATTTATTTAGAGTTATTTTCAGGGATATGCTGATACCCATTTCCAGAATAATTTCCCTCTATCGCCTCTTGCGACACCTCAGAGATGATATGGGTTAATGAATTCTGGGTTAATGGATGGTGGCGAAGTGGCACGTAAGTAGAGTATCGTTGTTCATAAGTCACACTGCTAGGCACTAGCTTTCTTTCGTTTCTGAAAGAGTTTTGGAGCAGGAAATTTTTCACTTTACATATTCTCGAAAAATATATTTCCGTCTTTTAATTTTTCAGACAAGTACGTTATCTCACGATGTTTGCCTGAACTGCCGAGCACGTGATGAATCACCACTTAAAATTGCAATCGTCAATTTAATAAGTCCCGGCGAGGCTCGAACTCAGGTTGTTCACGTACTGTGAAATTTACGGCTAGAGTTTGGCTCCTGAGCTACCACTGTTATAGCCAAAAATAGCGAAGGGTTATTGTAAGAATATAGAATTCATGGATGATAATAATTCACAGGAGAGAAAACACCGCTCAAAAATTAATTATTCTTATTAAGGTTTTTATTGTAGCGAACGGGGAAAGAAATAGACTTACTCGCATACTTATACTATATTATATATATATTATAATTAAACACAGAATTCCGGTGGCTAAGCTACCTCGTCTACTTAATTTATCCAATGTTGCTATATTGACTTTGACAAAATATAATTAAATGTTGGGTGTTACAGATTTTTTCAATTACTTAAGCATAAAACAGCGATATACATAGTTTCACTATAGATTTGAAAGCGTGCCTCATGAATAGATTTTTCTCATAATTCCCTCGTTTCTTTTCTTTTGTTTCCTTGGATGAACATCTGAGATTTTTTGCGAATCGCCTTTATATAAAATGTAATTTAATCTATGTTGTTATATTGAATTGAATTCCGTAACGAGACTTATGCATAATCGACAGATTAAACGAGTTTTGACAGATCCATGGCGCATTAGCTTTACATGGAGTTACGGTTCTAAGGGCCGCTGGTTTTAATCCCGCACGGAGCAAGTATTTGTATGGTCTACAAATAAATATTCTGGGTCTGGATTTTTGTCCATGTGTAATTGATGTATCTGTTACTAAAGAGGGTTGGTTATTGACATTCAGCGTGGAAACGCAGCCAACGTTCTTGGCAATATAACGCAGGGAATTTAACTGTATAATAATTAAAAAAATTTTTATCGGTCATAATAGCTTAAAACAATCTGAAATGCATAATATATTTTATATATTTCCTTATCACCAATGAAAGTATCTTTCTTCAACTAAGAATCAAAATTCAGATGCGTTATAATTATTTTATATAGTTTGTAACGCATCTGAATTTTTTTATAGAAATTTTAAAGACTAAGATGGAATGCCTCATTTCCAGGAGAAAACTTATCTGGTTTCTTACACTGACCATACTTAAAAAGGTTAGCCGCTCTGATAAGTCCAACTATAGGCCTATTGCAATCAGCTCCTTGTTCTCTAAAATAATGGAATCGATTATTAACAGCCAGCTCATGCGGTACCTTAAGGAGCACCATCTGATTAGTGACTGCCAGTACGGTTTCCGTCGCGGTCGCTTGGCTGGTGATCTTCTGGGTTACTTAACTCATAAATGGGTGGAGGTAGTCCAGTCAGAGGAGAGTCCAAGGGGGAGGCGTTGGCCGTTAGTTTTGACATAGCGAAAGCCTTCCATCGGGTTTGGCACAAAGCGCTTCTTACGAAACTTCCTTCCTATGGGCTTCCCGAGGAATTTTGCAATTATATCACTAGTTTCCTTACCGATCGGATAATCAAGTTCATTCAGACGGTACATGCTCCGTTTACAAGCCCATTAATGCTGGTGTTCCACAAGTCTGCATGCTATCACCAACTCTGTTACTTCTGCATATCAATGACATGTTGCAAACCGGTAACATTCATTGCTATGCAGACAACAGCACTGGTGATGCTTTATACACCGGCCGTGCCAATATTTCTCGGAAAAAAGTCGCCGTGTACCAAGACAAACTTCTTTGAGATTTTGTTGTACAAAGTTTCGGACACAGGGTGACTAAATTTAGTCCAGTTTAATCCCCAGGAGACACAAGTTTGCGCGTTTACCGCTAAAAAGAACCCCTTCGTTGTATCTCCTCAGTTTCAAGACATTCCCCTTGACCTTGTGTCCTTAGCCAGTGTCGGAGTTCTCGTCGTCGACATATCGAGTGACGTGCAGTTTTGTGGTCACTTAGAAAAGTAGGCCAAATTGGCCTCTAAAAAGCTTGGCGTTCTCAGCAGAGCAGGACAGTATTTCATGCCGGCTCACCACCTGCGACTTTACAAGGCGCTGGTTCGGCTTGACTCACTGGCACTGCGAAGAGATGTTGCATCTCTTTGCGTATTTTATCGAATGTTTCAAGGGGAGTGCTCTGAGGAATCGTTCGGACTAATTCCAGCTGCACAATTTCACCATCGCACATCGCGCCAAAACTCGCAATACCATCCATGCCATCTGGGTAACTAGCGGTCCACCACCGTGCGCTTTAAAATAAGTTTTGTTCCTCGCAAAACTTCCTTGTGGAATCAAATACCACCAGAGATTTTTCCGGACCTCTACGACTTAGTGATCTTCAAGGAAAGAGCCTATTCCTTTTTAAAGGCTGACAACGTATCTGCAATTCCCCTGGTGTTGCAGTTGTTCATGGGTGGCGGTAATCACTTACCATCAGGTGAGCCGTATGCTCGTTAATAACGTACGTATATATATACATACATACATATATATATATATATATATATATATATATATATATATATATATATATATATATATGTGTGTGTGTGTGTGTGTGTGTATATAAAAAAGAAAAGTGAAGGTTATGTTGGTATTATGGATATAACTGTATTTTAATATGCTCAGGGAATTAATTGAATACCATTAAGATATGAATAACTATATTTTGTAAAATTTTCGTCTGTTTATCTTTCGATCCGGGCTTGATTGTAATAAAAATTAACTACAAACAGATAGAAACCAATGTCAGGAGTGATGATGGTTCTATTTTATTCAAGACTCGCAGATTAGTAATAAATAACTGCTCTAACTTCCATTCCAATTTCGTACTTCCCGTACCAGATACAAGATAACTAAAAACAAAATAACTAGGCGAGAGTTGGGTAGCAATACCACCCCATATTCAGTAATACCTGTTGACGATGATGGTGTATATGTTACGTGCAATATGTATGATTACAAATTTCCTGCAACATATCCAAAACGCTCGCAGTATATATAGTATAATACATATTATGGCGAAGCCAAAATGTATATTGCTGTGTTACTTTATAGTATGCATACATAATGCCGCGGCAAATTGAAGTATTTGATTTTTGAGTTGAAATGCTAAGGCATCCATAAAATCTCGATCTCGAAAGGTTAGGTCGAAGCAGCTAACGTGAGCATTTAGTACGATATTTTCTTTATAAATTGGCTTAATGGTAATTCTAAGATGACTACCTGTTTTACCTTTCCACTTTGGTCTGTAGGCCCCTTTTTTGTTTCTATCTCTAGGTTACGGTCACATGATATTTTCGCCGATTATATTGATTTTTATTGAATAGGTTAATACCCTAAGGATGGTTACACTTCTAAAAAAATCCACACCAAGGGTTGTAAAAATGGAGGATGAAGTTTTTAATTTAACTGTTTTAACGACATCCTACTTGTTACCTTGAGCTTGTGATATTTCGAAGTACAAAAGTGTCAAAATAAAGCTTTTAACAAATGTTCATGATAATAATTCAAAATAATTGTTCGGGGAAAAAGTTTATTTGTATTTTGTTTGTATAAAATTAAAGAAAAAGCTCTTTGATTGTACTGCACACATCTGGTTGGTTTTAATATCAGTAATTATAGGACATTAAGAAAAATAAAAATAAAAAGTTAAAACCACTTTCCCGCCATTTTTCAATAGTTTTTCTGTCCACCAAAATAAACAAATCTAGCTTACATTACACATTCTGTAGTTTTGTTACAAAAAAGTGAAAATATGACTCAAGCCGTGCAAAAACTTTGTTACGTTTATGGACCTAATCCAATGTCAGTAAGAGTAGCACAAAGTTGGTCCAAGCGTTTCCAGTCCGGGAATTTCGATGACAAAGATACAGCTCGCTGTGGCCGCTCTCACACGGATAAATTCGATGCCATTTTTGAAAAAGTGGAGCAAGATTAGCATATTGGTAGTAACGACATAGCCGAGGAATTGAGGATTGACTAAAAAGCAGTTTTGACCTATTAGAAAAAGTGTGGCTATACAAGGAAACTCAATTTTAGGGTACCACAAGAGCTCACTGAAAAAATCCCTAATTAATCGTGTATTCATTTGCGATTTTCTGTTGAAACATAATGAAATCGAATCATTTTTGAAGAGATTGGTCACTGGTTATAATAGGTGGATCATCTGCGACAAGAAAGTGCGAAAAAAATCATGGTCAAAGAATAGCCAAGCAAACGACTACACAGCCCGAATAGACGCCTCATGAAAGACGAACATTTTCTGTCAACACATCAGACAAATATGTCTCACTTATGAAAACGATCGCACGATCTACTTTAGTACCGACCATTTCCCTGGCCCGTGAAAATCTTGCATGTGACTCGTGAATTTTTGACAAAATAAAATACAACAGACGCGCAACATGGTTCCCTGTACAACAAAATAGTGCGGAAATAGTAGCCAAATGTGTAATTTAAAAAACATGGCCTCACTTTTCATAGATATGAAAAGTGATGCCATTTTCACTTATCTAAGTTAATTTTGATTTCCAAATTAATTAATTAAAATTAAATCAGAGCTCCACCTATATTTGTCACAAGCAACTCGCGTGGCTTTATTCGGACATCTTCGGATATTTTCGGACTATGCATCCCTTTATTTTCAATGCAGTTCATTGTTCCTATACTTTTCTTTAATTACCAGCACGTGTAACTAGTGCTGTACCAGTTAAACTATGATATTGGTACAAGTAAATATTATGCATGTTATCGTGAATGTTTTACAGACTTATATACAGGGTCATTTTTAATTTACTGAAGACCTTTGGGGAATATATTATTTACACCATAACAACAACATCTGTAAGAAAAAAAATATATTTCTTCAATTTTTATTTTCATACAAAAATAAAAATATTTTAATTGGAGCTTCTAAACGGTAATAGTCCTAGTTAGTCAGTTAGCAATAAAAAGCGCGTGGCGAGGGAGGGAGGGGACGCCTCCAGCGTGTAGGAGGCGACGATACTCATAAACTTGACCTAATTAGTAACATGTGTCGTCAGTCGCCTTTGATGCGCCCGCGACGCTTGTCTTTTCGTTGTGAGATTACCTATTGTAAACGTTACCTTGTTACTATGACATACCGATACTCAAATGTTGAGTATACCGAAATGGTACGAACTTTAGCAATTTGCAATGATAACGTTAGTGAAGCCTGCCGTGAATATTCAAGGCGATTTCCCATCTCACGTGCACCGTGCTACGCTACGATGCTAGGCGCTACACAGCGATTGCAAGATTACGAGCAATTCCAGCCTGTATCTATCGATCGTGGTCGTCCACCGCGGCGCACAGTACGTGAGCAGGAAGACATACTGCAGTTTTTTGAAGAAAATCCAGCAGCGAGCACTTATGAAGCAGCCCGACAGTTCAATGTGTGACAATATTACGCATGGAGTGACATACACAATGAAGGGAAGTACCCCTTTCACCTGCACCGTGTTCAAGAACTCAGCGAAGCTGACAAACCTACGCGAGTTACAGTTTGTAATTGGTTACTAGCTGCTGAACGAGCTAACATTTTATGGACTGATGGAGCAACATTTGGCAGAATAGGGCTATTTAATACGCACAATGAACACTTGTGGTACTATGAAAATCCACATGAACCAAGACCACATAGCTTTCAACACCGGTTTAGTGTCAATGTGTGGGCAGGCCTTATTAATACAACGTTACTGGGCCCTGTTTTCAAAGAAAGATTAAATGGTGAAGGCTATCACCATTTTCTCACCGACACGCTGCCGGAATTGTTAGAGGATATACCACTTGCATCTCTACGTAATATTTATTATCAACTTGACGGGGCACCGGCGCATTATGCTCGTCAAGTTAAGGATTATTTAATCAGAGAATACCCTGGACGCTGGATCGGACGTGGCGGGCCTTGTGCGTCGCCTCCCAGATCGCCAGATATCACACCAACGGATTTTATTTGTGGGAGCATGTAAAGACATTAGTGTATACTGGTCGTACACTCGAAACCCGTGACATGTTGAAAGAAAAAATAATTTGGGCATTCGATCAAATCAAAACGAATACCTACTCAACTTTTATCTCGTGTCGGTGAACAGTTAACTTTTAGGTGTCACTCGTGCATAGAATGTGGAGGCGTTTATTTTGAACGCTATGTGCGCGATACTCACCGCCATCCGCGGACTAGTACCTCTAATTCTAATGTATAAATTTGTATTTTAATATTTTTATTGAACCCTTTTTACCTAAATATTTTTATTCAATTACTGTTGTAAAATGTGTGTTAGTATCTGTATTTAATCATTATAACAATTTTATTGTAATATTTGTAATTATTTTAACCCGCATCCATTTTTTAAATACAACTTGCATTTAAAAAATAAAAAATAGCTATTTAATACTCGACATTTCATTTGCACGTGCTGCGAACCGACAAGGGCAGGCGGCGCCTTTAATGACGCCTGTATCGACGTCAATGTATACCTTTGACTTGGCCTTGGGCAGTGATCGTAACAAACTACCTAATTGTTTATTAAAAATGTCTATAAATTCGTAAACAAATTAATAAAATAATCAAATAGTCAATCAAATTGCTTTATGCAAAAAAGGAGTATATGAAAAGTTTATGTAAATTTGTCATTTGGAGTGGCGCCCTGGTACCATAGGCACGGTGGTGAATAGTTTAGTAGGCAGTATAAAAAAGTACTCTGTGAGCAGTAGGCACTTGCGACACAATCAGCTGAGCGCGAGCGTCAACCGGCGCGGCGGCGCGTCGAAGAGGTTACTTTATAATTACCTATTGCTCATTTTAATATTTGTGATTTTTTTAATGTTATTTGCCTATCTAATTATGTATATTGATTTTTCAACATGATGTGTGATACTGATATCAAGTGTAAAATAAAAAAGGCATTTTATGTGACTATGTATTCTGAAATTGTTTAGGTACTACAAAATACAGACTTAAAAGGAGTCAGACATGACAATAAAAACTTAAAAGTAGCTTTTATGTAAATGTATTACATTCTGTAAAGAGTGATCTCGCTAAAATCGTTTGTAATTATGCCACCATTATATTCCCAAAAGGTCTTTAGTAAATTAAAAATGACCCTGTATAAGCGACATAGGTGTTAGCTGAATTTTTTAGTGAATGTACGTTAATCCATATTTTTGAATTAACTGATTTAATAATTAAGTCAAATTGTTCAAAAATTTTTAAAAGTCGTTCATAATAAAATTAATATACGGTAAGTTTTAATAGACGGCACTTCGCTCTCTTTACTGCTAAGACGCCATGTCAAGAAAAGTAGGAAACGGAAGTGAACTTACAGTTTAAATAACTGTTTGTACTGCTATTTTATTTTTAATAGTATGCTATTATTATTCAAATATTGTAAATAAAGCTTGTTTTAATAAAAAATATTCTTTAAAAACAACACAAACAAAAAATTATAGGTATTTTACGCATATTTATACTATATGTATTGTACGTATATTTAATTTTTTTTTAATAAAGAGTATTAACAATGCTATACGTCTTACAAATATTATTAATATTCCCCTTAACCACTCGCGGTGAGCTTAAATTGCTTGTGTTACGATTGGTTCACGCCAGTATTCGAATGACGGATTCGAACCCACGACCTTTTTGAGTTCGCGGTCCGCGCCCTGCCTCCGAGTGTCCGGTCGCTTTATACTATATGTGTGTATATTTAAATGTATTGTGTATGTATGTACTTTGTATATGTATATTTTAATGTATGTTCACTTATTTATGTATAATGGTCGCACCTGCCAACAATTGTCCTTGGCACCCATGGTTGACTGGCAGAGAATGCCACATGGCATTAAGTCCGACCTATGTACCCTTTAGCTTAAGGTGTTACATGTAAGTTTTTAAACAAAATAAATAAATACAATACCTACTTAAATAAAACTTCTTTTGTTTTTTTTTTATTTTGTACCAATTTATATATAATTCTGGTACTGATTAAGTAGACTTGGTACCAAATTTATTAGTTAAAGTTCCCAACACTATTTGCTTTTTAGCAAGTGTCGCAACATTAGGCGTCTATTCGGGCTGTGTAGTCGTTGAGCCAAGCTCTACAGATTTTAATGAAACCCGGATAAACACGTGATAAGGTGATGCTGTTTGTATTGTGGGATTGGAAAGACTTCGTTCATTATCAGATTTTACCACTAGACAAAACCATCGATTCGGATATCTACGTCAATGACTAATAAAACTTAGCAAGAAATTGAGAAAAACGGACCAGAATTGATTTGTCCCCTCAGAAAAAAATTGAGAGAGCTTGGTTGGGAATTGGCATCCACCATGAAGTACTGACTTGCACCTTCAGAGTTTTACCTGTTTGGGTCGCTTCAGAATTCTTTGAGTAGTGTTAGATTAATTTCAAAAGTGGACTGTCAAAACCATTTGTCTCATTTTTTTAATTAAAAATCCCTTGATCTCTACAGCAACGGGATTACGTCACTACCTACAAGACGGCAACAAGTTATCGTACAAAATTTTTCAAATAATTGATATTTTGGAAATATTTTAATACTCACTGAATTAATGCAAAAAAAAAATCGGTACTCAAATCTAATGGTATGGTATCGTATTGAAAAGTGGTATGCAGGTAAACATATGTTAAAATCGCATCCACAACTACCGACCGCCTTTAACTGGAGCTTGTGGTGGTAGATATATTTAGGTCTCTCATTTATCCCAAGTGTGTTATGTGGCGGTCACCGTGGGAACTGCGTAACTGCAACTCGATAATTTGAAACGTTACGAAATCTTGCCTAAAACATCCAAAACGTTGTTCGTTTAGCGGTCCTAATTATATTGATACAAAAATATTACAACCTTTTTCTTGAATGCTTTAAAATTTTCTAGAAAATATCTACTATCAAAGACAAAAGAATTACAGTGTTGTAATGTATCATAATTAATGAAAACAAATTTACCTGTATTATTTATTTGTAAATATAAGCTGAAAATATGAATTTTATAAGCAATGTGAATTTGGTTTGTTCTTTGAAATCTTATTATTTTCAATACAATTTTAAAAGACGGTGTTGTTTAAAAATTTTAAATGAAGAACTTCTTTTGTTCTTTGTAGTTGAGAACGCTGAGAATTTTCCTAGTGTAAAATACTTTGCAAGTGTCCTCATTCCCTGACGTCGCTCATAACAACGAACATATAGTCGTTATTGTGTTATTATGTAAAAAACTGACACCGCGTCCAGCATCTCAAAGAGCTCACATAGTGTGCACATTATAACTATATGCAGCAACAGAAGTAAGTATGTGTGTACTAACTACTACTACACTAATCAAATATTTTTAATTAGCCTTTTCTAAAATGTACCAGTTGGAGGAAATCCACTACTTTTGCTGCGACTAGGACGCCACTTATGATGCCTATGTTCAGTAGTGAACTTGTGGAGGGCTGTAATGATGATGATGATAGCCAGGGAAGTAAATTTATTATAAAAGTGTAGAGGTTAAGATTTCTTTCTAAAATATTAGTTATATTTTATATTATTTGGATTGGAAATGGATCAACCAAATTACGGATTTTCCTAAAAGAAGAATTTAAAAAAAAAAGTAAAAACTGCTTAAAATTACAGAATACAGCACTGTGGCATTGTTTTTTTTTATATGATAGGGTGACAAACGAGCACACAGTCCACCTGATGGTGAGTGGTATTGCTGTGGCCCATAGGCATCTACATCTATCCTCGATTACGAATCAAAATGCAGATGCGTTGTCACCCGTGAGGACTAAGATGGAATGCCTCGTTTCCAGTAAAAAGGGTCTCCGGTTCTCTACACTCACCATACGAAATACAGCAGCATTAAGCTACTATTTCACGCTGGTATTCTGTGAGAGCGTGGTCCTTCCCCGGTCGAGCCGACCCATTCGTGCTACAACTATACTACTAATATAACTGCAGCATGGCTCTACCACGTCAATTGTGTATATACATACACTAGAAAATGAAAAATATTAACTAGCGACATCTGTTGAGCGTAAGATTATAAGCCCTCATTGTAATAGTTGCCAAGACTTATTACTCAGGGCAGGTGGGTTGATGAGCACAGAACAGATACCTCCATTCTAATGTTGATTCTCACTATATATATACAACGTGTCCCAAAATTCAACGATAAGCCGACACCGGAGGATAGACCTGCCCCGAACTAATCGGGGAAAAAAAGAAAAAAAAATATATCCCAATTATATTTTAAGTTATATAAAAAAAATGAAATTCTTCAGAAATTGAGACCGTTTATGATATTTTTCACTACCATGACCACATCGGGGCGTACTCCCCCCGTCATCGAGAGTCGAGTTAGACGCAAAGAAGGAGCCTAGAAGATCGGCTTTCTCCTTTGCAGTATGGGCCAGTGAGTCATCCTCCCTGTGCAGAGATGGAAGAGATGGCTGACAGAAATCCCCTGGACAGCCTTGGCGAGAGACCAGAATGCACGGGTTCCAGAAGGAAGGCGAACTAGTTTCTCGCCAAGTCTCTAAAAAGCTTGGCGTGCTCAGCAGAGCGGGACAGTATTTCATGCCGGCACACCGCCTGCAACTTTACAAGGCGCAGGTTCGGCCGCACATGGAATACTGTTCCCATCTCTGGGCTGGGGCTCCCCAGTACCAGCTCCTTCCACTTGACCGCATCCAGCGCAGAGCGGCTCGAATCGTCGACGACCAAGTGCTTTCCGATCGGCTCGATTCACTGGCGTTGCGAAGAGATGTTGCATCTCTTTGCGTATTTTATCGCATCTATCACGGGGAGTGCTCTGAGGAATTGTTCGGATTAATCCCAGCCGCCAAATTTCGTGAACGCACGACACGGCAAACGTCCCGATACCATCCACACCATCTGGATGCTTGGCGGTCCACCACTGTACGTTTCACAAGGAGTTTTCTTCCACGTACAACCTCTCTGTGGAATAGTTTATCATCGGCGATTTTTCCGGACCGATACGACCTGGGGACCTTCAAGAAAAGAGCTTACTCCTTTCTAAAGGGCCGGCAACGCACCCGCAATTCTCCTGGTGTTGCGGTTGATCATGGGCGGCGGTAGTCACTTAACATCAGGTGAGCCGCATGCTCGTTTGCCCCCTCTTCTATAAAAAAAAAAAAAACAATTTTTTTTAATATTTGTTTCTTTTTTTTTTATAAGCAACCTGAATAGCACTGCTATCTACCGCACTTCTTAAAAAATCCAGAATAACTCTTGTTTTATAACGAAAATTAATGAAACTTTGTTTATTCCCTAAATTTTTTGTAGACTTTTACTTTTAACCAAATTTAACTTATCGTGGTGTAAAAAAAAGTATGAACACTAGTATGGCAAGTTTTTTTAAAAATTGACGCAACTAACCAACATTCTAAAATGGTATAATACTCTAGGAAAACAAGTTATAAAAAAATATGGGTCTATTATTTCTTAACAGGGGCCAAATTCCTTAAATTGTAATTGTCAGTAATCACTTTTACTACATGCCCAAAATGGGTTCTTGTTACAATTTCTAGGAATTTTAATGGGGCATACATACCTTAGATGTTAGAGAGAGATAGATAGATAGAGATATTTACGTTAAAAAGAGGCAACAACAGGGCAGGTAGAGAAGCTGTTATTATTCTCAGCAAGTCAGTTCAGTACGCTCTGCTCCTTTGTTTACTGCGCACCGTTCCCAATTCATCTTACGTGGCTCTCGTACATACTATCGACTTTTGGCTTGGCTTTTTGGACTGGAATCGACCTGCAAACTTAACTGGCCTGGCATTATTTGGACTGGAAGTGATCTGCAAACTGAACTGACCTGGCATTATCTTGGACTACGATTGTGTGTTTTGTGATAGTTCTGGCGCATTTTGGACTGTTTGGCGTTTAACATGCAGCAACCGTACACACCACAGGAATACGCTAATATGCATTTAATCTATGGAGAATGCCGATGTAATGCTAACGCTGCTAGCAGACTGTATCGAAAAAGATACCCAAATGCTCAAAGATATCCTGATTATCGAGTGTTATGCATGTTTTCGGAGGTTCGTATGCCATCCTAGATTGGATCGTGATGAAGAAGTTCTCAATGAGATAGAAAATGATTCGACTACTTCGGTACGTGCCATAGAAGAAGCTACAGGAATCCCGAAAAGTCCAAATAATGCCAGGCCAGTTAAGTTTGCAGGTCGATTCCAGTCCAAAAAGCCAAGCCAAAAGTCGATAGTATGTACGAGAGCCACGTAAGTTGAATTAGGAACGGTGTGCAGTAAACAAAGGAGTAGAGCGTACTGAACTGACTTGCTGAGAATAATAACAGCTTCTCTACCTGCCCTGTTGTTGTCTCTTTTTAACGTAAATATCTCTATCTATCTATCTCTCTCTAACATCTAAGGTATGTATGCCCCATTAAAATTCCTAGAAATTGTAATAAGAACCCATTTTGGGCATGTAGTAAAAGTAATTACTGACAATTACAATTTAAGGAATTTGGCCCCTGTTAAGAAATAATAGACCCATATTTTTTATAACTTGTTTTCCTAGAGTATTATACCATTTTGGAATGTTGGTTAGTTGCGTCAATTTTTAAAAAAACTTGCCATACTAGTGTTCATACCTTTTTTTTACACCACGATAAGTTAAATTTGGTTAAAAGTAAAAGTCTTCAAAAAATTTAGGGAATAAAAAAAGTTTCATTAATTTTCCTGATAAAACAAGAGTTATTTTGGATTTTTAAGAAGTGTGGTAGATAGCAGTGCTATTCAGGTTGCCTATAAAAAAAAGAAACAAATATTAAAAAAAATTGTGGTCATGGTAGTGAAAAATATCATAAACGGTCTCAATTTCTGAAGAATTTCATTTTTTTTATATAACTTAAAATATAATTGGGATATATTTTTTTTTCTTTTTTTTCGCCGATTAGTCCGGGGCAGGTCTATCCTCCGGTGTCGGCTTATCGTTGAATTTTGGGACACGTTGTATATATATATATATATATATATATATATATATATATATACATATATAGATATATATTTATATGTGTGTATGTATCTTCTTCCATACAAGTGCACATTTGGGCATGGCCTGATCCATTGTAGAAAGTACTTGGAAGAATCACTAAGCTTGGCGGACGGATTGGCGATGGTAACACAGATTTCTTGCTCCCTTGACATTGCTTATACACTGGTCTGGTTATTTCTCATCCGGTACATTATATGATGTGATTATGCCCTATTTATATAATTAACGATAATATTCTAGCGTTTTGTGATGAAAACTATTACACCTGAACACACTTGTACATACTAAATTCAAATTATTATTATAAAATTATTTACCGTTTTTAAATGTCCAATTTTATACAAATAAGTAATTTAAAATGCGACAATTGTACGATTATTATGACATAGATATACAATAAAACATACAGATATAAATAATACACAGTAATAGAAAATTTGTGTTAATACCACATTTGCCGGTGGATACCGGGAATGAGTCATTAAATAACGAGCAAATAACTCTTTAATAATAAATTATTCTATAATCTGATTAAAATATTTTCCTCAATTTGGTTTGCACAGAATTTAACTGGTGAATGTAAATACGTGTACATATGTAGGTAGTAATAAGTTATGCATAACACTAAAAACTTCAGCAGGCCACTTTTGAAAATGGCTTTTCTTATAGACTACCTTGTAGGTGAGATTTTATTGTGGTTGACATGATCAGCAAGCAATTTGGCAACTGCAGTTATTTTATGATGATAAGATGTTTCTATCTTCTGTTTCAGTTTTCCTGCATCGCCTTTTACGACACCAACGGTATAACATGGAGTAATAAATTCTCCAACGCTGCCACTGCACGGTTAATTATTATGGCAAGTTACAAATATAAAATAAATTATATTCTATTTACAAATTTACAATTGTGGTAATAACATAAATTTTTAGTAATAGAACTATTTTTATAGAATTAGGATGACGTACGAGTACACAGTCCATCTGATGGTAAGTGGATGCTGTGGTCCGTAGACATCCACATTTATTTTCGGTTAAGAATCAAAATGCAAATGCGTTGTCAACGCTGAGGACTAAGATGGAATTTACTCATTTCTAGTAAAAAGGGTCTCCGGTTCTCTACACTTACCATAAGAAACACAGCGGCGTTAATCTGTTATTTCACGCTGATATTCAGTGAGAGAGTGGTCCTAACCTAGTCGTGCCGACCTATTCGTGTTACAAACTATAGTTACATAGTACAGCTACAGCGTAGCTCTACCACGTACTATACCTACTATATCCTAACTTCCGTAGGAAAAAGTGGAAATAAGCACATGAGGGTTTATACAGGACAGTAACTGACCACCTCCCTCCTCACTAAGGACGGGATCCTGTCTTATCGTGGCGGGGGAGGTGGGGCTTAGTAGCCCTGGCTTCACCTGGGTCACCCATGGTGAACAAAGAGCAACCCACATGGCTGGCTCGTGGTGAATGGCCGGCATAAAGTGGCCACATCTATTGGGCTTGGCTTGGTAAGCCTACTTTGAACGTGTGATGGTGGGCTGCGGCAAGAGGGCTATCCTACACCCTACAACTGCAGCTATGGTGGAGTCGCCGGGGAAAAGGAGTGTTGATATGGTGACGCGTCACTCACCCTCTGAGACTCTGGCGAGGCCGCACCGTTAATTCGGTAGTGGTAGAGCCGCGGAGCGAGAGGATTGTTAGTATATTATTCCTAGTGTATTATTCCTGATTATTTCTGATCGTTTTGAGTTTTTAGCACGAATAATTTAAAGTTATAAAACACTGTTTTTCAGTTACTTTTTTATTTTTTATTTTGTATGACCATCAAATTTTGCCTGTTTACTGCCGTTTTTCATTAAAATAATTCGTAATTGCCTATTTGATTGAATTAAGAATTGCTATTTATAAAATACAATTTAAGCTCTGTTGTTGTATTCACTGAAATCACTTTTATTGATAAGATAAGACCGCCGCTTATTACATTGCCATCCAATTTGAGGTGTTCCTTGGTGTGTGAAATAAGGTTAGAGTTACAGCTTATGTACGTCCCGTTGCTGGGCCCAGGCCTTCTCTCATTTCTGAGAGGGTTTTAGTCATAGTCATAGTCATTTATTCCTTAGAACAATATTACATTGTATTGGAAAATGAATTACACAAAGTCAGAAATTACGTTTACATGCAATTGACTTAAATAAAACAAAAATCGAATAAAATTTAAATATCATTCGACAATCATTATATACATTTAATACTATCTTATACTTATATACATTTAATAGTTTTCATGTCATAATTAAATATTTTTCATGTCATAATAGATTAATATATAGTACATAAACAAAAAAAATTAACATTCATTAAGTTTATTTTTGTCATTTAGGTATTCGTCAACTGAGTAGTAGCTTTTCTTAATTAATAATGATTTGAGTTTATTTTGGAATTTTCGGTGGCAATAAATAACTTTAAATGAGATAGGTAAAGAATTAAATAGTGCAATGGCTTGGTGCCTTGTGCTGTGGCGTACAACATTCAATGTTGGTGTAATTGAAGTTTTTAAATCTTTTCAACGTGTCATTTCTCTCTTTTCCCTTTCTTCGTTTGTTTTATACTTGTAAAAAAATTTTACTAAGTATGTAAGTGAAACTAAGATATACAGAGAGGGAACCGTAAGTATGCCAAGTTTTCGAAAATGTTCTTTACACGACTCAATTTGTGGAATATGTAACATGGTGCGGGCCGCTCTTTTTTGTAATACAAACGCTTTCTTAATATTATATTTATAACTGTTGCCCCAGAATTGTATGCTATAACGAAGTTGTGATTCTACTAGAGCAAAATAAACCAACTTAAGCTGCTTTAACGTCACTTCGTCTCGTAAACTTCTTAAGGCATAGCATGCTGAACTGATAGTAGATTCTAGTGCTGTCATTTCCTTTTTCCAGTTCAAGTACATGTCAATGTGGATTCCTAGAAATTTTACTGATTGAACAGATTCAATATTTTTACCGTCAATGTTAATGTTTATTGAGTCCTTTTGTCTTGCTGTAGATTTGAAAAGCATTGCGTACGTTTTATTTGTATTTAGTAGTAGATCGTTAGTAGCAAACCAATTTTTAAGGTCATATAGTGTGCTTTTCATTTTGGTATTTAGTTCGTCTATCGAGTTAGCAGATACAATCGCGTTTGTATCATCCGCATAAATAGTTAACTTTACGTCTTGCTGTTTGGTATGTATGTAAGCAGTTAAATCATTAATGAATATTATAAATAATGTGGGTCCCAAAATGGAGCCTTGTGGAACACCCTTCTTTATGGTTTTCAATTTAGATTTGTATATCGTTTCAACGCCGTCTATTATTGTTAAATCTCAACAAATTGTTTTCTATTTGATAAGTAGGATTCAAATAACCTTAAGATTGAGCCTCTAACTCCGTAATGTTCCAATTTCAGTTGTAGTATATTATGATTTATCGTGTCAAAAGCCGAACTCAAGTCTAAAAATAGACCAGCGTATTTATATATCGACTAGCGTATTTATAGCATCTGTAGTACCTACACGCGTTTGATAACCAAATTGCCTTTCACTTAATATATTATTTTGTCGCAAATGTGCTACTAGTCTAACCTTTATGAGCTTTTCATAAATTTTAGATAAAATTTGTAGCAAGGAAATCGGTCTATAGTTTTTGGGGTCCATTTTACTTCCCTTATTATGTACCGGAAGTACTCGTACAACCTTAAGCTGATCAGGAAACAGAGATTGTTCCACACACTTGTTGAAAAGATAAGCTAAATATTCAGCCAATATATCAATATTATCTTTAATAATCTTGATGGGTATTTCATCATAACCATGTGATCTTTTATTTTCCATTTCCTTAACTGTTTTTAAAATTTCATGGCTAGTAATAATCTTAAAAGGCATGTCTGTTACAATTTTCTGCACACTTTGTTTGAGAATTAATTGTGCGGAGATTTTATCACTAGCGTTTTTGCTTAATGAATTAGTTTCACTAAAATGACTTGAGAAAACATTTGCTACATCTTGTTTATTACTTACGATGTTATTGTTTACCTTTAGTAGTATATTCTCTTCTTTTTAACGAAACGAATTTTTCCTACTTCCATTTACAATATTCCAGATTTCTTTATTAGAATTTAACGCCGACTCAATTTTTCTTTGTATAGCTATTTGTTTTGCTTTTCTCAATATTCTTCTATATATCTGTATATATGACCTTTTATATTTATCTGCAAACACTCCATTACATATTTTAACATTTAATGTCAGAAACCTTTTCATTTTACTTGAAACCCTAATACCTTTAGTGATCCACTGTAATGTATTTTTTTAGGATGTATTTTTCTCGTCCTTTTCTTATAACAAGTTTTAAAAGTGTAACCTAATTTATTGAGAAAAGAATTTATTCCTAAATTGTGCCAATTTATTTTGCTAATTTGCTTTCTAAATTCTGCTGAGTTGTGGTCACTTAAAACTCTACGACTAATTTTTATACTTTCATTCATGTTACGACTCATTTTATTTTCCAATTCTACTGTACAAAATAAACCAGCGTGACCGTTTGCGAGACCATTATACTCTACTCTACTGTCAATATTTGTTGTATCTATATTAGTAATTATATTGTCAAGACAAGATGTTACATCATTGCGCAAAAAGGTTGCTGAGTCAATTAAATATTTGAAATTAAGTCAACAAGTTCAAAAATTCATTTTTTTTTGTTTATCATTGTTCAATAAATTAGTGTTGAAGTCACTGCACAATATAAATTTCTTATTAAAAAAATGTTCAGAAAATCGCTCTAATCTTTCCATAAAAAGATCAAAATTTTTCTGTATAGGATTTCGATAGCAACAACAAACATAAATATGTGAGTTTATGTCTTTAACACCACAAATTTCAAAATGTTCAGATTTATATAGTTTTTTGCAGAAGGCATCTTCCTCACATTTAACATCATTTAAACCCAATATCATTGAACCACCTCGTATTTTGTTTGTTCAGAAATTGTAAGCTACTAATTTATAACCTTCTAATTTAAATATAGGAGCTGAAACCTCATTTAAGAAATGTTCACAAAAACAAACGTATTGTACCTCAGATTTTACAGAATTGATATAGGTACAGTTCTATCTCATATTTTTTATTTGTTACGCCACAGACGTTTTGATAGAAAATATTCATTGCTTTTTTTTTTTGGGCAGCTGACTTAATGTATTATTGTTGACGAAAAAGCGAAATGCAACTCTGAGGCGGAATATCCTCAGTTTGAGTGCCTGCAGTGCACTTCATATTATTAGCTGTTTGAGTTACAACGCAAGGAACATTTGCCCTCATAGAATTATTATTATTCAAGCTGCGTAGTTTGGTTATAAAGTTAATATAGTTTATTTTATATGTCACTCTCAATATTTCACGAAGAATTAGTTTTGCAACAGTATTTAAATTTTTATACCCACGACCATTATTATGAGCATTATTATACATCAAGGGCACAAAAGACGCATGACTGAAGCTTTACAAATCCACTGAACTAGGTTATTTAGCTTTGTTTCATTAAAATAATAATTTTTTTGAATTTCACATACAACAACATTTGTACATTTAATTTGGTGTAACGTATAATACAAAAATGATTGCAATTCCATTAGATCATTATCATTTGAACCACCAAGTATAATTACATAATTCTCCTTAGTAAAGTCAATGCAGAGAGTATTACATGAATTTAATAATTCATTCAGCTTTGCATTCGGCTTTAAAAAACATGTAACATGATAACCTCTCGTCTGTGAGGTGGCTGATTTCAGCCAGTAAAAAATAAGGCGCGTCTGTGGGCTGGCTGATTTCTGCCATTACTACACGGTCGCATTTCGCGGCTAAATTCGTTTATTTCTTTATCTTTCTCTGTGGAATAAGACCGTGACTATGTTCATTATGAACTTGGCTGTATGATATACGTTACTACTAGCACCGTCTATAGAAAAAATAAAAAGAAACTTGTCATTGAAGTTCCGTTGATTTCGTTGAAAAGACATGTGGTAATTTTGCTTTTAAAATTGTGAATTACTAGTTATTATATCTGATATCATGGAAAATACAATAGAGCGGTAAGTTATCTTTAATTATTTATCTACTTTTCGAGGCTCGTTGGCAATTTTCAATAAAAATTTTGTAATTGAATTTGACTCAGTACTAGGAATGACCACCGTAATGTCGTAAGTTCTTCATTTTTAAGTGACTTAATTGCTTTCTGTGTCAATATATTCTGTGCAATATATTGTGAAACTAATATCTAAGCTAAATACGAAAGCGCAAAGTATACTTTGATGTAAAAAGTGAGAAATTGCTTCAAAAGTATGTAACGGTCGTTAAGTGGCTGATATCCTCCAACTTCACAGACTAGGTTTGACATTTAAATTGGTAACGATGGAGAATATGGATAAGCCTTTGGCAGTGATGGGAAAAATGGTTTATTAGAAGTATTTAATAATTCAAAATGCTAATTATTTGATAATATTTTAGTTTGAAGTAAAATATATATAATAGTTTTGAATTAAAATATTTAAGTACAAAATTCAAAATACGTATTTTTAAAAATCATTTTTTTAAATACATTTCTAATCGATTTGTTGAGAGATCAGTAATTAATTGTTTTGTTTGAAATATAGAAAAATATTTACAACCAGTTTGACTTGCGATCTCGGTATGTAAGACCATTTTGAATATTACAAAGACTATTTTTATTTAAAATGCAAAATAAAAATAGGTAATAGGTATTTGCATTTTAAATACATGTATTTCAAATTATTAACTTCTCTGGTACTTTAGTCTACTTTTTTGTACTGGACTGGAACATTCACGAGGCATTGGGATTTGAAAACTAAAGTATTTTTGCGTCTTATATTTTCAGAAATAAATTGCAGATATTTAATACACGAGGTGGCACTCGTTCGCACATTAGTGCTCGCACACGCGGTGGTGTTCGCACACGTGGTGGCGTACGCACTCGTGGTGGCGTACGCACACGTGGTGGCACTGCAGGTGTGGCGCTAGATGTGGACGCGGCACTTGTTACGAGTATAGCATATGGTGTGAGCACAATGCGAGGTGGACCAGCGGTACGAGGCGGGTACGCAGCGCGAGGTGAACGCAGCGCACTTGTTACTGGATTTGGAAGGGGCATGTCAAGACCTTCCGTCTCAGAACCGTAATCATCGTCACGTTCTAAGATCTTCTATACTGACCAATTTTTGTATATACTAATTACAGGAAATTTTTACTATTTTAGCCTATTTAGCGCGATGATAGAAGATGTACAGCAAGGGTATGGGTTGGAGCGTCCTTTACACGCTAAGCAGAGGGGAGATTAGGGATCACTAGCGAGACAGCTAGATTAAATTATTTCAGTTATTTCCATAGCATAATGTAATATGTGATTTTGCTATGGGGAAATGCGGCATTCATATAAATAAATAATTAACCTTTGGCCTCTCAGTATATCTACGAAAATTTGATTTATGTTAACAAAAAAAAGTAGTTTTATTAAAAAAGTGATATATACTTTGTGAACACTCACAAATACAAGCTTGTGATACTAGTTTCTTTACTCCACAGATTCTGTAATCCATTCTTGGGGCAATGTATGAGCTATTACAACAAAGTCCCAGAAAATATACCAGAACTCTCTATTTCTAAGTTTAAATATTTAATTAAACAAAACTATGAATTATATTATATTATAACCATGAACAGAGTATAAATATCTACGTTCATCACTCAAATGGATACTCAGAGCACAAATGGATATACCTGGGACATCTGGTGTATGAGGCAGGACCACCAACTGCTACGCTACTCGGCCGTAAGAGCAGTAGAACAACGGGAATAATTTACTTATGTTGACTTTTACTCCGTTTATTGTTTCATTATAAACACAAAGTAGAAATTAAAAAAAATATTTTAAAACAAATCAATCTCAGTCTCATCCATATTAGTCTTGACACATTTTGGATGTTTTTGTACTAATTTTGTATTGTATAAGTTAGCATTGATTTTATGAAAGTTCTTAGAAACCATGCAAGGTTTTTAATTTAAATTAAAGCTAGTTGAATGTATATCTTGGAAAATATAACAGTTTGGTCAAACAAACAACTTAATCATTTAAAAATTAATTTCTTGTAACCACTAATTTTGTAAGTAAAAAAAGGACCCTTTTTTGTGTAACTCTTATTCTAGTTTCATTGAGCATACCCATGGACCACTTGTGATTTTGCTTACCTGATAAGCTAAAGTTACAGTAAACATCAAGCTTCAATACTCAAAGCGCTTATTTACATAAATATACGTTAAAATATGGAGGTCACTTTTGTTTAGTCTCAGAGTAGTTGGTTTAGAATGAAAGTTTTAAACATTGTTTTGCTGAAAAAAATTGTATGAAGTGGATTGCTTTTTTGTAATAAATCTGTAAAAATATGTACTGTTGATGTAATTAAATGATTATTATTATGAAACATTTCGTTATATTTTATTTTTAACATAGAATTAAATATGAATATAAGTGCCCTAACTTAGATGTAGTATAACAAATTTATTATAATATTGCAGTTAATATGATTTAAAGAAATAGGAACAGAAACTACTTCTGAGTAATGGATAAAGAAAATAAAACCTTAATTTAAAAAAGAACTGGAGATATTACAATTTTTATAAAACTAAAGCCAAAAATAACTCAAGTCTGTGATGTGGCTGATTTCAGCCACACAGACATGACATATTTCATTTTGAGTTTCTCACAGTTGAGAGGTTAATCATTCCCTAGTAAACTTTGTAATTTGCTTCTCAAACCACGACCTGCTTGATCTGACAATATCATGACTCGATGTTTGATGTTTTGTTGAGTGTGTGAAGTTCGAGTTTCGTTGAGCGAACTTGCTCTAGCGCCACGTGACCTCACGCAAGGTGTATCATTTATACCCGAAGCAGTGTTCTTAATCGGTATGCTGTTTTGTGTATTTGAGATAGATGCCATCCCTTCAATCGGTTTGTAACAGCTTTGAAGGTTATCGAAACTTTTCGAGAAAGTACTATTAAGCTGCAACTTAATAGGTTTTGCGGATTTAATCAACTGGGGAGAAGCTAAACCTCCTAAAGATTTATATACTGAGTTTATTTTTCTATATTGTGGTGAGTAAAATCTTTTTGCTAAACCAGTTGAATTTCTTCTTAGGCCTTCTATCCCAATAGTTTTGTAGAATTGTAATTTATTTTCATAGTTCTGCAACTTTTTTTAACGAATTATTTTCAAGATTTAAGTTATCAATCTCATTGTTTGCCGTTATTAACTCCTGAGTCAATTTTTCTATAGTAGATTTTAAATGTTCAACTTCCGTAGAATCTAATGTACCAATACAGGGCAGGCTTTGATATGTGTTATCGAGGAAGGATTCATCACTCATTTGATTGTATAATCTGGTTTTATTTCTTTGTGTTATGTTGTCATAGTCTTCCTCCATTTTTGTGTAGAATTATTTGTTTTTTATTTGCGCCCTCTAGCGTCAAAACGTCGTGAGACCGTCGTATAAGTATTATTTATGTCCATTTATTCATGGAGTCGTTTGTTTAATAACAGATGGCGTTCGTATTGTATATATATTGTATTTGTAATAAACTTATTTGGCTCGTCTTACATATTATTTCACAAAGCTAAACAAAATTTTGCAACGATGAGGATCGAACTTACGTTACTCCTGGTGTCTGACTGCGCAACACCAGCTATTATCCAAATGCGCCAGCGCGGTTATTAGTTACTGGTTGAATTTTTCGATATTAATGCTTTGCTTTTTATTGATATGACATTGAGCGCGAGTTTTCTGTTATGAATGGTCAAATTCAAACTGCAGTCATTTCACAAACACCCACTTTTAGTTTTTTTTATAGTTAATGTTATTTATGAATTTTAAACAATGAGGATTATATTTGTTTCGTTTAATTTGTTTCTAACTAAGTTTTTAGCACCTTTTTTGTGTATTCACACTTCACTCAACCACAAAAATCCTTCATAATTATAGCAAGCAACTGTTATACTGTCACTGGTCAACAAATTTTTAATTTACACTTTTAACTATGTTTATACTTTGTTATAGTTTTGGATAACATTCACTGAGCTTATTTATGATGTAATTTTATTGTTTACACTAAAATTATTATTTACACACTGTATAGTATTTAAACGTAAATATATTTGTACGGAGCTTTTGTTTACTCAACGGCGCCCTCTGCTGAACTGAATAAAATAAAATAACCATAAGCAATAATATAATCTAAATCCGAAGGAGTCTCTTAGAGAAATTTTTTAAATGATCCCAAACCTAGAAAAAGTCCAAAATCTATCTTCCAATAAGTTTTTTTTATGAAACAATTTTTAACAAGGATATTGTACTAGTATAGAATAGATAAATTTCGATAAGAATTCTTGCAATTTATACTAATAAAATCATTATACTATATTCCATTGTTAAACTGTGTTAAACTTTAGTGCAAGGAATGGTCCGCCGCGCTGCATCGATGCGTGTTCACATGTCTTCGAAATATTTTTTTTATTTCCTTAGGTTTCCTCACGATGTTTTTCTTCACCGCCGGGCACGTGGTAGATCAGCACTCAAAATTGAAATTAACAAATTCGTTTCGGTTCCGAT
Source organism: Parnassius smintheus behrii (assembly GCA_036936625.1). NCBI lineage: Eukaryota > Metazoa > Arthropoda > Insecta > Lepidoptera > Papilionidae > Parnassius > Parnassius smintheus. Next base: position 16,444,363 of record JAUPFT010000007.1, read on the forward strand.
GGGGATCCAACCCAGTTTACTTGCGTTCTGTGTCGCTTATATTACGCGCGTGTAAATATACAACGAGCGCTGTGGCCCTGAGCTACCACGGCTCTACCACGTGAAGTAAAGTAGTCAATTTTAATTATAATCCTTCTTCAAATATACATTATTTTGGAAAAACTATTAATGGTATTAAGTCTGCTCTTTGTATTTTACGTATTTGGCGTATTGCGAATTGTGTATTTCAAACTATTTCTACTCTAACACCTACTAGAAATGATTTGAAATACTCAATTTGCAACCTCAATAATTTGGCCATTTACAAAATTATTGAGGTTTACTTAAGGCATCACTAGAGTAAAATTTTGTAGGCGACCGATGTTGCGTACGCATAGTATAAAAGGAATTAGTCAGTAATAAAAATAATGTCGTTCAAACCAAATTTTGGTCACCTAGGTTCAATTACGTGCACAATCACCATCACCGCTAATGTTAACACTTTCCTCAACACCACTACACTAGGGGAGTAGGGGAAGACATACAACCATCGTTAATTCGACACGTCTTTCACCTCAAAACGAGTCATCACCAGGAGAAATATAAATTCCGCGCTGGCTTAGTGCTAAACCTTAGCGGCCAGCCGTCGTAGAATAAGGCACGTTACTTTCATTTTTCCACGCGGATCTTAGCTCACTAATTTGAACATCCTTAATAAATGGATTTTCACCATTGAAGTAATATGTACTTACGTACTAGAACAGCTATCTCAAAAAAAATGTGCGCTACACTGTGCTCGCGCGGTTGTTTTTTTATCATAGAATAAACATAGGTAGAATGACCCGTAGGTAATAGTAGATTGTATTGTTAAATTGGTAAATTATATCGAGAACAATATTGTAATATTGTCATTTATTTTGTGTATTATATTTGTTTATTTAATATAATAGTACCCGGTTGACCGAGCTTTGCTCGGTATTTTTCGCTCGATTTTTTTTTAATTCGTGTGGTTTGGAAATTATATTTAGATACAAATTACATACTGATGAAATATAAATAATATTTTTTGATCTTAGCGACACAACAGAAAAAACGGAACTGGTTATTTGAATAAAAAATCATGAGTGCAATTATTTTAATTTAAATTTTCGTGTTTTTAAAAAATACTAAAAAAATGGCTCGAAAAAATAGATTTTCTCAAAAAAGAAAGGAACTTGAAAAAAAAATTAAAAAAAAATTCGGTCGGTCGGTCCGGGCTCGAACCGGGGTTTTACGATTCTGTGATCGCCCATTATACCAATTAAGCTATTTATAATCATTAACAATCTGCCAATATTTACCTTCTTATTCTAACGATATTGTAGCGGTTTTTCATTGCCTAAAAACACGGACAAAAAGACATTTTCTAAAAATAAATCCTAGCTAGATCGATTTATTATCCCTGAAACTCCCTGGACACTAAATTTTTTGAAAATCGTTGTGGCCGTTTCCGAGATCCTGATTATATATATATATATATATATATATATATATATATATATATATATATATATATATATATATATATATATATATATATATATATATATATATATATATATATATACAAGAATTGCTCGTTTAATAGTATAGGATTAAATGATATTATATCACAATTACATTTTAATGATATTTTTATCTAAATATTTTAAAAGGTATCTAAGTCAAATATAAAAACTAATAAATTTTTATATTTGACTTAGATACCTTTTAATTTAAAAAAAAAATATGTTTAACAAAACTTATTAACATAACATTTAAATTACAAATAATTTATTTAAATTAGAATAAAAGCCATTCTTAAATGCTGGGCACGCGAGAGTTAAAAATTGACGAATTTATTCCACTTTGACTTTGAAGTGGAAACCTAAAAATAAAATAAAAGAATAATAAGCAGATTTAAACATAAAAATTTAGCCTAATTATAATAACTTATGTGTTTCTACAAAAAAAAATGTGTATAATAATATATTCGTCCTAAACTTAAGTACCCACAGAAATGTCGCATCTGAACATATTAATTTCATAATCTATATTCAATGATACGAGATGGCGTCTTAGGAATAATTTGTTTTATTATTAATTTATAATACTTTTTTATTGAATAAGTATCTTATTAACCGATGAAAAGTAATTCCTTGGTTTTTACTGACATTTCTTGAATTATTTGTGCAATATCTAAGTACACAAGACGGCATATTTTTATCAAGAGATTTTTTTTAAATTAACACAACACGTGACAACTCTACAAGCGCCTAGCGAGTGACTGATTAAAGTGCAGTGCATGCACCGCAGTTGAGTGGAACAGAGTAGCTGAATGCAGTGTCTCCTCTAGTACGTAGTACGTAATAGCTCAATGATTTTCACAAAGTAATGCTTGATTCCATGAAATATCCTTAACCGAGCTTCCTGTCACCAGTTTGGGTGTTTTACATCTGGCATTTACGACATGGTATACCGCCCTTTATCGAAGGCCGTGTGTGGCTTTCTTGACTGGGTTCGGTTTAGACGGGAAATTACGACGCTCTCACAGAATACTACCGTAAATGGTAGCAAAATGCTGATAAGTATCGCATTGTGACGAGAACTGGAGACCCTTTTAACTGTTGATGAGACAGGGTGATAACCTTGAGAACTACGATAGAATTTGTATTCATTCTCAATTAAGGATATGTTATGTGGTATCTATAGCCCACAACGTCTATTTATCATTCGACAGACCTGTTGGTTTAGTGGTTAGTGACTCTGACTGCTATGCCGGAGGTCGTGGGTTCGATTCCCACCCAGGACAAATGTTTGTGTGATGAGCACGATCATTTGTTCTGTGTCTGGGTGTAATTTATCTATAATATTTATGTATTTAGAAATATATAAGCATGTTTATCAGTTGTCTAGTACCCATAACACAAGCTCTGCTTAGCTTGGGACTAGATAGCTTTGTGTGATAGTTGTGGAATATTATTATTATTATTATTATTATCAAGTCGATTATGTGTTCGTTTGTTTCCCTTCATTCTTTAAAATATATTCATTGGTCTTTTAAAAATCTGTAAATATTTTAACAATAGCTGTACTATCATATTATTATTTTTTGTTTTCTCCCTTATTTGTTTATCGTCACATTTAATTATAATTTTTTATTCAATTGGTAGCATAAAAGTGTCTATCAGACTACTCCACAAAACAATCGCACACAACGCAGACTTCGTAAGATGTGCCGAAAGATATCTTATTTTCAGTAATAAATGATCTTGTAGTGGCCATTTCCCCTTCCGTGCGTCGTACCTGTAGAAATTACGATACAAGCAAGTAATCTATGGGGTAGGCCTACGCTTAGCAACCGATTAATGACGATGGCTTGCATTTAATTTATTTTCATTATGTAGACCCGTAGTTATGATAAAATTCATACGATTGCTAATTTCAACTTATTTTCTTACTGGAACTAACTTCTCTTTTTTATATATAACACGTTATTTTTATTCATGGTTTTTGTTTCGTCTATAAATGAAACTTTTTAATTCCCAGACATCATTCAGACATTTAAAAGGTATATTTATTTATCTTATTGTTACTATTTACTGTTACAGCCTATTAAAGTCCACTGCTGAACATAGGCCCACCCCATAGATCACTTCATTGGAGGAATATTTGCCTTAGATACCACGCGGGTTGTACCGCAGATATATTTTCAGTCGTTAGTTTATTTAATTTAGTCGCTATTAAGAAGACGCTGCTATCCATGTCCTGATTTGTTTTTTCTGTCACTTCTTACGACACCTACGGGATAACATGGGGTAATGGATATTCTTACACAGCTCTACATGGTTACCATTTATTTACATAGCAAATAACAAATTATAAATTCAGTACCCGAAATAATATTAAAAATATTTTTTTCTTTTACGATCACCAACATGACAAACATTGTACCCATGCTTATAATAACAGTTAATATTCAAGACATATTTTATTATACAACTAGAGATCCATCTCGGCTTAGCACGAGTGATTTCTAGATCTCGACGACAGCGCCACCTATCGAGTCCAATTTTCATATCTTAAGAGGATATAGTAAGTCAGATCAAATTCTAATTTGACCCCACTTCCCCGCGCGTCGTATGCTATGTACCGATATGTTTGTAATCACTAATACTGTAAGTAGATAGGTCGTTAGATACTTATTTCATTAGGTTTATCATATTTATGCCTGTTTCTTAACACCAACCCAGTCGCTTCTTATTTTTATTACGGTTATTTCCCATTTTAATTTTACGTCGTCCTGTTGCGTACTTCCTCCTTCAAAGACCGAAGCGAAACTGACCGGGCGGCAGGAATCAAGCTTCAAGATGCCGATAGTTAAGGTAATTTCTTTTTACAGTGAAAATAGTGGTATTTAAAAAAAGTAAATCATAATGATTTCTTAAATTTACGCGAACACTACACATGATTAAAACTACTTTTACGGATTTTATCGCGTTTATTTTTACTTTTTATTTTTAATTCCCGACGTTTCGGGCGCTTTCCAGCACCCATGGTCACGGGGGACTGAGATGACTGACGTCCCGATGTCATTGTTAAACCCGGAGTACCTTCAGCTTTTTTTTTTTGCATAGATCGGACCATAAACAATAATTAAAAAAGCTGAAGGTACTCCGGGTTTAACAATGACATCGGGACGTCAGTCATCTCAGTCCCCCGTGACCATGGGTGCTGGAAAGCGCCCGAAACGTCGGAAATTAAAAATAAAAAGTAAAAATAAACGCGATAAAATCCGTAAAAGTAGTTTTAATCAAAAGTAAATCACATAAGCACTGCTTTATATTTAGTTCAGTTAGTATGCAAAGTTTCATGATCTTATTTAAAGTATTTTATGAATAACAGCGGTTTATTGTTTATTTTGGAGGTAACTTTGGATTTTTTTCTATCGAGAAAATTTTAATAAAAATAGGTAAAAATAATCATGTTTTAGTCTAACATAGTCCTTAACATTAATCCTGAACTTTACCATATATTTATTTCAAAATTAATGCTGCAATATTTTCGGCATAACGGAGAATTTTGCTAAGCCATTTGAGATTATATTTCCCCTTAACCATCCAGGGACTCAAGCGCTTTAGAACCGTTTTATAGTTTTAGAGAGTATACCAGACAGCAATTGATTTTTATATAAGAGATTGGGGTGAAAAACAAGGACACAGTTCACCTGATGGTCAGTATATATATGCTCTGGGCCAAAAGTCTATATTACGTAATATATGATGCCTCGTAGCATCTTTTGCTGTTGCACGGATGGGTCGACTCGAAACGCGGAAGTATCACGAACTTACAGGATACCGGTGTGAAGAAGAAATATTAATTACTTCTGCGTTTCGCCCGGTAAATGCACGTAACTGGAGGCTTTTCCGCAATAACATGGTAGCGGAATTAAAAAAAAGATTAGCCTGGGAGGATACCAGTATTAAAAGCCCTGAAGATTCCTTCGCCGAGTATCCACACCCTGGGTGTGGGTGCTTAGGCCGCTCCGTGTATTCTGGGGGGAGGGAGAATTGATTATACAAATATATAAAATATAGTAAAAATTTAAAAATCATCTAGTATATTGTGTCACTTCTTTCATTTTATTATCCCATTCCATCGTCTAGATTTGGCGATATCTTAAACCTCGAATTATTAGATCATTTCATGCAAATTGCAGTTAAACATTTTGTTGGTTGCCGGTAGGGTTCAAACTCTCGCGACTGAAATTTACGGCGCACACTTAATGCTTTAGTTACCTCGTCTCTCTTTACCAATATACTGAACAAATATTTCACGTAAACTCATAACTTTGCAAAAAATGTATACATACTTAATTATAATTTTGTTTTGTCCCTTCTCAGTCTTTTTGTCAATAGAACAATATTTCGGCGTCAAAACTTATTGTTAATTTCTAAAATTTGTAATTAAAATTATCGAAGTTAAGCCCAAGCAACTGTTTTGATTAACATATTGTTTGTGTGTTGCTAATGAGTTTGGTTTTTGTTAAAACAAATTATGACATTTCTCGACGTGTTTACCTTGCTGCTAATTTACTGAGATTTGATAATATTCTATTTCGTGAAAGTGGGTACCTCAGACCAACAAAGAATTATACACAAAATGTAGATTTCAAGTGACACTGCAACCATGCTCAATAGTTTTGACAGGCACTTATGTATTTTTGTATCTATCCTCCTCCCAGTTTTGGTTTTATAGAACGGCAAAGCTTAAGGTCCTAGACCATATTAGGACCATATTACCCTCATGCACCCTATATGTAGTCCTCTTACGCCACCTAAGGGATAATGGATTCTGACAATAATATCACTTTAATTAAACCTTTGTAAGTTGTAAGTAATTTTTGCAAACACCGAAGCTTAATTACAGTCCCTTGCACTGCAATAACAAAAGTGTACTGCACAGGGAGCCGAAGTAAGGTTGTGACGTTAAACTACAAAACTTTGTGTTCATGATATTGCTTTAACTGTAAAATGTGCGGATTATGAGTGGGCAAAGATATGATAAGATTACCCATGAAATTGTCCTTTTATGTAGAAAACTTGATCATTAAATCTATACCTATATAAAAAGTTGAAAATAAAGTTAAAGCATTGTACATTTCCTTTAACTACCACACAGCAATAGTCCGCCACAGACGCATCGTAGAGAAGCCGAAGGTCGTACAATGGCGGAGCTGAAAGACCTCACCACCGGCAGGACATATGAGACCTGGGTATCAGCCAGCACGAGAGCTGGCGAAGGCGCCGCTAGTAGAAGAGTATCGTTTTTTTCTTTTTTTATTTCATTACTTTCCCGTCAGATTTTAAATGGTTATTAGAAAATGAAGCATAATATAATATGCGATGCATATGTATGCGTGAGTGCGGTTCCTTACAATAAGTAAAGGGCAATCTCGGCTTCGACATCACTTAAAATGAACGTAGTGTTTTATCTATCTTTCTTTGTTGACACATAACGTTATATTTAAAGCATTTCTGAATGGGTGTTACTATTAGTGACAATTAGCGTCTGATTATCGCTGAAAGAGCACAATTTAAAATATAAAATTAATCCTATTTGTCCAAAATGAAATGTTTTATGCGACAGATTTTTTTTCATCGCACCCACGTCCAATATCTCCTATTTTGCAGAATCAGAATCTTATTGTATTAAACTATTAGTGTATTGTGAAGTGGTGGTGTAAGAATTTTAACTACCCCATGTCATCCTGTAGGTGTCGTAAGAGCGACAGAGGGAAACGAATCAGAAGTTGGGCAGCGGTGTCTTCGTAATAACTACTAGAAATAAAAAAAACTGCGGTTGTCAACGGCTTTACGTGCTTTTCGAGTGAGTTATTGTCTATTTTTCAAACAATTCGCGTCTTGGCGATCTTTGCTTTGTATGGGGGCACAACCGCTATATTAAGTTTCTTCTTAATATATCGGTGGTGGTAATCTTTTAAAATATAATGCTGTAAATAAACAAAAAAAGTTTTATTTTATTTCTATATAATGCTGTAATTAAACAGAAAAAGTTTTTGTCTCAATTAGTACGCAGCTCCACTTATACCTTTTTTGATATTATTTAGTATCTGCTTGCATCGCCATAAGAAGCGAAGTATAAAACCCTCATCTCGGTGACGATGGCCAAAATCCATTGGGCCATTCATAGTTTCCAACCCTATAAGGCAGCAGGACCTGACGGCTTATTCCCGGCACTTCTTCAGTGGGGGGGTAAAGTCCTAATAGTCAGACTTGTTGCCATAATGAGAGCATGTCTGGCTCTTAAATATGTTCCTAGGGAATGGAGGGAAGTGAAAATCACGTTCATACCCAAACCAGGTAAGAACGACTATACAGACCCAAAATCCTATAGGCCTATTAGCCTCACATCCTTTCTCCTAAAGACGATGGAGAGGATGTGTGAACGGGAGTTGAGAGGGCCGGCGCTAATTAACTTACCGCTACACGAAAACCAACACGCCTATAGCTTAGGTAAATCAGCAGAATCGGCACTTCACCAGGTAATAACAAAGATTGAAGAGGCCATCCAAAACAAAGCAATATGTCTAAGCTCCTTCATATACATAGAAGGTGCTTTTGACAGAACAAATTTCTCCAGCATAAAAGGTGCCCTAAGTAGACATAATGTTGAACCGGCGCTGATTGACTGGATAGTAAACACGCTCAGTACACGAACAATAAAGATTGCTGGTGAATCTCAGACAATTCAGATCATGAAAGGATGCCCGCAGGGTGGGGTTTTTTCACCTCTCCTGTGGAATATGGTCATTAATGAGCTCATCAGCAAAGTAAACGCTAATCATTTCTACACAGTCGGTTATGCAGATGATCTGACAATACTGGTCTCTGGTAAGACAGCAAGCATTGTGTGCGACCTGACCCAAGCGGCTCTCCGTATTGTGGAGAGATGGTGCAGGGAATATGACCTAACCATTAATCCAAATAAAACGGTTATAGTAATGTTCACACAAAAACGAATGCTGAATAACTATCATCTTCCAAGTTTTTTCAGCACAAAACTCAAACTTTCTTCCGAGGTAAAATACCTAGGTCTTACCTTGGACCGTAAACTTAACTGGAACAAACACATAGTAAACAAAATCAGCAAAGCTAGTTTAACTTTCTGGCAGTGCAGAAACATGATTGGCAAACGATGAGATTTAACGCCAAAAATTATACTGTGGCTGTACAAAACTGTAATTCGGCCTATGATCACATACGGCTCTCTGGTATGGTGGACCAAAACCAATGAAGCCACTACTATACAAAAGCTACAGCGTTACCAGAGATTAGCTTGTATGGCTGCCACGGGCTGCATAAGGACAACACCAACAGCAGCTTTGGAGGCTATGCTGGAGCTAACACCGCTTCGTCTATATATACAACAAGAAGCAGCTTTAGCTGCCATTAGACTCAAGACCCTAAATTTTTTAAGTAAGAGTAGAGTCCCCCATACAGATATAATCGATAGAATTTACTCAAAAATTCCTATCTTACAAGCCAAGTATGATAGGATCCCAAAACAATTTGTATTTGATAAGAAGTACAGGAAACAATTGAAGGAAACTGACCATCTGGAAGGATTGGGTCCAAGAGAGCTCAAAGTTTTCACGGATGGCTCTAAGACAAATGAAGTTGTGGGGTCTGGGGCTTTCTCTGAAGACCTTAATATTCACATATGCACACCGCTGGGTACTCACAACACAGTCTTCCAGGCTGAATGCATGAGTATCATCCAAGTGGCCATAGCAATAGATGCTAGGAAGGTGAAAGACTTCTCTATCAGAATACTGACCGACAGCATGGCGGTACTACAAGCTCTGAGTTGCAATGTGACGAACTCGGGACTGATATACGAGTGCCATCAACGATTGAATGAGGTATGTAAGCACAACAATGTGACTCTGCAATGGATCAAGGGACACAGTAGATCTAGAGGCAACGATGCAGCTGATGAACTGGCCAGGAGGGGATCGGCCCTAGCAACTATGGGGCCGGAACCAATAATACCAATCCCCTTTGGCTACGTTCGTTCACTGGTACGTAGATACTTCAATAATTTACACGCTCAGCTTTGGAAAAATTTAGTAGACTGTAGACAAGCTAGAGAGGCCCTACCTGGAATAAAAAGTCGTCTAACCAAGGTTCTAATGAGACTGAACAAGCCACAGATCAGGATAGTAACAGGTGCTATCACAGGACATGGCTCTTTTAACAAACATTTTTTCACCATAGGTGTTACTGACAACCCCCTGTGCAGGGCATGCATGGGAGAAGAAGAAACGGCGGCTCACGTGTTTCTGACATGTCCAGAAGTCGCTTCATACAGGGCTAAACATCTCGGCACGCCGGGATCGCTCCCCGAAGTTGCTTGCAACATCAAGGGACTGCTGAGCTTCTTCGGGGAGATATCATGGCTCGAATAAGCATATTTTCCTGCCCACACGCAAAATACGCGCTTAGACGTGGAGTTGCGGAAAACAGCCCGTCGTAAACTAAACTAAACTAAAACCCTCATCTCGAGCATATCACCATATATTTTAGTGTATAATTTCTATTATAAAAATTGTGCGGTCGGAGAGTTAGATTACATTATTTTTTCAACTCTTATCCTGATTTAATATGTATTTTTGTCAGACCAAAAAGCGAAGCCTTCTTTTTATTCAATCCTCTCTTTCTCTTTCTCTCTTTTTCTTATGTGATATTTTACGTAACAGCCGACCCGAAGGTATCTTTTTGCACCAATACCTTATATTGAGGAGACGATTATTAATAACTAGTCTGGCCATAAATACAGTTAAATAAAAACTTTTCTTTTTTCAACTTTTAAATTAGTTTAATTAGGAACACGTTCATTATTTTTAAATGTTCTTTCAATTTCACGCCATTTCACATATTTTTGTGTTGAATGGGTGTTAAAAAAAATAGTATTACGGTAATCGCCTTGGGCATGAAACCGTCGGTCATATTCCAGACACTTCAAAAGCTTGGTATCAGCCGTATGTTCGGATATCGCACTATCAGCAGATTCGACAATACTTCCTCCATCGAAGACCATAAAAGATCGGGGCGGCAGCGTGCTATTAGAACACAAAGAATTACAAAGGCTGTTAATGCTGTTAAAGCCAGAATTCGTTGAAATCCTATTAGGAAGCAAAACATTTTATCGCGAGAAATGAGGATTTTTCATCCTATACATAAATCTAGACCAAGAGACTCCATCGACATTACCGCCCAATTTCGATATTACCAGCCGTATTAAAAGTTATAGTAAAGGTAATAAATAAAAGAGTTACTATGTTCTTTTATTATTAATATTTTATATTATTATGGGTGGAAAAGCGAAGAAAGGACAAAGTCTGTTCCAATTTTATTGGTCCTTTTCTATTTAATAAAATTAACCGAATGAAGAACGTACATCCGCTTAATAATAACAATTGAAAAAAAGTGGACAGTTTGACTTAAATCACAAACTTACTAACTACTTTTTAATTTAAATTTATTAACTGATTTTTTTAATTATAAGCACCTGACAAGCATGTTATTAAAAAGTAGTAATTTGTAAAGAGTTTGAGTGTATATTTTATGTTAATATTTTTAAGGATGAAACTAGCGTGTAAGATACAGGCCTGAGCTAGCAAAATGAATGTGTAGCAAAAATGAATTAAATGCTAGCAATTATGATCTTGTAGTGTACACTTTCATTTCAATTTTTTTACTGTACAAGTAAATATAAATTAAAAACTCATATTCTTATGAAATGTTTAAAGCCTTAGTGGTCGAACTTGTTTGTTAATCGAATCAAACTACATGTTACGCATTCAAGTACTTATTGAATTAGAAAATTTTTGTTCTACCCGAAACTTTAATCGTAGGAATTAGACAATAAGTGTGTACTATATCTTGTTTAATCGATACACTTTAATATTACTAATAGATTTGTAAATAAATTGCAACCTTACATAATATCGACGTAAATACGAAATATTGTACTCTATCTCCTCTCTGAGTGTCACTCAAAGTAGAAAGAGACAGGTATATAGATAATTAATACTTCATTTAAGTATGTACCTGATAATCAAAGATTACGGAGTCATAATCTGATCATTGAAGTCAATGGATCAGGTGGCTCAGGATCGTGCTTTGTGGCACTCTTTGGGGAAGGCCTATGTTCAGCAGTGGACTTGTGAAGGGCTGGTGATGATGATGAAGAATCAAAGATTAGAAAGTTCTATTATCTTATATATAAGTTCTATTTAGATAATAATTATTTTACACAAGACAAGACAAGATTACAGTGCCCCAGTTTATGCGCAAGCACAGATGTACTCCCTATTCCCTCATTTTCATCTCGGGCGTCGGACCAGCAGATTTACGTGCTTTTCGAGGCATCGGAGTGAATCACCGCCAACTTTTTGTCTCCTGGTTGCTACTGAGAAATCCTTAACAAAAACACCCAATAAATTATATTGGTCTGACTCGGGATTCGAACTTGCGACCTCATTCATGATCATAAATCACGTTTACGATCATTATACGAACCAGGCGGTCATATAACAATACAAGGATAAAGTCCAAAGTAAATATTATTAATTAGTAGCTCAGGGAGCCGTGGTAGCTCAGATGGTTAACACTCGTTGTAAATATAACAGAAGGCGAAAAACCCGGGTTCGATCCCCGCCGGCACCAATGAAATCGTTAATTGAAGTTTAGACTGCTGATTTACCACGTGCAGTGAAGGAAACATCGTGAGGAAACCTGCATGTCTGAGGAATAAGAAAAAAATATTTCGAAGACATGTGAAGTTCGCCAACAAGCATTGGGGCAGTGCGGCGGACACTTCCTTGCCCTAAAACCCTCTCAAAAATGAGCGGAGGCCTGTGCCCAGCAGTGGGACGTATATAGGCTGTAACTTTACTTTACTTTTACTTTATACAGATTCTAAATAGCTAAAATTCGTCGATGTAGCCCGAAAAACCGACAACCGATGGGGAAAAAAGTTTCTCGAGTGGCAGCCTCAGTAACAGGTATTGTTAGTGGGGAACATGTTGTATCTGAAAGCCACTATTTTTTTATGATTTTTATGTTTTAACAAAAGGCTCACGTGTTTATGAACAAACGTTCGTATATATATACTTATGGTACATTTATATGTACCTTGTGGTAAGGTCACGTTATTGCTTATACGAAGGTAATACAATTTTCTATGTGTAGTGCCCACACATACAAAATAATGCTATTATATTTTTTGCGTTCTGAAATACCTTATTAGTTTCAACTTTTAAGGAGTTACAAGTCTACAGCAAAATTCTATAACCTACATCTGCTACAAGAAAATGTGACGAAGGATTCTATTATATACCTGCGTGAAGTCACTGAAGTGAAATACTAACTTTCTGTTAATTTTAACATAATTGTGTATTATCATTTTTATCAAAAATCCATTTAGTATATATAACTTTGTTCAAAATAGTAGTTACAACTTATATCCTTTAAGTTACTTACAAAAAAAATTTGAAACTAAATCCAAATTATAATTATCTCTTTAAACAAAACGCGTTTTTCCTCGTCTCAACTTTATTTGCTTTCATTTCAGTTTAGCTAATTTATTCACTCGAGCAGTAACGAGAAACATAACCTTATTAAGGCGTGAACATCATTTAGTTCTGTCAGCTTAGGAGCATTAGATTAGACATCTAGGTTAAATTAACGTTCACAATCTGGACGGTCTCATTTACGGCTTTGAAATGTAATTAATCTTTTATTATTTAATTCTAAAACAACAATTATTTTTACAAAAATTTTATATTTAGTTTCATTATAATTTTCCTTTTGTAAATTAATACTGTTTTATTTTAAGCCTGGATCTGCTTTTTCAACAGGCTTTGCTACTATAAACTGTTAAGAATTCTAACTCGTTTTTTAATTCCCCTTTATCCTTGAAACAAGTCAGGATGGAAAATGTGCAGTGTCACCTGATACTAAGTGGATTCTGTGGCTCATAGACACTTAGTTGTCACGTAGTTAGACACAAAATGTTGATGCATTTGTTAGTTTTAACCCTGAAGACTAAGAGTAAGTGTTTATGTTATGAAACACTACTGGTAATAAAATAAAATGAAATTACATAAACTGAAACGAAATATATTTATTTTTAGGACGTAAGAAAACAAAATTTCGCTTGTTCAATGTCCTTTTTTAAACCTACTAGACTCACTAACGTTTAGAAATGTGGTTGCATCGTCAGTGATGTTTCGATGTATTGACTGTGTGAGTGCGTGGTCCATTCCCGGTGGTGTCAATTTGTTCGTGCTTCAATTTTTCCGGACCGATACGACCTAGGGACCTTAAAGAAAATAACTTATTCCTTTCTAAAAAGCCGGCAATGCACCTGAAATTCTCCTGGTGTCGCAGTTGTTCTTGGGCGGCGTTAGTCACTTAACATCAGGTGAACTGTATGCTCGTTTGCCCTCACATAGTACGTATTATAGAATACTGACGTTTTCTTTTTCAGATTTTAATAATTGATCTATCGGTACTGACTTTCAAGATATGGGACAATTATTACAGTTACAGTTCATTTAAAAAAAAACTTACATAATGCGCGATTAAAAATATTTGTGATCATACAAAAAACTGTAAAGTGACTTCATAAAAATATCCACTATCCTATATCAACAGTATCTTAATCATAATAATTAAAAAATTATAGCTACCAAGCGTGACAACTATGGTAAAATCCCCCTTATGAAACAAGCTATGGTGGAGTTCAGCTGTGGACTTTTGGCCCTCTTGGAAGGTGATATAAAAATCAAGAACTATGCTTAGTTGTTAAAAATAGTATAAAAACTTATAATTGGTTTAAAATACCTGACTAAGTAATATCCTAAGCGCTTGTAAGTCCAAATATAAAAATAATTTCAAGCTGCTTAGAAGGAGAAATAAATTGAAGCATTTTTTAATTTATTTTCAGTCAATAAAATTCCTATATATATATATATATATATATATATATATATATATATATATATATATATATATATATATATATATATATATATATAAACAGCCTTAGTAAAACAACTTATAAAATACAAAATATTAAAATATATATAAAATATTAAATCTTAACAAACAAAAGGAGTGTCTCTACAAAGATTATGTTCTATTGGCTGATTTTTGTACGTTTTACATTTCTTTATAACAACAAACTCAATAAATTTTTGTGCTTAAGATAACGGATAAGAAATTCCCCGTCCCTTTTGTAAATAGCCTAAGAACGTGAGATGAATGGTATGACTGCATTTCTTGATTTATTATATACTGTAGCGAAATAATACGTACATAATACATCAATGTTTCAATAAAATTATTTGCTCTCTGTTCTAAACGTGCTGTAAATAGTCTATGCAAAGCGTCACTTCAATTTATAATTAAAAATAATTATTTTGACATTCTTTTATTTAGATGTAGACGATTCACTGACCTCTATATATACAAGTACGCTGGACTGGCTATACCATACAAAATGTCTGTGTCAATTTGAAGCGCCGCTAAAGGATGTCTTGAAAAGTAAAATTGACATAATATGCCAAAGTCTGTTGGCTTATTTATATTTTCTTATTTAATAAGTCTATATCATTGAAGTAATATGTACTTACGTACTAGAACAGCTATTTCAAACAAAAAATGTGCGCTACTCTGTGTTCGCGCGGTTTGTTTTCTTATCTATTTATTTATCTATTTATTTATCTATTTATTTATTTATTTTTTTAATTAATTAATTTATTTATTTATTTATTTATTTATTTATTTTTTTATTTATTTATTAATTTATTTATTTATTTATTTATTTATTTATTTATTTATTCATTTATTTATTTATTTATTTATTTATTTATTTATTTATTTATTTATTTATTTATTTATTTATTTATTTATTTATTTATTTATTTATTTATTTATTTATTTATTTATTTATTTATTTATTTATTTATTTATTTATTTATTTATTTATTTATTTATTTATTTATTTATTTATTTATTTATTTATTTATTTATTTATTTATTTATTTATTTATTTATTTATTTATTTATTTATTTATTTATTTATTTATTTATTTATTTATTTATTTATTTATTTATTTATTTATTTATTTATTTATTTATTTATTTATTTATTTATTTATTTATTTATTTATTTATTTATTTATTTATTTATTTATTTATTTATTTATTTATTTATTTATTTATTTATTTATTTATTTATTTATTATGACACATCAACAGCATAACACACAATACATTTATATGCAAATCTTACATAAAACAAAGGCCTGGTATGTACGCCAATAAAAGACGTGTACAACATTCTCTTAAAATCTAAGACATGTTATTATAAATACGAATATTAGAAAACAAAAAAAAGCACAAAAATAGTACGCAGATTATCAAAATAATTTTACAAAATTTTAAGAAATTTTAAGAACCTGCTTAGAGAGCAGGTACACAGATAACTTCTTTCTCAAACTAATGCATGAGTCATGAAAAATGTCAATGTCAACAAATGCACATACCCGGTTGTATTCGGCGCAGATTTTTGATATAGGCGAATTTTTTAAGAGGTTTGTTCTACTGGCAGGGATGTAAAAGATTTTAGTAATAGGATGGCGTGGATAGTTGCATGGGATGTTAAGATTAATGCACTGAAGTAGGTTATTACAATCTACGGCATCAGAAATTATTTTTTTAAAAACAATATATTCAGCAATACACGACGGTTACAAAGTGACATCATTGCGAAATGTTTGAGACGAACGTTATAGGTGTTACGGTGGGAAATGCCCAAAGAATGGAACGCAAGATGTCTAGTAAATGAACGCTGTATGCTTTCAATGCGTTGGGAATAAGTGATAAACTGAGGACCCCAAACCACCGGTGCAAACTCTAGGTGACTTCGAACCAAGGCGTTATATAAAATTATTTTGGTTTTGGCTGACATAAAACCTTTAGCGTTTCGTTTTAGGAAGCCAAGCATTCTTCCAGCTTTTTGGACGGTAGCGTCAATGTGAGACTTAAAATTTAATTTGCTATCCACTATTACGCCTAAATCTCGAACTTCTTTAACCTGCTCCAAGGTATCAGAGTTCATCTTATAGGAGGACGTGAAAGGTATAAACTTTCTTGAGAATTTAATATGATATGATTTTTTAGTATTAAGTATCATACCATTTAATTGACACCATGTACTAATTCTGTTTAAATTACTTTGGATGAGTTGCACGTCTGCAGTAGATTTTACTGTTTTGTATATTTTTAAATCGTCAGCAAAAAGACAGTATTCAGAGTTGCGTATTTCAAAAGTTATATCATTGATAAAGGCAGCAAAAAGGACTGGACCCAGATGCGATCCTTGCGGGACGCCTGAGAACGCTATATAACTTTCTGATTTGTAACCATTCACTACCACAAACTGGAGTCTTTTTGCTAAATAAGACTGGAACCATTCTAGCAAAGATCCACATACCCCATATCTTTTTAGCTTGTTAATTAAACGCGAGTGACAGACTTTATCGAATGCACTAGAAAAATCCATATATATAGCATCAACTTCCTGTCCTTTGTCAATTTCTTTACAGAGATACGACATAAATGATACAAGGTTAGTTTCAATCGAATGGACCTTCCTAAACCCATGTTGATGGTCTGATATACATGTGCTTAAGTGACGCGTAATAATTGGACATATCAAGGATTCAAACAATTTAGGAATACATGAAATAATTGAAATCGGTCTGTAGTTACTAACGTCATTAATAACGCCTTTTTTAAATACCGGAACGATCTTTGAATTTTTCCAAATATCAGGAAATACTCCATCACGCAAAGATTGATTGAAATAATAGCCAGTGGTAACGCTAAGGCCGAGATACAACGTTTGACGAAAACAGGGGGAATCTCATCTGGGCCAGCTCCCTTGAAAATGTCAAGCTTTTTAACTGCACCTATAATGTCTCTTTCAGTTAATTTTACAGAATTTAAACATGAATTATTGAACATAGATACGTCACCGCCGTCGTTTGCAGCCACTTTACTAAACACAGATGAAAAATTGTTTGCAAACATTTGGGCAATATCTGGTCCGGTGTTTGCGACTTGATCAGCTTGATACATTATAGCTGGGATATTGGATACGCCATTGCGCCTGTCCTTCACAAAACGCCAAAAGCTTTTTGGATTTTTAGAAATATCGCTTTCAATTCTTTTTTTAAAATTAAAAAGGCATTGACTACTTACATTATGAGCACGTTCGCGAAGAAGCTCGTATTCAAGTTGATCACGAGGGTTCTTATATTTTAAATATTTTAATCTTTTTTTGCTTTTCTCGGAAATTATTTTAATTAGGGAATTGCTAAACCACGAAGGAAATTTAGTTAGTTTAGGTCTTGTTTTAGGAATATAGGATGCTACGGCTATATTTAAAAAGTGGTAAAATATATTAGTCATTTCGTTATCATTTTGACATTTTTGTAGCTCCACTTGCCAGTTAATGCTCTTCAAGTAAGGTACAATATTGCCATAGTCTGCTCTAAAGTAGTTGTAACGATGGCTTATTATCGGCTTGAGGTACTCGGAAGTAAGTTTTGGGATCGATATCAAAATTGGAGGATGTTTTTGATCTACTTTGCTAAGCATACTTATAGATTTAGTAACATTTAAATAATCAACATTGGATAAAACTAGATCTAGTATTCTACCATCAACATTAGACACATCGTTCATTTGCGATAAATTATTGACAGCCATAAAGTTAATAAGAGAAAGTCCTAGTTTCGAACCATAATTTATTGCAATACATGGGTCACTATCCAACTTACGGGACCAATCAATAAAACCTAAGTTAAAGTCGCCCAATATTATGACTTTATCTGATATATCTACGATATCAGTAGAGTTTTCTAAAAAGCTAGATAAAGTTTCAGAAGAAACAGGAGGAGGTAAGTAAACGGCGCAGATAGAATTATTTTTTTGGAGTATGTCGTTAGTTTTAACATCAATAGATACCCATAAATCTTCTGCATTACTTTCCCAACTTGATTGTCGAGAAGAAGGAATATTTTTAGATACTGCAACCATCACACCTCCTCCGCATTATCATAGAATAAACATAGGTAGAATGATCAGTAGGTAATAAAAGATTGTACTGTTAAATAGGTAAATTATATCGAGAACAATTTTTTTAATTTTGTCATTTATTTTGTATATTATATTTGCTTATTTAATATAATATTATATCACAATTACATTTTAATGATATTTATATCTCAATATTTTAAAAGGTATCTATCTCAAATATAAAAAACATACTAAATGTATGTTTAACAAAACTTGTTAATATAACATTTAAATTACAAATATATTTATTTGAATTAGAATAAAGAGCCGTTCATAAATACTGGGCACGCGAGAGTTAAAAATTGACGAATTTATTCCACTTTGACTTTAATGTGGAAACCTAAAAATAAAATATAAGAATAATTAGCAGATTAAAATTTAAAAATTTGGCCTAATTATGATAACTCATATATGTTTCTACAAAAAAATGTGTATAATTATATATTCGTCCTATATTTAAGTACCCACAGATATGTCGCATCTGAACAAATTGATTTCATAATCTATATTACGTGACACAAGATGGCGTCTTAGGAATAATTTGTTTTATTACTAATTTATAATACTTTTTTATTGATTAAGTATCTTATTAACCAATGAAAAGTAATTCCTTGGTTTTTACTGACATTTCTTGAATTATTTGTGCAATATCTAAGTACGCACGACTGCATATTTTTATCACGAGATTTTTTTAAATCAACACAACACGTGATAACTCTACAAGCGCCTAGCAAGTGACTGATTAAAGTGCAGTGTATGCACCGCAGTTGAATGGAACATAGTAGCTGAATGCAGTGTCGCCTTTAGTACGTAGTACATATTAGCTCAATGGTCTATATTTTGAACTTTTAAACTAAAAACCGAAAGTATTTTGGTGTTTGATTGTGTATAATATTATTTACATAATAAGAATTATTTTTATTAATAATGAGAGAACAAATTAAAACTATTTGATAATATAAGTACTTAAAAATTTGTTACTAATCTTATTATCATATATACCAACATGTTTGGGTGTATATTACTGAGTTTTGATAAACAACAAAATTCAATAGGGTTGTCGAGTTCCTTGTCTATAATACTTATCGATGTTCTTTCCTACCCATATGTGTTAACAAAAAAAGTCGCCAACAGCGGATGATTATCAAATGTTTATTAATTAACAGGTTCCCAACTGAACCTAGACTAAAATTATGGCTTAAATGAATGAAACAAAATGATCATGTTTGGAACAAATAGATTATTATTTCGAATGTTTTTTTTATTTCTTCTTTCCTCATTTTCCACCAAACTCAAGGGCCATAGCCAAGTGTCGAAGCATTGCCTGATGATGTCGAGCCACGTTGGATGTGTGTTAGTGGGCTGCGGCTAGAGGAGATTCCTCTCTCTGGACCGCTATAGTCGAGGTGGATTCGTAAGGGAAGAGGAGTGTTGGTATTGCGATTGGCGATACGCCACTTGACTATCTTTCGCGACTTTGGTGAGGCTGCACCACTTGATGCTTCCAAGTGCTCGTTTTTCCCAGGCTCCATTCACATATCGAGCTCGGGGAGTCCGTAGTGCAGCTCGTATCTCTATAAATGTTTCCTCAGTTTAAGATCTTTCTAGAATATTTAGAGACGATACCAGAAAATCCGACGGTATGGGTTTGGTTGCTTGAGAGAGAGAGAGAGAGAGAGAGAGAGAGAGAGAGAGAGATAAAGCTTTAGTGTGGGATACTACTTGCGAACACTTTGACAGCATCCCATTTCAGGTGTATCTCGTCTAAAGCAGGGGTGGCATTAGAGGCAACTGAACCAAGTAAATAGCCCAGAGTATCTGGAAGATAAGTACATATTTGTGCAATTTGCTGTAGAGACTATTGGTCCGTAGGGTGCACGTGCAGTGTAGTTCCTAAAAAACTGTATCTGTGACTGATCATCGCTGCTGGTAATAAGAAGTTGTTTAGTTTGTTGTTTCCTCGCTTGAAGGCTAAATATAGCCATTTAGTGAGGACACGTAGCCAGCATTCTTGGGACGATACCACAGAAAGTATGACTTTTCAGTTATTTTTTTAAATTGTAATTTCAATTTCAAAAATGACGTTGTTAATAACTGATGACTATGTAATTCAAAGTTTATATTTTTTTATACTATCTTGCTAGCTCATACCCGGCTGCCATAGCTGCCGCAGAAAAAATAATTGTGTAAATATCATTAAAAATGTGTAACATTTATGTTGTATAATTAGGAATGATAATACAATCGTTGAATTAGAATGATTTCGATAACTTCCTATAACTTTCAAATATATAGTCGGTATAATACGCACGCCACCTCGCGTCAGTTTATTGTACCATGCGTATAACCTTCGCACAAGTGCAACCAATAAGTTGAATAAGTTTGACCGCAATCTGATGAACGCTATGGCATCGTAGAAAGTACGAACAAACATAAATTTTTATATAGTAGAATATATTTTACTGTCTATAGACAGACCTGTAGTTGATTAGAATAGGCGTTATTAAAGCATCTGATTTGTTTTTTATAATACTAGAACTAAATGAACGGTTGACACTAAATTATTTTAGAAATTATGTTTTTATTTTTATTTTGTGTAGATAGTTTACTCTTAACAATTTTTAGTTTAATGGTCTAAAGGCTACGATGGCTATCCGAGTACAGAACCAGAGTACAAAACTAGTCCAACTGTAGAGATGTGTAAGACAGGGTGTCGTAATATCCCCGAAATACTTTACCGCCGCATCGGAAGACGTTTTCAAGCTACTGGACTGAAAAGGATACGATATTAACGTCAATGGCATGTACGTCACTCACCTTCGTTTTGCCGAAAATATAGTCCTTCATGCAGAATCGCTGGAGGACCTACGCACTATGTTCAATGACCTCAATCATGTCTCCCAATGGATAGGTCTTAAGTTGAACATGGACAAAACAAAAGTCACGTGTAATGTCCATGTAACACCTATGCCGGTGGTTTTTGGGAGCACTTAGCTGAAGTTTTTGTATTTTTACTTGGGACAAATAGTCCGACTAGGTAAGTTCAACTTCGACCGACAGGTCAATCGACGGATTCAACACGGCTGGGCAGCGTTCGGGAGATTACAACACATCTTCTCAGCAGGAACACCTCAAAACTAGATTGTACAACCAGTGCGTATTACCAGTGATGACCTATGGATCTGAGACGAGGTCTTTCACTGCTGGCTGTATGAGGAAGCTCGAAGTTGCTCAGCGAGCTATGAAGGGGGCTATACTCAGGGGTTCAAACTTAGGAATGAGGATATCTGCAGCAGAACCAGAATGACCGATATCGCCCAATGGATTAGTAAGCTGAAGTGGCATTTGACCAGCCATATAGCTCGAAGAACCGAATTCCGATGGAGAAAAAAGGTTCTCGAGTGGCATCCTCGTACCGGCAGGTGAAGTGTAGGACGTTTCCCCACTAGATGGAGTCAAAAATATAAGACATGCAGGAAGTTGATGGATGCAGGTAGCTCAGGACCGTGATTTGTGGCATTCCTTGGGGGAGGCCTACGTTTAGCAGTAGCCTTGTCTGTCACAGTCCGTAACGATGATGATAATAATGAAGTTATAATTCCATAAATATAAAAAACTTAATTTTAAATTTAGAAACGAGGATATTCGCAGTAGAACCAAAGTAACCGACATAGACCAAAGGGATTAGTAAACTGTAGTGGCAATGGGTCAGCAGTATAGCTCAAAAACCGACCACAGATGTGGGAGAAAAGGTTCTTGAGTGGGAGCCTCGTACTGGAAAGTGTAGTGTCTTTGGCGTCGATCAACAATACCAACTAGATAACGGGTCACGTACAAAACCATAGCTAAATACTGTCCGCATGAATATAAACTATGAAAAGACATAAATTAAATAACATTTAGTGTGATATCAACCTTAAGTTATAACAAATAAAGTGCTTTTTCCCGTTATTGCCTTGCGAGCTATACTCTCACGTGCAAGAGCTCACTTCTCATGCGCTCTTGTTTACTGAGATGAATTTCTTGCGTCGACCCGACGTCTAGTTGGTATTGTTGATCGAAGGTCTTTGGGGAAGACCTATATTCAGCAATGGACTTGTGAAGGGCTGTAGAGATAATTATAATATACAGTTGATACATATGATTAAATATTATTTGGAAACGTCGTAGAAATATCCCTCTCTCTGCCTATGCGTCTATATGTATATATATTTGTCTGAACACCACAATTTGTTACAAATCACGGTTCTTTGTCGTCTGCATCCACGGAGATCCTGCATGATTTTTCAATGATTTATTGTCACTCAATAAAATATATTTTGTAATATTTGGGGTCGTTTTTCGAACTATGCAATTGGTCCGTTGATACTGCTTACAATTTTGTCAATCTTTTCCTTGTTGTGGATATTATCATGCAGAGAAATTGATTGTAGTCCTCGCTGAGTGTCTTTGGGCTTCGTCACACGATCAGCAGTGATTGACTGCATCTTGGTGTCGTAATTTATATCTGAAAATATGCTAAATTTATTGCACTACTTTTATTCTATCGCTTAAGTTTAAAACTCTACTTATAATATAATAAGTTTTAAACTCTTAAAGCTATACTCGTAGATGAGGAAAATGTGCAATAGGTGACCAATTACAACTCTTTTTAGTACTAAATAAGTGGGATAAACGACCACTTCAAATTAATGATAACCAGATACAGTAACCTACATCTTTCCTCTATAAAAAAAAATCAAGGTGCATTCTTTTTAGTAATTATTACTGGGTCCTCTAGTGACGTGAACTTAGAGGAAATGCCTCGTTAATTATAAAACAGTTCTCTGCACCTCCCATACGAAACGGAGCAGCATTACGCTGCCATTTTACATTGGTATTCAATGAGATGGTAGTTCTTTCACAACTTATACTGTAGCAATTACACAACTTCAATGTGGCTATACAATGTTTATTATAATCTTAAAATTAGTCTGAAGATATAAATGTAAGGTTATGTAAAGTACTGAACTGTAATTATGGAGACACGGTATTATAACAGGCTGTAAGGCATTCCATCTTAGTCCTTACAGGTGTACTTTAATTGATGTTGGTTGCAAGTGTTCGTGAGTCGCAGTAGTCACGATCGGGTGGGCTCGAAATTTAAGTGCCACTTTAGTTTTAAAACAAGTGGTAACATTAAATTTTTTCTTCAACCGACTTCAATATAAATAAAATGCGAACATTATCAATCTAGTTAAAGTCAATTAAATACTTATTTTTAATAATACCTTACTTTAAAACTACTGGTCAGATCCTCATCAAATTTATATGAAATCACAAGAAAAGCATTATCTTTCGAAAAAAAAGAATAATCAAAATCGGTTCAGCTAGAAGCAGTCGAATTGAGTACCTCCTCTTTTTTGAAGTCGGTTAAAATACTTCATTGTATTGCAAAATTATAAAGCTACTTTATTAAAAATATTTTATTTTTGTAACACAATAATATTATATTATTTGTGAATATTATGGTTTATTTATATGAAATATTTGATATTTCGAATAGAAAAAAAAGAATATAATATATCGTTGGCACCAAATTGCAAACGTTTAAAGTAAATACGAAATAAGAAAGTGTGCCTCCTTTTATTCAATTTGTTCACCCGCAAATAGGTCAAGGATATTAAGGATTACTTTCATGTAAGGGATATGAATAAGTCTATATAATAAGTAAAATTTAATTGATTAATACTAAGAAAATTAATATAATATAGTTATATATAATAAGTTAATATCTTGACTGTATAAATTTAAGGGTGACAAATGAACGCACAGTCTACCTGTAAGTGGATGTGGTGGCCTATAGACACCAATACACGCACACACACACACACACACGCACGCACACACGCACGCACGCACGCACACACACACACACGAATATATATATATATTATATATATATATATATATATATATATATATATATATATATATATATATATATATTTTAAGTATTCTGCGCTAGTTCGAACTTCCCCTAGCTGCTGTGGCATATCTCCTTTATACCTATACATCCAGACTCAGCATACGAAACATATAGCTGTTTTACGCTGATATTCTGCGATGTATCACAGAATATCAGCGTAAAACAGCTATATGTTTCGTATGGTGAGTCTAGATAATCGGAGCTCGTTTTTAATGGATAAGAGGCATTTCATCTTCACAAAAAATCACAGAACAATATTGCTCATATAGAACTGGTACCCGTAAATTCGTGGCTAAATGTATTAAGCCCTATCTCCGACCGACGTCTCCGTTAATTGATAACTAGAGATAAAAAATCTATTAATATAATCCTGAGCAGCTTCTTTTATATTTACGTCTACCAGACAATTTGTAAGTCTGTTTCTTACGACTTCGCCTGGAATATAAATGTGATTTACTATCTAATATTAACAATATTTCACGAGAGTATTACACGCAGATGGTGCGTAAGATAAATGACGATTTGACGTGCTTCTGATTTAGAACAACATTATTTTTAACTATGTGTTGTGTTTGTGTTATATATGACATACTGCCATGCCGTTTCATTTCATGATATAGAAAAGGAATATTTCAGGTCTGTGCCTTCGGCTTGACCTATCGGAGAGATCACCCACCGTAATTCTTTCATGTGTACTTGCCAAATTTACCACTAGGGCTCCAAAGGGGCTTCGTCCCCCTTTACCGTACCCTTGAAGGTTGTAACACGGTCACATTCCTCAGTACGCTGTCGTTTTCTAAGGAGTGTGTAAATATCTATAACGTTGTGTACCGTTCGAAAAGTGTTTTATTAATTGTGACTATAAGTGGCAGAATATTAAGGAAAAGGTCAGAACGATAATGTTTAATGTTTTAGTTTATGGTTGGATGCTGTATACATTTATGTCGTCAAGTGGCAATTGTCACAACAATAGCCGTAAAGGCTCGGGAGGCGCAGCCGTCAAGGCTTGCAAGACGCAGTTGTCAAGGCTGGTCTGGCAAAGAAAGGCAGCTCCCACGGAACTCCTTATCAGCTGAGGCAAGGCGATAGCACCTTCAGCCGCAGCCGTAGCTGAGGCACAACGTCAGCCGAGGCGTTCCTTCAGCCGTAGTCGAGACGCAACGGCAGCCGAGACGTAACAGCAACCGAAGTGCAGCTGAGGTATCTCTTCAGCCGTAACCGAGACGCAACGGCACGTATTAATTTTTTTCGCGATGCAAAATGTTCGACAAAATGTGCGAATATCTTAGCATTGAGGCTAAGATATACAATACAGGCGCAAGTATGAATTAAAGCTTACAGATATTCTATCTCGAGCAAATTATTCACATTTGGGTAGAGAATATCTCTTAATAAAATCCTGGAATGTTTCAGATGTGTGGACAACCAGGCTGGATAACAATGGAGGAATTTTTGGAGATATCAGCAGACACGGCAGAGGATGACAGAATCTTTGACTGAATTAAGCTGTTGGCGCAGGAATTGTTACTGGTTGGCTGGTTAAACTGGAAGACGTTGGATCTTTTCAAAGTAACTCTGAGAATAAGCTAAATGTGGACCCACAGATATTGAATAAACTGCGTTTTGCCTTGCCAACAGTAGGTTTGGCTCAAACTTTTAATCCACTTACTGTGTGTTTACCGGAGAAACAATATCGTGATATTAAGCTAGCCATGTTGAACTAGCCCTTTTGTAGGGCACTCATCATGAGCCCTCCTAGCTTAGTCAATAAACTTAAGGGTTCGTTTGGGCAGGCGAAGATTTTTTGCGATTAAACCGGTTAAGCCGTTTTGTGTTCACTTAAGCAAGCAGCAGAAAGAGGCTCAAGCCTCAAGAATCAAATCCTGAGATACATAGAAAATGAATATCCGAGTTTGAAAAGCCCTAGTATCAATTCGGGTAATAAGAATCCTGTGGCAAAGAGATCCAAAGTAGCTGCTTTGCAAGGTGAGATGAGAGATACGTTTGAAATCGTCTTGAGTGTGACCAAAAAGATTGAGCAGCAGAGTAAGCGAAAGGGGGTGGAGAATCAAGTGAAGACGGGGAACAGTCAGATAGTCAGTCAGAGTGCTCTAGTGACGACACTCGTTCAACAGGATCAGAGATCTGGACTCTGCCAGTGATAGACTTACGGAAGAAACCGATAAATGACCTTGAGATCGTTTTCACCTTAGGTGAAAGAAAATGAGCCTTCAATCCCTACTACCAGCAGTGTAGTGGCGGTTAAGAATATCCACTACCCCATATCTTCCCGTGGGTGTCGTAAAAGGCGACAGAGGGACACAGGCAGGAGATGGGCAGCAGCATCTTCCTGATAATAGCAACTGTACGACAAAAAAAACTGCGGTTGCCAACCCGCTCGCCAAGCGTGGCAACTATGGCAATATGAACATGAACAATTACACAAATAGACGGCCCCCAGTCCCCGGCGGCCCCGCTATTCCTGGCTACGGTGGCGACCATGGTAACGGCGGGGCAGGGGGTGCTAAGAATCTCCGGTGGAGGTTCGGTTGCCACCTACGACGACTCGACCTGGCAACATTTAACGCACGCACTCTGAGGACTGACGAGAAGATCCTGGAGCTGGAAAAAGAGATAGACAAGTTGCGCCGGAATATTATAGGATTATCCGAGATCCGAAGAGAGGGGGAGGACACGGTGATTCTCGAATCCGGCAACTTCTTCTATCACCAGGGAGGGAAGGGACCATCTGTCCCAAGGAGGTGTCGGATTTATCGTCCACAAGTCTCTCGTCAACAATGTTGTAAAGATTGGGAGTGTGTTGACGAGGGTCACGTACCTGATACTCAGAATCACCAAACGGTATTCGCTGAAGGCCATACAGGCAACCTCATCGGGATGTACCAACCTCGGCACATCCCGATGAGGAGGTGGAGGAAATGTATGAGGATATTTCCAAAGCCATGCATTCCTCCAAAACTCAATACACGGTGTTGATGGGAGACTTCAACGTAAAACTAGGCACAAGAGAAAACGGTGAGCTGAAGTTAGGGAAATTTGGAGTAGGGCAACGGAACCGGTGGACCTGGTCGAGCCCCGACGGTTCGACAAAAAATGAGATTGACTTCATTATGACGACCAGACGCCAACTGTTCAGTGATGTCTCAGTGATCGCAAGGGTGAAAACTGGCAGCGATCACCGAATGGTTAGAGGCACACCGAACCTAAACGTGAAGTTGGAGAGGTCTCGTCTAATGAAGTCAACGCTCCGTCCCCCTCGTTCTCTAATCCAGAATCCCGAAAACTTTCAGCTCGAGTTACGTAACCACTTTCAGTGCCTAGAAGATTGCAATTCAGTGGACGATGTGAATGACAAGCTCGTGGAAACTGTCCATACGGTCGGAGCTAAGTTCTGCAAGACCCGCCGCAGAAGAACACAAAAACTCTCCGATTACACTCTTAATCTCACGGCTGTTAGACGGGAGATGAGGCTGCAATCATCAACAGATTTGACAGCATACAGGCAACTGAACAGACAGATCTCCAAATGCATGCGGCGAGACTTACGCAACTTTAATACTGCTCGTATTAAAGAAGCCATCGAGCGGAACCAGGGCTCCAAAGTCTTTGGCAGAGATCTGTCTGCCAGTAAGAGCCAACCGTCGAAGCTGAAGACTGAGTGTGGCAGCATCGTTTCTGGGACACCTGAGATTTTGAGTGAGATTGAGAGGTTCTATGGGCAGCTGTACACATCATCGTTGGAGCCACACGCAAGTGTGAGTAACGATCCAAGAGCAAGTCTTATCCGACACTATTCCGATGATATCCCGGACGTCAGTCTGAGCGAGATTAGAATGGCTCTCCAGCACCTTAAAAACGGCAGGGCCCCAAGCTAGGATGGAATTACAGCGGAGCTTCTGAAAGCGGGTGGAACACCGGTACTTGAAGTCCTTCAGAAGCTCTTCAATTCCGTCCTCCATGGTGGCACTACTCCAGAGGCGTGGAGCAGAAGTGCGGTGGTCTTGTTCTTTAAGAAAGGCGACAACGCTCTCTTAAAGAACTACAGACCGATTTCCCTTCTGAGCCGCGTCTACGTGCTGTTTTCGAGAGTCATTACGAATCGTCTCGCACGCAGACTCGACGACTTCCAGCCTCCCGAACAAGCCGGTTTCCGAAAAGGCTTCAGTACCATAGACCACATACATACCCTGCGGCAGATTTTACAGAAGACTGAAGAGTACAATCTGCCACTTTGCCTGGCGTATGTGGACTATGAGAAAGCCTTTGATTCCGTCGAAATTTGGGCGGTGCTACAGTTCATTCAGCGGTGCCAAGTTGACTGTCTTTGTGCCAAGTTGATTGAAGTGCTGAAGTGTTTGTACAGTAGGGCTACGATGGCTATCCGAGTACAGAACCAGAGCTCGAAAGCTATCCAACTGCAGAGAGGTGTAAGACAGGGTGACGTTATATCCCCGAAACTCTTCACCGCTGCATTGGAAGACGTTTTCAAGCTACTGGACTGGAAAGGATACGGTATTGACATCAATGGCGAGTACATCACTCACCTTCGATTTGCCGACGATATAGTCCTTATGGCAGAATCGCTGGAGGACCTTAGCACTATGCTCAATGACCTCAATGGTGTCTCCCAACGGATAGGTCTTAAGATGAACATGGACAAAACAAAGATCATGTTTAATGTCCATGTCACACCTATGCCGGTAGTTGTTGGGAGCACTATGCTCGAAGTTGTTGACGAGTATGTTTACCTGGGACAAATAGTCCGACTAGGTAAGTCCAACTTCGACCGAGAGGTCAATCGACGGATTCAACTCGGCTGGGCAGCGTTCTCGTCAGGTATACCTCAATCTCTGAAAACTAAAGTGTATAACCAGTGCGTGTTGCCAGTGATGACTTACGGATCTGAGACGTGGTCCTTCACTGCTGGCCGTATGAGGACGCTCAAGGTCGCTCAGCGAGCTATGGAGAGGGCTATGCTCGGAGTTTCTCTGCGTGATGGACTCAGAAATGAGGATATCCGCTGTAAAACCAGAGTGACCGACATAGCACAACGAATTAGTAAGCTGAAGTGGCAATGGGCCGGCCATATAGCTCGAAGAACCGATAACCGATGGGGAAGAAAGGTTCTTGAGTGGCAGCCTCGTACCGGTAGGCGTAGTGTAGGGCGACCCCCCACTAGATGGAGTGACGACCTGGTAAGATATGCAGGAAGTCGATGGATGCAGGTGGCTCAGGACCGTGCTTTGTGGCATTACTTGGGGGAGGCCTATGTTCAGCAGTGGACTTGTGAAGGGCTGTAATGATGATGATGATGAATCCCTACTACATCAGCAGGTATCAAGGCGCAAGGATTTTCCTGCCAGAAATTTGGTTCCTCAGGTTAGAACAAGATCAGATACAGGAAGGTTCAGAAGAAGCTTCACGCGTCACCTGTTTTCAACTCGCTGAAGGTTAACACGCATTTTGAAGGTTTAGTTTCAAAATCTTACAATCAAAAGCTTTTGGAGCGAGCGGATGAGTTTACGGGAGCTTTAACTCATGGCTTATTGAAACAAAGACAAATACTGATGGAGGGAATAAAATCTTTGGCCGCCAAACATACGTGAGCTTATGAGGACATAAAGCCAATGTCTTTAGGGGAATCCCAATTCAAAGAGGTATCGGATGATTAATTGTAGTTCACGTGTGCCAGAAGGGCGAAGATCATTGAAATATTGAATTGCGAAGAAAGGCCTTCAAACCCAAGGAACAGCACCACGTAGCGAAGCTTTCGGAAATTCCTCCATCATAGACTTATTCCTTCGATGTAGATCTACTCTCCAAATTTAACGATCAGCGAGGAGGCCTGAGTAAAATTGTTTCGCAAGTTCGAAGACCACTAAAGGCGAAGTTTTCTATTGGATCAAAAGATAATCGTTTTTAGAGGATGAGTAGTTCAGGTAACTCTTCCTACCAGAAAATAAAACGACTGTCATCGTCTCGTGCTTCCTTTTGTAACCGTAGCGCCAAAGAAACAAGAAAAAACGGTAAAAAAGACCGGTAGTCGAGTAGGCCACGACTGCACGTTTCAAGCGGGCCAGCTAAAATTATATATTCCCCAATAGCGAAAGCCCTATTAAGCCAGTTTTCTCTTATTCTGGCCCCAGATCATATTTTGAAAACAATTGGGGGGGGGGGGGGTATACTCGATAGCTTTTTTTGTAGTTAGAAAGTCAGAAAAAGACTAAGCTCTTTTGTAAAATATACGAATGAGGCACTTATTATAGGAGTAGATGTGGACTCTAAAAGTGTAGTAAAAAAAAGTAGATAGAAATAATGTAGAAAGTTTAATGTTTCATACTTTAATCTTTCTTACTACTACTGTTGAATTATGAGTTTTAAAGCTATTTGAATAAGTTTTAAATCGTTTCAGACCTCTGTAATTTTGAATTAAACAAGGCACATTAATAAAACACTAAAAAGTTGTCAGTATTTTAGATTCTCTGTCTATACCAATCAAAAGCTTATACTTCAAGTTATGCTGTCTTGAAAATTAACATATTTTCATTTAATTATTTAAAAAGGTACAAAATTCTTCGGCTTTAAACCTTATTGTCAACAAATTTTTACAGTTACATGTTCCTGAGCCTCATGGATGATCGTGAAGTACATCTAAAGTCCGGGATTAAAATATTTATTCAAAATATTTTTATTCACAAATATTTTCTTTAATTTTTTTATTTCGTTACTTCATTCAAAGTAAAAAAAAGAGTAAATAAGCTTCATTCATTTCATTAGTGCGTAATATTCCATACTCATATTATTATGGACGATCTTCATACTACTAAGAGAGCTATTGAATGGGTGATTCCGTCATGTTGCTCCAGTGTTTGGGCAAGCTTCAAATGCCTTCAAACTATATTAAAATATCTAAACTATTACACAATTTTCATGTAACTTTATCGTTTTTCACAGTGCAAGCCGGGGAATCTCTCACTAAAACCGACCTTATCAACAAATATCATCGTAATAATAGTAAATTTGCAAAAATTTGCAAAAAAAAATATTCATTAGTTATATATATATATATATATATATATATATATATATATATATATATATATACGTATCATATTAGTAACGTATTAGTCTTTTTACTGTTAAAAAACGAGTCAAAGTCCCCAGAATGGTTTTCGAAATTAGAGCGAACATACATGCGAAGGGAGAGTTTTATCATCATCATCATTACAGCAATTAACAAGTGCACTGCTGAACATAGTCCTCCACCAAGGAATGCCACAAAGGCCCTGAGCCACCTGCATCAATCGACTTCCTGTATGTCTTACCAGGTTGTCAGTCTATCTAGTGGAGGGAAACCCCACAATCCACCTGCTGGTACGCGGCTGCTACTCGAGAAAGTTTCTTTCTCATCGCTTGTCGGTTCTTCGAGCCATATGGCTGTCCCGTTGTCACTTCAGCATATTAATCCGTTAGGCTTTATTTGTGTCCTTATTCTGGTTCTGCAGATGTCCTCGTTTTTTAGTCTATCATGCAGGAAAATCTCGGATATAGCCTTTTCCATAACTCATTGAGTGACCTTGAGCATCCAGTAGTGAAAGACTACGTCTCAGATTCATAGGTTATCAATGGCAACACGCACTGTTTGTAAAACTTTGTCTTGAGATAATGTGGTGATCCCGAACGCTGCCCAGCCAGTTTAGTTTTTAATATTTCTGACATGAATTGGACATTCATTTCATTCAACAAGAACTTTGTTTTCCAAAACAAAATAAAACAAAGAGTTTAGATGAAGATGATTCAAATTTTTTTTGTATTACGAAGAAAAAAGTTTGGCAATTATGAATGAAAAATGATATCTGGCAAATGTCCACCACGACCACGCTGACAGATGTCGATTCTTTCATCAAAGTTTTTAATCACTTTTTGGCAAAATGGCGGGTCTATTTCGTTAATCACGTCACGGATTTTGAGTTTTAAGGCCGCGATCGATTCGATTGGCTCCGTATAGACTCTGTCTATAACATAGCCCCACAAATAATAAGCCAGTGGTGTTAAATCACACGATCTGACTGGCCATTTAACAGTTGAATTTCGTGAAATTATGCGATCGGGAAATTTGGTTTGCAATAAATTGATCGTTTCGATGGCTGTTGAGCATGCAAAAGCTTCTCAATAATCGCTTAAGGATTTTCAGAAGCCCAAATGCGGCAATTTTGCTTGTTGACGTACCCTGACAAGTGTAAATGGGCTTCATCTGAAAAAATGATTTTTTCAGAAAAACCAGCGGGCTGTTCCTGAATGAATTGAGCGAATCTACGGCGATGTGAATGGTCGGTCAGCTTCAATTCCTGCACCAGTTATACCTTGTACGGCTTCAAAGTCAAATCCTTACGCAAAATTGGCCATGTGGTGGTTTTGGATAACCCCAATTTTTGAGAACATCAAGGAATTGACAAATTTGGATCTTCTTCAACACTGTGGCTCACGGCTGCGATGTTTTCGGTTGAACGACCCGGTCGAACATGCATTGGTGTTGGCACATTTTGTACCGAGCCTGTCGATTCAAATTTAGCGACCGAATTCTTAATAGCGGTCTCAGAAGGACAAATACAAGAATAGGTCAAAAAAACTAAATGTCAAAACTGTCATGTTGTTGGTGTTGCCCCAATTGAAAAACAAAGTTCTTATAGAAAAACCCATTATTTCTTCCCCATATTTGCTTTTATTGCTGATCACTTGTTAAGTCTAGGCTTATATATGTATGAGTTTATATACATGTGAATAATAATTGCTGTACATACTTCTTGTTACACCTACCTCTTTTATCTCTGCACTACTCTAAGGTAGACTGGTAGATAATGCCTCAGGCATTAAGTCCGCCTATATACATCTAATGTGTGTAGTATGAAGTTAAATAAATAAATAAATTAGTGAAATATTTTTTTGCAAATTCGTTGGCGTATTAGAATTCCAATTTGTTCGCATATATTTAATTTGAAAGGAGCGCTCGGCTATTCAGAGAGAGTTTATTATAAAAAATTGCATATTCTTCAAAATGTATTAGAATCTCTTGAGCCGTAAGGGTAAATACGTAGGGCGTGTAAGGCTGAAATATACCAAAGAGTATATAATCACTACGTTTAAGTACAAACACACGAGCGTATGTTTGTTTGTCTTGTATGATCCCGTACCGCTGCACCTTCGACTCATGTGTGATCGCAGTTGAAGGCCTTAAAAATAAACACGGCCATGATCCTGTTCTGAATACCAAAGCCTTACGATGCTCAAACAAAGTGCTCTCTTCCCAAAAGCATTCTGAAGACGAGCAGCGCAATCTTGCGGAGAGAGTGAACTTTTAAAATCATGAAAAATCATGACCTACATTTTTTTGCATTAATTCCACTTTTGCTACAGGCGGCCAACTTTAAGTTGTGATAAGCAAATTGACACGCAACTTTCCGCCATAAATCAATAAATATATAATGAAAATTTAAAGTTTAAAAAATATAGCATTTGAAATTTAAACATTTATAAGCGGCCAGGAGCGCTATGTACTATAACAATAATGTACATCTTAAACAATTTAAAGATTACTTATTTAAAGATATTATCTTTAATGAAGATGTAATATTACACAAGCTGTATACTGTTTGTTCCATTATATACCTACGCTCTATGAAATTGGTTGCGATTTCAACTCGAAGTTTTATGTGGTCCATGGGTATCGTTGCCGACACCGTGATAGCTAGGCGGTGGCTAGGCTATTGTATTACATATTACCTAGGTACCTTTACCGTTCAGCCTATTATAATCCAACGCTGAATAGGCCTCTCATATACTACCTCATTTTTATTTTTTAATTTCAATATTTGCCATAGTTGTCAGGCTTGGTAAGAGGGTTGGCAACCACAGTTTTTTTTTTCATTTTTAGTAGTTACTAAGAAGACACTGCTGTGCATATCCTAATTTGTTTCCCCCTATCACCTCTTACGACACCCACGGGATAATATAGGGTAGTGGATATTCGTACGCCGCCACTACACGATACCTTGGGTACCAAAGTTGGCACTTTAAAATTGTTAATCATAAAGTTGACTGTTAATTAAACATGTACTTAGAAAATTTCTTTCAAAACATGGAAAGTATCTGCCATGACCGTTTAAAACTGCTGCAAACGTTAAACGTCAAAACGCTATCACCATGAAAACGAGAAAGGACTATCTTAAAGCGAAGTTTTTAGAAAATCGTTTACAATCAAGATCCATATTATAGTGCGGATGATTCTGGTTGAATCTATTTGTTTAATTATCTTTTTAAGAGTGTCATACACTTGTTTGTATAAATATTTGTATTTTCTTTTCTGACCCTCACTTACGGCTTGTTGTATTTTGAATAATTGTGATGTACCATTAGTTTTATATCTATTGCCATTTTATATAATATCAACATGACGCTCCCAAAAGAACAATGTTGCACTTGCAAGAAAGTGTAATCTAATAATCTTGCTCCCAAGTGTGACATACCACCTTACCCACTTTAGTAGGTAGACTTCTTTTAGTTTGAAGTTCGCTGGAGTGGAGATAATTAACTATAAGCATATCATAAAAGACAGTACGAGATATCGTTTTACCTCGATCTATTTACTCAGCTGTTAATAGGTCAAGGATGCTCCCTATGAAGCGTACATCACGCAGTCCTTTTGATAATTTGTGACATTTCTAACTCACTTAATGGAATGATTGCTTATATTAAGAACTCGTACATGGAGTGACAGCCTGGTAAGAGATGCTTCCTGCTGGAAGTCGATGGATGCAGGTGGCTCAGGACCGTGCTTTGTGACATTCCGTGGTCTAGGTTCGGCAGAGGACTTGTGATGCGCCGTAATGATGAATTTTTATTTACATAATTATTTGTCGAATTGTACTATTAATTTGTTTATAATATATAATTTATTTGTTTATATTTATATTAATCTGTTTACCTAAAGCAATTTGGCCTTGAAAATAATTACATTCAGATCTATTACTTCTTAAGGTAATTATATAATATAGATATACCAATAGCCACACAAAGTTAGGTTTTGCTGTACTTATACGTGGTAGAGTCACGCTGCAGCTACATTATTTTTGTCGCACGAATGGGTCGGCTCGACCGGGGAAGGACTACACTCTCACAGACTACCCGCGTAAAATAGCAGCGCGTATCGTATGGTGAGTGTAGAGATCCAGAGACCATTTTTTACTGCTACACCTTAGTCATCAGGGGTAACAACGCAACTGCGTATTGAATCGTAATCGAGGATAAATGTAGATGTCTATAGGTCACAATATCCACTTACCATCAGATGGACTGTGTGCTCGTTTGTCACCCTTATTTTATAAAAAAATGCTGTTCGTTAGCTAGGAACATGTCATATCTTAGGAAACCAGATATTTCTTATAATTACTCTATTTTTAACAAAAGGCTTTATTACTTAACGTTCGTATATGTGCATACGGTACATAAAGGAAAAGGTTACGTTATTTTTTTTATAAAAAGGTACACAGCTTTCTATATATAATACCTCACATATTGTGGTTATCTTTTTTTACACTCTGAAAGCTCTTACAACTTCAACTGAGTTTCCCCATATTAGCCTTAGTCGTTACGCAAAATTAAATAAAAAATCCGTGATAGTTGATATGTTATTCACTTGAGATGTTAATGTATGTAAAGCATGCCAAGAATTAGCAACAGCGAGGGTTAAAAAAACATTAGTCTACCGCTAAAGGTGATGGAAACAGACATTTTAAGAGGATGAGGCGCAAATGATAGCATTTCTACATCTCTTATACACATAGTCCTGCTCAGCTCATGTTACGATATAAAAATCAACAAGGCTAATTTTAGGCTGGGGACATGAGTGATGTTTTTTGAGTCAACAGCTCTTTGTGGCTCTCTAACGTATTATTACCCACCATTAACTAGTTCCATTTCAGGACCCTTTTAACTGTCTGTTTATTATTCCATTTTATTCCTCCCTATAAATGTAGATTTCTATGGGTTACAGGATCCACTTACCATCAAGTATACTGTGTGCTCGTTTGTCGACCTTACTCTATAAAAGAATCCGACATCTTTATGGCAAGTTACCATTCAGGCATTTTTTGCGTAAATCCTAGTATTTTTTTAAAAATAAATTTCCCTCTATAATATTATTAAATTTATTACTTAAATAATGACTTTTTGTATACTATGATAATAACTTGAATATTACTTGTATATTGTATACTATAATATATTCTGGGTCTGTGCATACGGCATCGTGCCTTAGGTCGGAGCTTAGTTCTACAAGACCAGCCGCAGAAGAACACAAAACTCTCCGATCACACTCTTGATCTCATGGCTGTTAGACGGGAAATGAAGCTGCAGTGTTCAGCAGATTTGACAGCATACATACATCTGAATAGACTGATCTCCAAATGCATGCAGTGGGGCTTACGCAACTTCGATACAACTCTTATTAAAGAAGCAATCGAGCAGAACCAGGGCTTCAAGGTCTTTGCCAGAGATCTGTCTGCCAGAAAGAGTCAAATGTCGAATCTGAAGACCGAATGTGGCAGCAATATTTCACCAAAGATTTTAAGTGAGACTGAAAGGTTCTATGGGCATCATTGTTGGAGCCACGCGCAAGTGTGAGTAACAATCCGAGAGCAAGTCTTATCCGACACTACTCCAATTATATTCCGGACTTCAGTCTAAACGAAATTAGAACGTCTCTCCAGCACCTTAAAACGGCAAGTACCCAGACGAGGATGGAATTTCAGCGGAGTTTCGGAAAGCCGGTGGAAAACCAGTACTTGAAGTCCTTCAGAAGCTCTTTGATTCCGTCCTCCTTGGTGGCATATTATTTCAGTTGTCATGATCATCGCGTGTGTATCATAATTGTTGGTAAAGGATTGATAAAGCAGCATCACATTCAACTGCAGAACGGCAACCATTTGTATTATCGAGTCTGTCTTCGTTGCAATCTGAAGTGAGTAATGTATTGCACTCTGAACAGCAAAACTTAGATCATACATCACACAATATACTGCTGCTTAATTATGTTAGCACCACTAACACTAAATAAATGTTTTTTCCTGGATGTAACGATTCCAATCGACTCATTATTCTATTAGCATTGTGGGTAAGTCTTTTTGCGAATACAATGACTATGTACGTCCAGAATGTAAAATCCGTAACTACCATTTAGGTAGTAACTCTTGGGGCTCACTTTTAAAATCAATATATAATCCTATTTAAGTATTTAGTGCAGCACAAATTGGAGATGTTGCTACATTATTGAACGATAATATGCACCATCACATAAACTTTCAAAATATTCACAGTATTCCTCAGCATACCGTACATTATTACCTATCTAGGCTTATCAAGGGCACAATACCAATAAATTCTGTCTGAAGTTCTCAGAATATCAAGTAAACAGGGATTGTTTTGCACTTGCTCTATATTGAATGAATTCAAATTCAAATTCACTTATTCATTGCCAGAATGCAATACATTATATTATAATGATTTCATTAATGATACCTTACATTCTACCATTATACTGGCGTGCAATATCTAAATAATGCTACAAGTGCAATAAAAAATAATAAAAAATAAAATAACCAAAAATTTATTTGAATTTACTTTGTTTATTCACAATATACACCCTAATAAAAAAAAATTTTGTTTGTTCATTGCAACAACTAGCCCACGTTCGGGCCCAGTAGTTCCCCACCTTTGGGGCACGTTGATACGATAGATAAATTAATAAAATCAACAATGATATATCATAATTTATTCTTTATTTTTAAACGCTACAAAACACAAACATTTTAAATAATCTTATTATAATAATCTGTAATGATGATTATTATAAGATTATGAAAAAAAGGAAAGCTAAGGAATTATCTGTAATGATAGTATCTATGTCTTTATTTTTAAACTATTTTAGCAGTAACATCACGTTACAATGGCTGTGAGTTTTTTTTATTCTTAGGTAAAAAACATTAAAATTTCTTATATTAGAAATAAATTTTGTCAGCTGCAAGCAACTTTTAGTAGATAATGAATAACTTTTACTAATTTTTAGCAATTTATGTAGAAAAATTATCAAAGTGCCATCACTTTTATGAAACAAAAAAGCTTTAGATTTTAACATGAAAAAGGCATGAACTTCTATTTAAATTAGGTATATAGAATAGGATAGGATATATAAAATAGATAATCATTTTTTTAAACGCAGATAACAAATATAAGCGTCAAATCAGTCTTCATCAGAATTGCAATTAATGGTAATAAATAAGTAAACGTTTCCCGTTACTCATTCGACATGGACCAGGTCGGATTTTCCAGGTCCAGTATCAAATTGGAGACGTTCGGCAAGGATATGGAAATATCTCCTACTTTTTCTTTTATAATTTATTATTCTGAAAAAGAAGCGAATAACTGAAAATACGTAGTAAAAAGACATACGCTTTGAAAATACAATTCTGCCTTAGAAGTTGTTTAAAAACTTACTTATTATCCCTTCCAGAAACTGATAATATGCTAATAAGTTAATCAAGGCCAAATTATACGGGGCAAGTTGTTACATGTAGCAACTTACCCCAAAAATTTGTAACTACCTGCGCCATAGTACGATTTTTTAATCAAATTAAAGTCACTATTGATGGATATCACTAGCAGAAAAAACATTATTGTAAATTAAAAGTAAATATTTTAAGAAAGTCCAAGCCAACAAAATTAGTGAAAATAAATAAAAATATTTGTAGAAAATCAAAGCTTTCATAATGAATTTGTTACTTACGTGTAAAGTAATAAAAAAATGTAAAGTTACAGCCTATATACGTCCCACTGCTGGGCACAGGCCCCCGCTCATTTCAGAGAGGGTTTCAGAGCAAGGAAGTGTTCGCCGCGTTGCCCCAATGCGTATTGGCGAACTTCTCATGTCTTCGAAATATTTTTTTCCTTATTCCTCAGACATGCAGGTTTCCTCAGGATGTTTTCCTTCACCGCCGAGCACGTGGTAGGTAAATCAGCATTTAAAATTGCAATTAACAATTTTATTGGTGCCGGCGAGGATCGAATCCGGGTTACTCGCGTTCTGTTATATTTACAGCGAGCGTTTACCATCTGAGCTACAACGGCACTTGTACGTGCACACAATTTTACAGTACACCGTTCTGAGAACCTCTGATCGTTTTTTAATAATGTGCTATGTCATAAGAAACCCATTCAGTCAAATACTATGCATCAGAGAGTTCTAAATTTCGGTAAAAATGTGTGTAACTACTTACCCCTGTAACAACATGCCCCACTCTCCCCTATGGTTATCCCATAAAATGGCTAGGGGAGCGAAACACAATTAGTAAAGTGACGTCATTCTAAATCCAGTATGGCGGACCGACCAAGATGGCAGACTAGAAATGTTTTACTCACTCCCATAATATGGGTATTATATGAAAGCGTTTGCTAGGACGAATAAGGAAAATAAAATGACGTCACTAT
Source organism: Parnassius smintheus behrii (assembly GCA_036936625.1). Lineage (NCBI taxonomy): Eukaryota > Metazoa > Arthropoda > Insecta > Lepidoptera > Papilionidae > Parnassius > Parnassius smintheus. The sequence goes on from JAUPFT010000007.1 coordinate 16,484,626, forward strand.
AAATCCTATATGGTGGACCCCATAAGGATGGCGAGCTATGTTTTATTCGTTTCTATGATATGGATATCAAATGAACATATTGATTGATTTGTTCGCTGAAAATAATACGAATAAAATGAAGTCCACAATCTGCTCTTCGATAAGATGAGGTTCTACTATCCGGCTACACGGTATGACTAAGCAGAGTCGTGTCTGAACTAATATCGACCTACACTCTGGGCAAATTCTAGCGGTGGTGAAAAAATAAAAATGTTACAAAACAAGATGTCCGCAATACCAATTTTAAAGAGTTATAAATCGGTAAAGGTTAGAGGTAGTTTGGTGGTGCTCGAACAAATATTCATTATATTAGAAAGTGCTCTGTGGAACAAATGTTGTAAAGACTGACAAGGGTCAAATACTGGCGATAAAAATTTTAAAATAGCTCATCTAAGATGGTGATCAAAAACCAATTAATGACACATTAAATAAAATGAACGGATTAGAAATATGTCCAGGATAACTGAAAACTAAAAATATAAATGATTAGTAAAAAAACATTATTAAAAACAAGCCTTTATCGAAATGCTCTAAAAAGTTTAAAAAATCATATCCACCAATTTATTACACTACACAATTTATATACGACATAAGAGCTTGTCGCGAGATTTACCAGTGTACAAGGACACAATGTGTAACTTGATATTGACATAGGTAGGTAATTCTAAGAAAAAATCTGTGTTTTTATAAAATGGGTTTTATAAAAACATAATTTTAAAATTGGTTTCTTCTTTGTAATATAAGCTTTATTTTCAAAATCTCGTTTTACTATGAATTTATTATAAAATTATGGCTTTTATAGATAGAATTATGTCAGTGTTAAGTTAGTCACGGGAGTGACACCTAAATAATTAATAAATTAAGAGTTCTCAATTATACAAGTGAGTTTTCTATCCCGTTCGATCCGACCCATTCATGCCACAACAATAATTTAGCTGCAGCATGGCTTTACCACGTTCAAAATGGTGCTATTCGTTTTCAACGTGGTAGTTGAAATGATGTAATGCAATAATAAAAATATAATAATAATAAAATAAAATAAATAATTATAATATTATATAATAATATATCCTATGGTAAAAATTATTTGGTGACTATGGTTTTGTAATTTCTAAGTCTATAAGTTAATGTTAATACTACCATCAATATATGTGCTTCCCGTAGTGTCAAGATATGACCATTAAAGCTCCCTCACGATGAACGATTTCTCCGTAAACACATCAATCACTTAGTGTGGACGACACTAGAAATATCGAATAACCATTGCATTAATAGTATGTTTATGTATAGAGTTTCTTTTTTATTATTAAAAAAAAACTCTGGAAGGATGAAGTGAGAAAGAAAAGCCATTTTGTTTTTGGTTTACATTTATAAGAGAATTGCCGCGGTAACTGAATAAGTTGAAAAGCTTTTGGTACGGTAAAATTCAATAGTCTAAGTCCTATGACTCCAGTAGATAGGATATGAAATTAGTTTTACGGATTTTATCGTTTTTAACTTTTATTCCTAACGTTTCAAATACTTTACAGCACCTATGGTCATGGGGGACTTAGGTGTTCTATTTCCCAATACCATTGTTAGACACGGATACTTTCAATGTAAAATAAGTAATTGTTAGTCCAATTTAGGTAGAAAGATTTTATCATTCTCGTAATGTCGTGAAGTCCTGCTGAAATGCATGAGCATATAACGCTTGGGTTGATATTTAATTATATTAAGTATAGGATCCTAAGCATATGGTTGATGTCATTCAGTCAGTCATGTCAGTCCATTGTTGAACATAGGCCTCCCACTTTGCTACAAAATAAGGTCCCGAGCTAGTTGCATTCATCGATGGCCTGCGTGTTTCGTCAGAAAGTCATTCTTTCTATGACTATTTTGCCTTACACTTCATTTTCGAGTTCGAGGTGTCAATCAAGAACCTTTCTTCGCCATCAGTTGTTGGTTCTTAGATCTCTATGACTGGCCTATTTCCACTCCATCTTGTTGGAATAGGTATAATAATTATAAATAAGAGTAAATAGGTATTTGTTAAGCTAAGTCAGTGCTCACTGACTGCAATCCAGCCTGATAAACGGTCTCACGTTTATTTTGGGAGTGATTGCAGCCAAACTATGTCTTATGATAAATAAAGAACTTAATTATTTTTTAGGTAACATCATGTCTGCAACATTGTAAAACAAAATATTACAGAAGTATCATCTTTTAAGAGAATGATATACTGGATTCACGAGTAAAGAAATTGCTAAACCATATTAGCTGTCCCCCACCGATGTATCGCAGCTGCTAATAATTTACAAATAATCCTAAGTGTGAAGATATTCGTGTTCAGCGACAAATTGTGTTACAAAGAAAATAGTGTATGTGCATTAAACAATATAATAAAATCACTCGTCTAACAATATTTAAAAGTTGTATTGGTAATTTTAATATTAGCTGGAAAAATACTTCTAGGAGGTATAAAATACTGAAGCTAAGTTAGATTATAGAATTTCGCATTTGCCTCGGATCGCATAATTTATTGAGACCTCAAAGAATAAGCGTAGTTCGATAGTACTTTAAATTATATAATATATGATGGCGCTAGAGATTATTTTTTATCATTGTATAGCTTTTAATTTACAAGAGATTTTAGTTTAAAAATGTAAAGAAAGTAAATTTTAAAATAGCTGTAGAAGAAAGAAACAGAAAAGTGCGAGAAAAACTCGAGCCCGTAAGGTTCCGTATACGCTTAGATAAGTAGCTATTTTCACCAAAATAATAAGGTTACTGAAATTCATAGATTGTAAAGTAAGTATTGAAGTGGACATTACTGTAATGGTAAGGTATTTCGGGCTGAAGAAAAAACTATGGGTACTTTGCAATAAATAATTTTTTTCATAACTCGGGCTACATCACAGTTGATCATCCAACTGCAGATGTAAGTTTATAATCGCAAAAAAAAATTATGTGTAAGATTAAATAAAATCATATTTTTCCAACTGGAAATACTCTAAAGGTTTTAAATACATGAATTTGCGAATATCAAAATAAATATGTGACATAAATGATCGTAATCTTTGACTGCGTTGACTTGAGCTTGAATTTTTTTCATCTCCTAAGGGCTGTAGACATTAGTATTTGAAATAAATTTCAACTTGATACCTCTATCCGTTCTTGGAAAAAAGCGTCTTTTTAATCGGACACACAGATGTACGGCAAAGTAATGTATTGGATTTTGTATTTTTTTTTATTTTGTAATACAGAATTCAAAAAATATTAAATATTACATTAAATTATCAACAAAAATTAGAATAATCCTTATCATCAAGAAATTAAGTTTTGGCAACGCCTTAGTAAAATACATATTTAAAAAAATACAGGTATTATTAATAATATTCTATTACGATCCTACTGTATCCACACAGTACGAAAGATTTGACATAATTCCCAATTGATGCGGGCGGATAAGCAATCGCAAATCAAATTTGTCCAAATATTAAATTGTCAGTTAAAAATGGCTACTTTGGATGTTTCATTAATTTGTGATGAAAGGCAATCGAAATTTAAAATGATATAAGAAAGCATTTTCGGAATGCCAAAATATTATAAGAATGTGAATATTTTCTTTGGCGAATACTGCTGATAAGGCTCAAATGAATCCAATCTGATGGCTTTACTAAAATCAAATAATGCTGGCCAGCATTTTGTGTATTTAACCACTCAACCGCCCAAGCTGCGCGAGTGATTCTCGCCCCAATTGTCCGCGCATTAAATGTCATTCTCTTGTTTACGCCCGCGCGAGACACTCTCAACAAAAACGATTACTAAAAAAAACTAATTTGTGGGTACTACAGTCGCCGTTGACGCTTGAGCGGTTAAAATCTTTAAATTTCAATTTCTCTTTTAAATATAAGAATGACAAACAAACTAACTGTGAATCTAATTACTATCGGCTTCTGTTGCCCATTCAACAAAATTCATGCAAATAAGAGAATTCTTTTCTAATGATTAAGTTAGTAATTGACTACAAATCCACCAGATCGCAAGCCACGAGGAAGCTCTGTCAGTGGTGGGCAAACTTTTTAATGGCGGGCCACAAAGTTTAAGAAATTCTAGAGGAGGGCCAGAATTAGAGAAAAAATGCATTTTGTATCAAATCTTTTACTCAACCGTCAATTATAACGGGCCATATACTATCCATGTCGATGGACCCTCGGAAGGCCGGATTAAATACTTTCGCGTGCCGGAGTTGGCCCGGGGGCCGTACTTTGCCCATCACTGCTCTAGATGATAAATCCCTCAAGACGGTATTCTGTCTCCATTGTTATTTTCAGTATTTATTAATCTCATCACTCACAACCTTTAGTCTAACCTTCAGCGTGCGTATCATTTATATGCCGATGACTTACGCTCAGGCGAATGTTGACTGTGTGTCGGCCGCGGTGGATATGGTGGAACCTAGAGCATATTAAGAGCTGGTGTGACAGGTTCGGTCTAAAGGCATAGCCGTTGCACAATTAAAAAAGTAGACACTACAGCTCTATCCCCGATCATATTCAATGGCTCGGTTTTGAAATTATGTTCATCTGTGAAGGATCTCGGCTTGAACATTGACTGCACATTGAGCTGGCATGCCTAAGTAAGACATGTTTGCCAGAAAGTCACCGGTAGCTTGCGGGCTCTTTATCGCCTGAAATACTTTCTTCCATCCGGGACCAAAGCATTAATTGTGCAATCTGTAATGCTTCCCTTGATTGATTACGGTGATGTGTGTTATTTTGAACTGAATGCGGTCTGCATTTCTTGATAAATATAATCGACTTCTTGTTACTAAGAATTCATTCGATTTATTTTCAATCTTCGTAAGTATGATTATTACGTCTACTTATCGTTCCCAACTTAAGTGGCTACCCATTCGTCAGCGACGAAGTATGCGCGCACTCACAACACTATACTCCATTCTGATGCCTCTTACTCCCCCCTCTTACTTAACTTCTCATTTTCAGTACCGTTTTCTCTAGTCATGACAGAAACCTGCGTTCTTCGAACAATCTTTTACTAAAGTGTCCTTTCTCAAAAAATCTGGCTTCCAGCATTCTTCCTTCACTGTACAGTCTGTTCTCAATTGGAACGCTCTTGAAATTAGATCGGCTAATAATCGTTATGCATTCAAGAAGAAAGTTCGCGAACATTACATAAATAAACTGGCAGAATAATCTCATTAGTAGTATTTATTTATGTTTTCATATAATTTATGTAATTTATTATTTTTATGTATTATAATACATAATATATTTATAAATTATAATACTATGCATGTATTAAATAATTTTTGATATGTAAGTTTGTGTAGGGGTTTATGTGTTATTTTGTATTGCATTTATATACTTTAACATACTGGTCGTCTAGCGTTTCACACACCTACTTCATATTTTTATCTCTGCATCACCAAAGGTTGACTGGTAGAGAATGCCTCAGGCATTAAGTCCGCCTATACCCATATTGCCATAGTTGCCACGCTTGACGAGCGGGTTGGCAACCGCAGTTTTTTGTTGTACAGTTGCCGTTATCAGGAAGATGCTGCTGCCCATCTCCTGGTTCTCTAGGTTCTCGAGTGGCAGCCTCGTACCGGTAGGCGTAGTGTAGGGCGACCCCCCACTAGATGGAGTGACGACCTGATAAGACATGCAGGAAGTCGATGGATGCAGGCGGCTCAGGACCATGCCACAAACATGACTTGCGGGAGGCCTATATTCAGCAGTCGACTTGTGAAAGGCTGTAATGATGATGATGATATTGATACATCATATTGTATGAAGTTTTAATAAATAAATAAATCACACATAATCTTATTAATAAGTCTTAGCACAACAAACTATTATCCACTCTTGCCTTAAATACCCAAATTGTAATTGAACGGAAATGCAAACGCCGACAATTACTTTGTGTATGATGTAAGACAAATTGCGTTTGAATGTGTGAAATATAACAGATGCGTTGTTACTCCTTGGTTTGGCTGCAGAAATTTGTATGAGGGTGATACCATCCTAGACAGACTCCTAGGTAAAAAAGGTAAAAAAATATCAGAGACAAATTTACTCGCAGCCCCTCGTTTCTCTCAAATTTTCAATAGCTCGCTTATATTATAAAAGGTAGACATGGGTTCGTAAGTAGGTTTATTAATAAGGGGTAAAAGAAATACTATTCCCAAATGTTATAGGTTTATAGGTTAATTTTTTTACTAATTCTTTGGATTCGTAATATTTTGTGAATACCTGCTTTTACCTGAATTTTACGTAAATGACTTGTAGTAAGTACCTACCTACATAAAGAGAATATTTCAACCTAACGACATAAGTAACCTGAAATCACAAGTTGCTGTCAAATATTCCATTTCACGATGTGAATATCGACATTAATTTATAGCGGTCGCTTTATATAAAACAAAGACCTGGATTTGTATCTCGTTTACTTAATTTGTATCTAGCTTACTATCAAATAATCGCCATTTATTCTTAAGGTCTCCAGGATTCGAATTAAAACAAAAATTCATATAGGCCCATAGATTTTCCGTATTAGTACATGAAAAAAATCTTATTAATATACGTATCTATTCGACGTAAGAAATAAAAAGTTCTTTTGTTAATCGTCAATATTTTTAATAAAGTATAAGGAAATCTCGGAAGTATCCTCTATATTAATAGTTCTCACTAAAGTAATTAAAGGTCATAATCAATGCATGCTTTTATGCTTCAATATTAGCAATAACGATATTTTATAAATAACTAGCTTGTCAGGCAGACGTTGTTCTGTTTTTTACGACGACCCTTTGTCATGTCCTATTGGAAATCCTTAAATACGCAAAAAAATTGTGGGTCCACGCATGGGCGAAAAAAACTATCCTATCTCTCAAGTTGGACCAAACTGCACACGTTAAGTAGTTTAGGAGTCCATCGCGGACAAACAACGTGACACGTAATTTATATATATTAAGATATTCTAGAATATGCGGAAATATAAACAGCTCCAAATATATAATATTATATTATCTAAAATTAAAGTATGGAAGGGTTTCATCCTTCATCCTTCGACGTTTTATGACGGAGGAGAGCATGATTAATATCCATTCTACCCAGATGTTGTATCATGGAACTTTCTCCCCTGCGTTATTAATTAGAAGTTTTATATAAGATTAGTATATGCAGTAAATCATATCAAAATAACTGTGTTAGTTTTTAATGTATAGTTTCAATGTTACTCTTGAAAAACAAAAGACCACCGTTAAAAATTAATCTGCATTTTTTTTTGCAAGCTGTGTTTTTTAGGATCGATAAATATAAGACATTATTTCCTCCATTCAATCGTTACAACTTACAAGATTCCATTGTTGAACAAAGATTGCTCTATAGGTACGTTATTAGCGCTAAGAGTTGGGAAAATTAGCTCGAAGTCGTCGCCATCGAATCTGTTGATTAAAAACTACATTTTTGGAGTAGATCTCTACCAAAACCTAAAGACATCGACTCTAGATTAAAAAATTCAATGTCAATCGAACTCTCGTGTTCTCATTTCTCACTAGACTACAGAACACTATTACGCTAGACTAAACAATTTGTTGCCTATAGGTAACCTACCTATAGTTAAGGTACCTTAGATACTTAGGGACTTACCTATAGGCAACAAGTAATGGATTACGATTTGACCGCTTTATCGTGTCTATTATAATATTTTTGTTACCCACACATTACCCCTATAATTGTTGTGCCTTTAAGCTATTGAACAGCGTTAAAAACTTATTTACTTCATTTGTACTTGATTTTATCCCTTATTACGGGATGTTATTATGTCAAAGACTCTTTTAAATCCCTGACTAAATAATTAAATGTTTTTGAATCCCACATAGTAAAGCACCACCCAGAACTAACAATTTTTTGGAACGAAGTTCCTTATCGCGCGTTGCGAAAGGGGGCTAGACGGAAAAAAGTAAGACCAAAAGTTGTAACGACACTTTTTGCTATAGTTGTAAGCCGTGCGACGTGCGCGTGAATGATCCCAAAGTCGCGTTGCTAGTGAAGTAAATGATTTATTATAAAATGAAGTTACGTTGTAAGGAGTATTTAAAGCCAAGCTATACACAGAACGCAAATTGCGGTTATGAAATTCATGTCGATAGTGAAATTGTTATCTTGTAGATTTCGGATCATACAGTACACAAAAAAGTAAAGACAGTATATGAACATTCCGGCGAGGGTGAATAGGGAGCCACTTGAGTTGATTTCGAAATTGGGATACATGATCATATTTGCGTAAACCAAATATGAATCGAATGGATATATTCTGAAAACGCTCAAGCTTAATTGCTCCATGGTAATATCAGTGTAGCATATATCAGCATAGTCTAAAATAGGTGACAAAATGGAATGTGCTGACGCAATTTTGGTAGATATGGGCAGGATATATATATATATATATATATATATATATATATATATATATATATAATATATATATATATATATATATATATATATATATATATATATATATATATAATATATATATATATATATACCACATATAAACACTCACGCCTGTCACCCAGAGGTGTAGGCAGAGACTACAGACTTCCATTTAGCACGATCCTGACATACCTTTCTCGCCTTTTCCACATCCATATACCTACGCATACATGCTCGTCGGTTAAGAGTACTCTTAATTTGGCCCATTTTTAGTATATCGCCAATTTGGTCGACAACCTTCCGCCTAGGACGTCCCTTTCCGACTCTTCCATTCACTTCTGCAACATATATTTGCTTTGTCAGTCTTTCCGCATTCATTCTTTCTATATGACCAGACCACCGAAGCATTCCTTTCTTAATTCTTGTCACACCATCTTGCAAACCACACTCTTCTTTTATCACACAGTTTCTCACCCTGTCACTCAGATTCAGCCCTTACATACTCCTTAGCGACCGCTTTTCTACAGCATTTATTCTACTCTCGTGCTTCTTCTGCCACACCCAACTTTCACTACCATACGTTAAAGTAGGGTCTAATACAGCACTGTGAATTGCCATATATATATATATATATATATATATATATATATATATATATATATATATATATATATATATATAATTTATCGCAACATCTTCCTCAATTGCTAGGTCTTCAGTTTTGTTAAAAATTTTCATGACAATAACACTTAACTTTGTATTAAATATAAAAAGTAATATATTTTGTTTAATTTCATTTGTAATTGAAAGAAACTGTTTGCCGTAAACCCGATTATTTAGCTGTCAGAGCAACATTCATTTGTTCCTTGACTATTCGAGTAATTCTTCATAAAAAGGCTTTATGAGATAGACCGGGCGATTGAAACATTCATTTTTTTGCTATCTGTCAAATAATTGCCAACAATATATAATTTATATGAGGGTTGAAAAATCGGCCCTTAATCAGATAAATATCTATACAAAAAGGGTGAGAATGTCACTTTGTAAACTTTATTCAGTAGTACCCGGTTGACCGAGCTTTGCTCGGTATTTTTCGCTCGGTTTTTTTTTAATTCGTGTGTTTTGGAAATTATATTTAGATACAAATTACATACTGATGAAATACGAATAATATTTTTTGATCGTAGCCACATAATAGAAAAAACTGAACTGGTTATTTGATTAAAAAATCATGAGTGCAATTAGTTTAATTAAAATTTTCGTGTTTTTAAAAAATACTAAAAAAAGGGCTCGAAAAAATAGATTTTCTCAAAAAAGAAAGGAACTTGAAAAAATTTTTTAAAAAAGTCGGTCGGCCGGTTTGGGCTCGAACCACGGTTTTGAACCACGATTTTGTGACCGCCCAATATACCATTAAGCTATTTGTAATCGTAAATAAACTGTCAAAACTTACCTTCTTATTCTAATGATATTATAGCAGTTTTTCATTGCCTAAAAACACGGACAAAAAAACATTTTCTAAAAATAAATCCTAGCTAGATCGATTTATTGCCCCCGAAACTCCCTGCACACAACATTTTGTGAAAATCGTTGGAGCCGTTTCCGAGATTCCGATTATATATTTATATATATACAAGAATTGCTCGTTTAATAGTATAGGATTAAACAGTCTATTATTTCTATTTAAATAATGACTGAAGGCATTGTCATAAGAATTGTGGTGGCATCCTGAATATATGATCCACGACTCCATTTCGTCCCTTTGGTATTTTAAGAGGCAACATTGTATGCCTTACCAAGTTAACATTTGTTTTGTTTTCACTACTGCAAATAATTAATATAAATAATTACTATATTTTAAGTTCTATGATCTGAAGAAATCTGAAAAGAATAAATGCACTCTAATGTAGAGACATAAAACATTATAGCCAAATGCTGTGGTAGGTTAGGGACCTAGCGCTCGCCGTAAATATCCTAGTATGCGAGCAACTCGGGTTTGCTCACCGCCGACACATATTGATATTTGCAATTTAGGTGCAGATTTAGCACATGCTCAGCGATGAATGATAACATCGCAAGGAAACCTGCATATCTTAAAAATTTTAAAAAAGATTTGAAAAAATTGCTTACGGTAGCGCGGTGGTCTCTTTCTTGTCCTTAAACCCCCTCACAAATTAAAGGTGGCGTGTGCTTAGGAGTTATAGGGACGTATATAGGTATTAAATTTAACCTTATAATATTATGTGTGTAAGAAAATATAGCAAAACATTATTAATAATCCGCAACTGCTGATATTGGGCATCTCTCGTAGCAGTGGTATGGCCTATTCGGCCCTCCTCCCCTACGACTTTCCTTATTGCCGAAGGTTTTATCTTAATCATCACACTTGGCAGTCGGATTAACAATCGCAGTACAACACGGCTCGCATACTTGACAAGGCAGGCAGCGTCAAGCTATATACATATACTTTGATCGATGAGCGTAATAGCATATTCTAAATATTTAGCGCGTGTAAAAAAGGGACAAAAAGGTATTCAAATAAATCGCTCTTGTTAGGACTCAGTAAATACCTCATTTGTTTTCACCCGCGATTTGATTTCACAAATGTCTTGCTTTCAAAGGCATTTTGCTCGGTCGCTTAAACTGTCTGCGGTGAAAAAATTGAATGATATCCAAGCGCATTACTCGTAATAGATACTTACGAGGGTGCGTTTTTAAGATCGCGGAATGGGGGGCAAGGAGTGGAAATAAAAGTCCAAATTTATTTTTTCTTTTCAATATATTCACGTGCTACCCTAATACATTTTTGGATCTTTCAATTAACTTATGTATACCCTCAAAAATTTGATTTTTCTTTGTCTAAATAATACGCAGAAACTGCTTCCTTCACTTCTTCATCACTTAAACACTTTTTCCCATGAAGTTTTTTATGCTTGGAAATAGATAATAACCACTGGAGGCCAGGTGAGAACTATAGGGTGGTTTTGGCGAAATTTCAAAGCCTACATTCTGCAGGGCAGCCATCGCAACATGGCACTTGAGAACAGGCGCGTTGTCGTGCAGAAGAAGGATTCCTTTGGTCAATTTTCCCCTTCTTTTCTCCTTTGCGTCTTCCTTCAATTGTTGTAGAATTCAATGGTAGTAATTTCTGGCGATGAAGTCACCTTTATCTTTATAATTAATCAATAGCATTCCTTCTGAGTCCCAAAAGACTGTCGCCATGATTTCCCCAGTCGATTGTGCCACCTTAAATTTCTTGTGTGGAGGTGTGCCTTTTTGTGCCACTGCATAGAGTCCTGTTTAGACTCAGGTTCATAATGATGAACCCAAGTTTTGTCACCTGTACAATTCGAGCCAACACTCCATCTTTGTCTTCGATACAGAGGTCCAATAATGCACAAGAGCACTCCACGCGCTGTTGCTTTTGAAGCGGCGTGAGCATTCTAGGCACCGAATTTGCGCTGACTTTAGTCATGCCAAGATGGCCATGAAGAATTATGAAAATGTTTGTATCTCTTCAACCATTTCTGGAAGCTGTGTTTTCTTTAGGCGGGCATTTTCAAATATAAATTTTTGATGTTTTAAATAATTTCCAAAGTGAGTCCTCGATCGGCCTTCCTGGCCATGGGTCATCTTCATGTTACTCCCTGCCTAGTTTAAAAAGTGTATGCCTCAGGGATCAAAATATCATAGAGTTAAAAAGAGTCTCCGTAAACGAATGACATTTCTTCCAGTATAGTTTGTACTAATTTTCCGCGCTTGGTAAGGACTTTATAACGGCACGGAACTCGATTTTCTCCACATTTCACTATTTCTTCCCAATACCACACACGATACACGATAACTCAAAGACTAATGATCTAATTATAATAAAACCCGTTATTTATAGTAATAATGAGTTGCTCAATTAGCACGTAATTCAGCGACGTCCCCACTTATTACCTACCTACACATTCCGCGAGCCTAAAAACGCACCCTAGTATCTATAACATTAGCAAAGAAATTTTTCTGTGCATTAAACTGTATTTTCTTACATTAATGTCACAAATTTAAAAAAAATGTATATTGGTTAATTTATTATCAATGTTATGAGTAACGCAAACACGTAAATCGATGGATAGGAGGATTGATCACGTTTTGCATCTTTGATTTATAACTTATAAGTCCCATGTTTATGTAGGATAAAATTATGTACCAACTTTGTTACTTGCTTAGCATATCGTAATAGGCGACTAATGATATTGTAAATTTGTAATTTATAATTTAAAAATAAATTTATAATTTTGCAAAAAATATATAATTTTGGTAAATTTGTAATTTTGCAGGCGATGGCTAACCACTTGTCGATTGTATTTTTTTCCATAATGATTTATTATATATACGCGAACGCTAATCATTTAAAGGATTTTATCGCGTACTTCAACTTATTTTATGTTCCTGAGTTTCGAGCACTTTACAGCAACCAAGGTCACGGGTGGGACTTAGGCATTTGACGTTCTAATGTCATGGTCGACCATGGCTACCTCCAAATTAGTGTCAAAGATATTGGTGTTGTATGCTTGGGTTGGAATTTTTTTTATGGAATAAGGGCGACAAACGAGCACACAGTTCACCTGTTGGTAAATGGATGCTGTGGCACATAGACATCTACACTTAACCACGATTAAGAATCAAAATGCAGATTCGTTGTCACCCGTGAGGACTAAGATCGAATGCCTCGATTCCAGTAAAACGGGTCTCCGGTTGTATACACTAACCGTACGAAACACAGCAGCATTAAGCTGTTATTTTACGCTGGTATTTTGTGAGAGCGTGTTCCTTCATGCTACAATCATAATATAGCTGCAGTGTATCTCTATAAATTATATGACCTCAAGTAGATGGTAACATCCAGCTCTTCCTTCTTCTCTATTGAAATTAGCATGTTTTTTGATTTCAATAGTCTAGCGAATCAACTTTGGAAGGAATCGGTGTTCTTTAGCGAGAATTTATGGTCTATCTAATCTGAAGTAGTGATGGGGGCATCCTGAAAATGTTCACAGACTGCACACTTTCCAGAGCATTGATTCTTTACATCAGTCATGTGTTCTTTAATGCGGGATTTTACTGGTATTTCAGTTTGTCCTCTTTAAAAGAGCCTACATTTACAATGAAGCTTGTACACACCTGCATCTTGAAGAAAGACATTACACTTGTCTGATGTTAATAACTGACTAATGTTCGTCAGTGGCTTGAAATATGTTTTAATGGAAGCACGATTCAAGATGTAGCGTAAAGTATAGTATGTAATCTTATCAGTGACACCCCTAACATATGGCAGTACAACAGCACTGTGACGTAAGCGCAGGACCCGAAGACATGCAGGTTTCCTTACGATGTTTTCTTTATTGCCTTTGCTTTAAAATTGTGATAAACTTGAGATTTTTTTTTACTTTTTGTAAACCAGTGCTTGACCACAATCCCACCTGGCGGTAAGCGGTGATGCAACCTTAGATGGTGAATCGCACTGTCTTAGCGTAACAAAAATGCCTATTCACTTTTGCCTTGAATACGCCCATATTGTATTCGGACGGAAAGATAGGCGCCGGCAAATTATTCCACTCCTTTGCTCTACGCATTAAAAATGTCGAAATAAGCCGTTTAGTTTTAATGCGTAGAATATCGACAACAAAGGGGAGAAGATCCGCCGTCCGCCTGGTCGTCCGATGGTGGAAAGGAGAGGGAGGAATTAAAGCATGCAATGTTTGCGCGCACTCTCCGAAATGCCTCCTATAAAATATCGAGAGGCTGGCTACTCTGCGTCTGTTTTCGAGGCTGACAAGGTTGGTTTCAACCAAATCTAGGTCACCAATGAGCCTCTTAGCACGTCTTTACACTGAGCCCAACGCTGCCAGGTGGCATTTTGCAGCACTAGCCCATATGTGACAGCAGTACTCCATGCACGACCGGACTTTATATAAAGGTAAGGAGCTCTCCTGGCGTGAAGTACCTTCGCACCCCTGCAAGAACAACAAGTTTCCTTGCGGTTGCTTTGGCTCTGGACTCAATGAACCACCCATGCTTGAGGTTCGGAGAAAATTCAACCCCTAACAACTGAAGGCGGTAAGTGTACTCCAAGGATACAATCCGGAAAGTAGGAGCCAGGGTGAGCGCGCTCCTTTTACCGTGCAAAAACACGCTTGTGTTTTGGAGGCGTTGAATCTCACGATAATGGTATCGTCCCATTCGGAAACTACCTGTTGTGTGAGATTCACACGCTCAATCATAGCCTATGTTTCGGACTGGATTTTATCTCGACAGCCCCGAGCACTTGGTTGATATCTCCCCACAACTGTGCTATCATCTACATACCCATAGATACCGGGAATAAGCAGATCGTTAATATGCAGCAGAAAGAGAGTTGCGGAGAAAACAGACCCCTGAGTAACACCGGCGTCAGTCGCCACAAGATCGGATGAGCATCCATCGATGACGACCCGAAAGGACTGTTCGCTCAGGAAATCCTTTATCAATTTAATCAGATCAGCCGTACGCAGGAAGCTTACTCAAAAGGCTAGCGTGCCAAACTCTATTAAAGACCTATGAGACATCAAGGGAAACAGTAAGTGCTTCCCCACTATTCTCGAGTGCCTCGCCCCATTGCCGGTCACTAAGGAGCTCGTTTTGTTCTAGGTATGCCACTAAGCGGGAGTTCAATGAACGCTCCATAATCTTGCTTAATCTATGGAGAATTAGCACAGCTACCTTTTTTAGGTACAGGCTGCAATTACGAAACTTACTGAAATTACGCTCCAATATGTACCCGATGTAGCCAAGGTACGCCGCATCTATAGGACATCTGATTTGCGTCTCAGCCAAGAAGAGCAAGTGCGGCTTTTCAGTCTCATGGTGGTATTGAACTGTATTGAGATTACAGTGCAGGCCTCGGATATTTGTGAGGTGTACTTTGATGGAGAGGGAGTGCAACTACTGTATAGACTCACTCTTATTTTTTTGGTTTTTTCATCATTGCTGGAGTGAATAGGTTGAGAGAATGGCAGTTGGACGAGGCGTCACACATAAAACCTAGGGACACAAACAGAGTCGCAGCATCAATGGCACCTAGCGTGGAGATCGTGGGGACGCCTGAACCCCCCTGAAAATCGCCACCAGGCCCGAATCTCCGGTTGCCAACCGGCATGTTGGAGCCATCCCAAGATTTTTCGTAAGATGGCAGGGCCGCCTTTCATGAGTGGCTGACTCATTAATTGGGCCTACAAGTATCTACGGTCGGCCAGCGGTGCAACCGTACCGGCCGCGTCACAACCGGTTATTATGCTCAACGCAACTGTTCAGACTCATTATCACAGTGAGCTCTCGAAGATCAAACTGTTTCAGTGTTTTTTTGTTATCGTAAGAGGCGACAGAGTGAAACTGCTACAGGAACAGCCAAAAATAATAAAAAAAACAGTGTTTTCTAACTCCTCTGCCAAACGTGACAGCTATGAAAAAATCCTGAAGCAATGGACTTTTGATAAGCAGTAATGAATATATCACTAATATTCAAGTCGTTTGACTGCAATAGATAATAGTATCAAAGACAAAGATATGCTCTTTTATTTTAAACCATAACCTGGCAATGTTTCTTAGAAAAAAAAAGAAATTACTCTGAACTTCCGGCGTTTCACGTGTCGCTTTGATGAAGGTGCTCCGTCTTTTTTATAGAATTTTATAATTGTGTCTGGACTAAAAACGAAAGTAGTATACCTTTTTATATTCCTTGTAATATAGTAAACACGTAGATATGTAATTTGTGGTATAAAAAGTGAAAAGTAAATTGCCAAAAGTACTTCAAAATCCGAAAGGCCCGTTTTGGCGGGTGGATCATAAATGTGTTATTTTTCAAATTCTCATTTATTTTTAGTGTAAAATGTAAGTAAAAATAGTTTTCCTACATATTTCAAATAACATGACGTTGTATATATTTCAAATTCACACAAACATATTTTAGAAATATTGTTCGAAATGTCATACAGATAAAATATTATTATTTTTTTTTTAATTTTTTTATATTTTAATATTTTGGTATGAGTAACGAATGGAAACACATAAAACATAAAAATATACATATTTTCAAACATTTTCATATAAATTTCTCCAAAAACAAAAGTGTAGAATTCAAATTAGTAGTAATTTTGTCACTAAAATTGAAGTATATACTACTACTATGCTATACAGGGTAATTTATGTATTTTATTACAATTTCTAGCAACCAAAAATAATTTTATTCGATAGTTTATACATTCAACAAGCATTCCTGTAAGTTTTATCCATAAATATTGTCTCAAAGTGAAAATATAGCAAAATTTGCAATATAGCAACAAATTTCCCAATTTACAAATTTTCCCGCCATTAAGGTCCTGAGGGAACGGGAGTATAACATGTCGCGCGCTGTCAGAGCTAAGGTAAGGGACAAGCCGAAGCTATAATCCTGGTACTTTTGTAAAGATGATTTATTCAGGTTATGTTCTCAAATTAAAAACTTCAGCGAAACTACGAAGATACGAATTTGTAGATTTTTTAAACAAAGCTTGAAAAGTACATTCTAAAGGGAGGAATAATATCTTAAAAGCATTACCGTATTTATACATTACCGTATATACAAAATGTAACGAAAACCCTGTGGTTCCCGTTCGGTGTGTTATCAGAATCAGTCTTGGATAAGCGTATAGAAATATTTTTTTAAAACACATTTAAAAAAATAATTTCAATGAAAAAAATAAATTTGCAAATTGTATGTTGTTTTATTTCCTCTGACTCACACGAGTATCGGTGATGCGGGATCTTTGACAATCCTCTAAATCCTCGCCCAATGCAGAGATAATAAAACCACATACAATTTGCAAATTATTTTTTTTCATTGACATTAATTTTTTAAATGCGTTTCTTTTTAAATTGTTTCTACATGCTTGGATACTGACTGATAACGCAGTTCACGGGAACCACAGGATTTTTGTTACATGTTGTATAAGACCTAGAAGCTGTTCACGAAAAACATTAAAGAATGAGGGAATTTAATTAAAGCTATTTCCAATGCCACTTGTTCGTTGCCACTCTTTCTATGATTTGAGTTAAGTATATATATATATATATATATATATATATATATATATATATATATATATATATATATATATATATATTACGGCCATTTACAAGTTTACTGCTGAACATACCTGTCCTGAGGAAAGCCACAAAACTCGTTTCTGAGCCACCTGCATCTATAAACTTCCTGCATCTCTTTCCAGGTCGTCCATCTTTCACCTTACTTAATCCATTTAAGTATGAATATTATCTATTTATCTAATAAATTAATACAAAAAGAAAATTTCAAATTTAATTTCTACTAAACATGGCGGCTTGAAACTTGCGGCATGAAATGAAATATAATTAAATATATTATTATCATCAGTTAATTCGTTTTTTTTTATGACATAATACATAAATATTCAAAAAGGTTACTGAAATATTATATATTTTGCTGTCTGATTAAAGGCCTGCTAGTTGTCGTTTTTTTAAATAGTAATTTACTGGTGTTCAAAAGACTTAAAACGTTTATATTAAATATAACATTTTTAAAATATTACTAAGTTGTATCCACATCATCTTAATAGTTGGCAATCCATCACCGTGCATTTTTTGGGATGTTCTTATACTCTACTACATTTCTTGACCGTTACGTCTTAGAGATCAAGGAAAGTGCCTAACCTTTTCTAAAGATGACAATGCACCTGCAATTCCTTTAATATTGCGGATGTTCATGAGCGGCGGTGATTACTTAGTATTTGGTGAACTGCATACTCATTTTCCCCTCTTTACTTTAAAAAAATATATATCGCACATTTAACTTTAACGTTATAGATGTTTTGCCTCCAGTAAATTACCAAAAATGTTGCTAGCACACATGTCAACGGGTCCGCTTAAATTCCATTAAACTTGCTCGCTCTCCGTCGCTATTTCATTAATAGCTTCAGTCATTTAGTTAATTAAGCAGATAGTTTGTGAATTTACAGTAATTTAAATTGCTGTGCGCTACATTTTCAAGTATATAATGTTTTAAATAAATGTATTTCAATGTTTTTGTATCTTGTAGTATTTTTAATGTTAACTTCCGCATAAGATCATCATTCTCTTGGAGTTGCGAGGCAGTGGGTTGCTGAAATAGTAAATAGGCGGGTCAGAAACTTACCGATATTAGCTCAACGTGGCAACACTAACAAATATCCCTACTGCGTGGCAGTCTATAAGGGAGGCATATATTTAGCAGTAGTCTTTTAATGTGTAATAAAAACAATAAATGAAATAGGTGTGCTAATATTTTTATTTATGCACTTTTCATTCGTTTAGTGAAACGAAAAATATCGTACTCGTATATCAAAGACATGCTCCATAACCACTCTTCTTTTAGTTGATAAAAGCTTAATATTCCGATTTATAAATGGCTTATTATTAAAAAGTAAAAAATCGTGTTTTATAAGATTTTTTTATTTATCTGATACCGAAGTCTCGGCAGAAACTTCACGCTCAATACTTGAGATAGTGTAGCTTCCAAACATATGGTCGAGATCATATGGACTTGTTATAAACCCTAAAAAATCACAAGAAATGATTATAGACACAAGCTTTACTCGTAGCTTACTTGATTTTACTTCACTCCCAACACTGCAAATTAATGACACTCTACTAAGCATCTCAGAAACTGTTAAGAATCTGGGCATCATCGTGGATTACAAGTTGACATGGAATGCACATATCACAGAAATTGGCAGGAAAATCAATTATAATTTTCATTCCTTAAAATACCTTCAAAGTTTAATGCAACGAACATTTACACAATTACATTTTAAATCAACGAAGATTTTTCTTGTTCAAACACTTATTTTTCCGATTCTCGCTTATGCTGATTTTTGTTATTTGAATGCGACTGCGAAGCAATTAAACAAACTTGAGCGCTTGCAAAACTTACGTATTCGTTATATTTGGAGGGCTTAAAAATACGTCTCCTCCTATCGCAAACAGTTCAAGTTACTCCCAATCCGACATCGCACAAATACCCGAATACTATACCTCCTCTTCGACATTCTTATACTATACAATCTAACATCACAACCATATCTACGCGATCGATTCCGCTTTGCTCATTCTCCCGATGCAGTTTGCAGATCACATTTAAGAACCTTTTTAAATTTCCCTTCCTCCATAACTAAGTACTATTCTCACTCTTTTACAGTACATGCAGTTAGGTTATGGATTTCTCTTCCTGCTGCAATTCGTGAGGCTCAAATACTTACAGGCTACAGACTACAAATAAGCACTATCTTTCTCGTCCCAACGAACTAATTTATGACTTGTATATATATATATATATATATATATATATATATATATATATATATATATATATATATATATATATATATACATATAATAATAATAAAATAAAAATAAAAAAAGTCTTACATGAGATACATTACAAAAATACTAGTGAGGGTGACGTTCTGTGTGATATATATATATATATATATATATATATATATATATATATATATATATATATATATATATATATATATATATGTATATTTTATTTTATATATGTATATGTTATTTTATATCTTATTTTATATATAGTATTTAGGTATATGTATGTTTATAAGTATAGATGTATGTATATATTTTTATTATCTTTTTTTATATTAAGTATATTGATATTACAAAATATAATTATGAGAGTGCACACTAAATCTGCTTCTCTTTGAATCTGTCCAGTATCGGGCCTGCCGGAAGAAATTTCAATATGAAATAAGTAGTGCCTTTATATATATTTTTTTATTATAACATTACTTTTTGTACAACAATTGTTAAATAAATAAATATATAAATAATTATTACCTGAGAAACAAATTATTTCGACAACATAATTCTATTAGTTTTCCTTAAAAATAGGGTTGAGTCCCAATTGTTTAATAGTTTCATGTATGTCCTATGAGAGTGAAGAGAGAGAATATAAATATTTTTGTAAATACGACCATAAACATTAATTCTTACTTGAACCAACTTGTGTCGACACTTTTTTTATTGTTTCGTTTTGTTGCCCACCGTACTGCAACTGATCCACTTCAGCCCCTACCGGTCCACTGACAGACGTCAAACTCGGCATCAGTTAGTTGAATTCATCGTAATTGTCACGCTTCGAATACACATCTTTAATACTGTTTTCCGTTACTAGTCTAGGGACTTAACGACTGGAGACTAGTAAAAATTTGAAGATATTTTACCACCATGTCTTACCAGCCACAATACCTTCTGGGCCTTACCCTAATCTTCTCTTATGACACCCATAAGATGAAGTATGATACTTCATCTTATGGGTGTCATAAGCTTTCTTCTACTAACACCACATAGACCCATGTCCTTACACTACATACGATTTAGTCCTTAGAGGTGACAACACATCTGTAACCATCTTTGTTTGAATATGGCTGCCCGTGTTTTTGTCACGGCGTAGGGGCTTGGCAGCGACCCTGGTTTGGTCATAGGAACCTACATGACTGGCCCGAGGTGGCCACTCCGAATTGGCTTAGCAAACCTACTTTGGATTATTAACGTTTGGTAGAATATGGAGAGAGAGATGTCCTCTTCTCCCACCCCACCACGGAAGTTACGCCACCAAACCTGTCCTTGTCTCTACGAGGCGAATATGCGTTTCCCAAGGGTCCATGAGCAGCAATACCCACTTATTATCAGGTGGACTGTAAATACGTTTGTTATTACAGTCTTGTATCAAAATAAAATTAAATGAACTATCCATGTCGAACTGTAAATGTTTGTTATGATAAAGCTTTAAATTTCCACTAACTACGTTGTCGTTTAAAATAATTCAAATATTTACTTTTGATATGGTTTTATTGCGTCAGCGGTTACACTGTTTCGCAGGCAAACACGTACATTTACGTTGTACCCGTTTCACGTATTTGTCAATGAACAAGTTTATTTTAAAATATTTGTAAATTCAACTATGTTAGTACGATTTTTATTAAGAATAATCTGGTAATATTGTTTTAATTAATAGTGATAATATGGAGTAACGCAGAAACAAAAATGTCGTAAATCTCCTTTTGGCATATTACGTAATTTTAATACTTATCCTTCTCCCGACCCTCATCAGCATGTAAGCAATCCAGTGCTGCACACATGGGCCTTTCAACTATTGTATTTTGCACAATCGCCAAACTGCGATCTGTCGGAGGTCATGAGATTGAATTAATTATTATTATTATTATTATTTTATTCTTTATTGCACCAAAGATGTTGTACAAAAGGTGAGCTTAATGCTATATGGCATTCTCTACCAGCTAACCTTGGGTAGAACAGAGAGTGAGTTATGGGCAGTAAAGTTGTCATGATCTCATTCAATTCAAAATGTACATGCTACACATACATAATATATATATATATATATATATATATATATATATATATATATATATATATATATATATATATATATATATATATATATATATATATATATATATATAAATAAATAAATATATATCTCCATAAATTTATATACAAATAACTATAAACACATAAAGTGAGTGGACTCAAATTTGTTGGTTACGGATATATTCATATAGTTTTCTTTTAAACACGTTTTACATTTAAACAATTTGTAGAGGCAAATTTCGTATGCAAATAATTACCCACGTTATCGATAAAAGAATCGTCTGTGGGTGAGGTAATGTTAAAAGAAGAACATGCAGAATAAAATGAGTCTTCATCCGATGACATTTAATCTATTATTAGTAATAACAGTATAAAATAAATTTTATATATGGTGTAGGTAATAATAAATAATGTTGTATAATAAATATGTTTATATGTAATAATTTTATAATAAATATTATATTTATAAATATAAATATTAAAATAATGAAACTATTATGAAATATAAAAAGTTAGTTAATCACTATTTGTTTTACCTGCCGGTCTGCCTTAAAAATTATCAATCAAGTTTACATATAAAAAAGAAGATTAGCACAAATATTTTAAACAGTCCAATGAAATAGCAATGACGGTCTTACTCATATTTCACTTGGTCAAATTAAAAGATAATTATTGTTGCTCTCATCTTCTATACGACAAAAGACATCGGAAAGAGACATATATTATAATGATAATGACTAACTTAAGTAAGCGATAAACAATGATTATAAGTTAGGCCGTGATCATTTACTATTTTACGTTTATACAAGACACAAGAGTATATTATACACTTTGTTTAAAATATATGAATAATTATGAAAAGATTAAACTGAGAATAAAACGCTACAATTGAATACAATCCAATGGTTAAAATACGGAAATTATATGACAAATGAAATGAAGACATGGCTTAAAAACCAAGAATCCAGGCCACTGTCTTAATAAAAATAATTGTATGATATTGACGTTTGACTATAACATAGATAGTATCCTCTTAGTAGTCTGTGAATATAAATTGCTATGATAAATTGTTTACCTACCTTGTGTATTTCGTACCAAATATGTACTACAATAATATTTCGTACGGTGAACGTAAAATTAAAGCTTACTGTCAGCACCGAAATCATAAAATGAAATCGATAAAGTTATAAATACAGCAAGAATGATGCTGATAGTAAAGTGCAATGCCATTATGTACAGACTAGGAAACAATTACGATAAATCACAACTTCTTACTGATTGCACGCTTCGAAGTAGTTGTTGACCTGGATTTAGATCCTTCTTTTTTCGGAATGACATCTGAGGCTGGAAGCGAGGTAGCCCGTTCTACGTCAGCTTTGTGTTTGGTTGTCAGCTTCTCTAGATCAGTTGTTGTAAACACTTTGTAACGGGATCCAGTAGGAAGCTTGACATTGATCACCCCGTCCAAGGTCCACACATTCCTAATGCCGAAGTGCCTGCGGGCCTCTAAGAATAAAGACTGCCTCATTCGTGTTAGATATTCTGACAACACATATGGACTACCCTTGAGCAAAGCCTTCTTGGCCCATACTTCCCGGCGTTCGCATCGGTAGTTCGTATTTGACATACCGCCTAGATTACGTGTTTAATCTTTGCTCCTCAAAATATCGTATTGTTGATGTTTAAACTCAGTGCTAAGAAAAATAAGTTTTGTAACAAGTATATTAACACTTTAGTTATCATTCTATACCGTGCTTAACTCATTAAAAGTGGTGAATTTCAAGTGTTCTAATATTTTGTTTAAACATTTTAACATAAGTTTACCGTCAGTTAGTGTTAATGAGTTGTGTTTTGGTAAAACGCGTAAGCGACACAGTCTGCACGGCGCTTAAGACGTTTTTGTCTTAACTTCACTTTAGCACCGATTCCGACGGCTGCCTCAACTTGGAGTTGATATTTATTAAATTCATACGGTGAAGAAAGCAGATAATTTCAGTTCACTTAATAAGTTAAGTTAAAATTAATTATTATGGCTGTGTCATTGCAATTATGGGGATGTTGCTCTAATGAATCGATTGAAGAATTTGAACAGTTCATTTATTGTACGCACTGTAATAAATCTTACCATTTTTTATGTTTATCCATTCCTGAAATCGCTCGGAACAATCGATCCATCTTTTATTCGGCCTTCCTCTGCCCGTGTGTCCCGTGTATAAATTCAGCACCAAAGACCTCAAAAAAAGACTGCACACCTATTCGTACTATTCCTACGACCAGAGGAAATAAAAGACCGGCATTAAACTCTCCTCCAAAAGCGAGTCCTGTTACAAGTGAAAACGTTCGTACAATTGTCCAAGAGGTTATTAAGAAAGAGTTCAACGATATGCTAAAACAACTAAATAATAGTATGATCGGTGTTATCACTAAGGAGCTGGAACCTATAAAAAACGAAATGAGGGACCTTAAAGAATCTATGTCCTTTATTAATAAAAAATTTGAGGAAATCGAGTCGGAACAGCTCGCAGCTAAAAAATCTTTTAAAACACTGCAAGATATAAATTCTCATTTAGCAAATACAGTTTCTGACATGTTGCAACGACTTAATTATTTGGAGTAGCAATCTCGATCCAATAATTTGGAGCTTCAGTGTTTGCCTGAAAACAAACATGAAAACTTATACTTGACTGTTAAACAGCTGGGAATTGTAATTGGATGTGAGTTAAAAGATGAAGATATACTTCACTGTACCCGGATAGCTAAAATGAGTTCTAACAACACTCATCCTCGATCTATCGTAATCCAATTGGCTTCTCCTAAAGTAGGTGATCAGATTTTGGCTGCAGTTATCAGCTTCAATAAATCAAATCCGCAAAACAAACTCAACAGCGTGCACTTAGGTCATACTGGTATCAAAAAACCAGTTTATGTCGTCGAGCATTTGTCTCCATCTAATAAAGCTTTACATGCAGCTGCTAGATTGAAATCAAAAGAAAAAGGATATAAATACGTTTGGGTAAGAAAGAGTAAAATCTTCGTTAGAAAAGATGAAAATTCAGAATATATTTACGTAAGAGTCTCTGACACTTTAAGTAAAATAGTATAACTTCACTTCCGTATATCTACACATCCTTACATACTTTGTGAAAGTAACAGAAAAATCAGAATAAAATTGAAAAAATTAAAGATATATTACCAGAATAGTAGAGGTTTAAATACGAAAACACAAACATTTTATCGAAACGTTTGCTGTAATGATTACGATATCATAATTTTGACAGAAACGTGGCTGAATAGCGCAGTTCTGAATAGTGAACTGTTTGATAACAGATACGTGGTATACAGGAGGGATAGAGAAAGTTCGAATCTACAAAGCCGTAAAAAAGGAGTAGGAGTGCTGATTGCTATAAAGAAGAATATTAAATCGAAACGCATTCAGTGTTGGGAAAGTAGCTGTGAATATTTATGGGTTATTATGGACTTTCCTTTGTCACATTCTATCCGTCAAATTGCTTTTTGTGTAGTTTATTTACCACCACCTGTACGAGGTACTGTACTAGAGCATTATATAAATCATTGCAATAACGTTTTTGAACAGATTGTAAACTCACATGTTTGTATTGTGAGGGATTTCAACTTAAGTAATGTAGATTGGAGTCTTATAGGAAACCAAACCTTTACTTCAATACTAAACCTTAGCCAAACATTGATAAATTTTGCTAACGTTAACAACCTTGTTCAATACAATCGTGTGACTAATATAGCCGGTCGTATACTTGATCTTGTTTTAACAACGATCTCATCTTGTAGTGTAAGCGAAACTATTGATGCTTTAAGTAAAGTTGACTTACAACATACACCTCTTAATATTGTGATTCACGGAGATAATGAAACTAGATTACCATATTATATCAATAATAAGAGACCAAATTTTTATAAAGAAAAACGTAAATTTTTACGAGAAATAAATTGGGTAGAGAAGTTTGATGGTCTGTGTGATGTGGATGAGTTTCTAGAGATCTTTTACGAAATATTATACATAGCAGTACAAAATTTTGTACCTCATTATAAATCGAAAACTTACAAATTTCCATCTTGGTTTGATCATAAACTTATTAAATTATTGAATGAAAAAAACAGGATACGGAAGCGATATAATAAATATAAAAATCCGTTAGATAGAATCGAATTAAAACTTATAGGCAAGCGTTGTGGAAACTTAGCAACTAAGTGTTACAATCGCTATCTGAAAAAATGTGAAGATACACTCTTGAAAAATCTCAAACTATTTTGGTCGATGGTGAAAGACAAGAGGGGTGGGTCAAGTACATTTCCGACAACCATGAGCGATGGATCATCTTCCAGCTCAGATAGTTCAGTTATATGTGAAATGTTTGCTTCTTACTTTTCTTCCGTTTATAGCCTAGAGGATGATGATAGTTGTGACGAATGCATGTCCGATTATCTACAACCACTAGTAAATAACAGCTTATGTCTCTCAAATCCAAAAATAGAACATGATACAATTTTAAAAAAAACTCAAAGGACTAGATTGTAATAAAGGCGCAGGGCCAGACGAAATACCACCAATTTTTATAAAAGAATGTGCTTCGGAACTGATATATCCTTTAAAAGTAATTTACAACTTGTCTTTAGCATCTGGCATGTTTCCTTCAAAATAGAAAATAGCAAAAGTATTTCCCATACATAAGTCGTCAAATATCGATATCATTTCCAATTATAGACCCATTTCAATTTTGTCAACCTTTGCCAAGGTATTTGAGTCGTTGATTTGTCATCATCTTCAACAACACTTAAGCCTCTATATAAGTGACCATCAGCATGGGTTATTCAGGTCTCGGTCCACTAGTACGAATTTAGTTCCTTTTACGGAATTCTTGTACGAGGCTATTGACATGGGCCATCAGGCTGATGTTATTTATACCGACTTTAGCAAAGCTTTTGACAGGGTTTCGCATAAGATTTTGATTTCTAAGTTGCGTGCCTACGGGATTTGTGGCTCGTTACTCAAATGGTTGAATTCGTATTTAGTACAAAGGACCTTCTTAGTTGCAATTAATGGTTTTCAATCAAGTACTAAAACTATAGGTTCCGGTGTTCCTCAGGGTTCTCATTTGGGGCCAGTCTTATTTCTTTTTTTCATAAATGATATTAAAAATTGTTTTCTGTTTTCAAAATATTTTTTATATGCTGATGACTTAAAATTTATGAGAATAATTAAGAGTGATGATGATACTAAATTATTACAAAGTGACATTGATAGACTAATCCAATGGTGCTGCAACAACAGAATGGACTTAAATACAAGTAAATGTTATCATGTTAAGTACTCCAAAAAACAAAATTTAATACATGTAAATTACTTTATTCATAATACTAAAATTAGGGAAGTAGAGACCATTCGGGATCTTGGCGTAATATATGATAAAAATTAACTTTTGTACCCCATTTGGATAACACAATTATGAGAGCATCTAAAATGTTGGGTTTTGTCATAAGGAACTCGAAAAATATGCATTTCAAAACCAAAATATTTCTTTACAACAGTCTAGTTCGTAATATTTTAGAATATTGTAGTGTGGTCTGGAGACCACACTATGCTACATATTCATTACGTATCGAACGTGTTCAAAAGCGGTTCCTCTGGCATCTAGCATTTTCTGTTGGTAAAGCAAAAAAGCTACGGTCCTATAATAGTAAATTGCATCATTTTAATTTAGAAACCTTAGAAAGTCGCAGAAAGTATAATGATGCAGTTTTTGTACATAAAATAGTTAATTCTACATTTAATTGCCTCAGTTTAATGGAACTTTTTAAGTTTCGTGTACGTGTCGATTACCTCGCAGCACTAATGCACCACTTATTCCACCATTAAGAAGAACTGTTTTGGGAAAGAATTCTCCTTATGCCAGGTTCTGCAAAGTTATTAATGGATATAGCGATCAAATCGACATTCACTTTGACTCACCCAAAACATTCTCTAAGTGTCTCCGTTAATGTATAAGTTAATAGCGTAAATTAAAATAGATTTCTTAGTATTTTTTTAAGTTTTTTTTAGTTTATGCAGCACTAATCATACTAATAAATATGTGTTTAATTTTAGTTGAGGAACAACTTATTGTTTTTTCAGTTTTTTTTAAATAAAGTTATATGCTTGCGGAGTTTACTTTTAAGTAATTGTTGCACTTGTGTTAATACTTTTAAGTAATTGTATTAATTTGATGTGTTAGTTTTATCAATTGTTGGTGAACCTAATAAAGAGAAAAAAAAATGGTATCCACATTAACAATTAGATGGTTAATTTGCTGCCGCAGTAATGTAAATGTTGAATAAACAAAATTCTTGAAGTTGATGTAGTCAGAACTTAGGCCCTTCAGGCTTAACTCCTTTGATGACCCCTCTAGTCTCGCTTCAAACTCATCCAACCTCTGATTAAGTGTCTTCTCCAGTGATACTTGTGTTTTAAGAACTTCAAATATGTTTTCCATACTGAGATGTTCTTTAAGTATTGTTACGCGCTCAAGTCGACGGCACTAGCGCCATCTAGTCTCGAACCGAAGAACTAAACTTCTTGAAGTCGAAACACGAACTCTCGGTACCTTGCGCGTGTTTACTTGAATATTCTGGATATTTCGCTGCTAATTTATATAAATAGGTGCTGCAAGATGCGATCGGGGAAGTATTGGAGTTGGCGACACAAGCGAAGCTTCGGAGCGGAATAAAGTGAATCAGTGTGATTAATTATTGGTGCTTTTAACTTTAATTAGTGTAAAGTGAATTAAAGTGTTAATTTAGGTAATTCTATCGGCAATTTTTATTGTCACGAACCTCAAGCTCGTAACAATTGGTGTCAGAAGTGAGATAAAATCATGCCGATTTTACCTAAGGAGGAAACGGAGGGTGTCCGTACCCGAAGTCAACGCCAGCAGGAGACGGACCAACGAAGATTTGGTGGTGCAACGCCGCAGACGTCGGAGGGCCAGCCAGCGGCTGCAGGCCCGTCGGTAGCTCCTACATCTGCAGCACCTGACTTAGGTGCTCTGATGGTGATGCTGCAGGAGCAGGCTCGCCGACAGGAGGAGCAGGCTCGCCGACAGGAGGAATAGGTCCGTCGGTTGGAAGAGCAGCTGCGGGGTGGACAGGATGAACAGGTCCGCCGACAGGAGGAACAGGTTCGCCGACAGGAGGAACAGGTCCGTCAGTTGAAAGAGCAGCTGCAGAGCGGACAAGAGGAACAGGCCCGCTGACAGGAGGAACAGATGCTCCTCATGAAGGACCTTCACGCTACCTTTGCGAAAGAGATAAGGGAGGTGAAGGAAAGGGTTGCTCAACATGACAACCGCCTGTTGGAAGCTGAAACCCGAATCGAAGAACATGAAACCCGAATCAACCATGTGAACAATCGGGTTGACAACGTAATGGCTGACGTGAAGAAAACGCTGAACGACCTCAAACTTGGGGATGGAACTATAGCTCCCGTAGTAGCTACAACATCTTCGCTACGTGGGTTCAAGGTGCCACCGTTCGACGGTACCTCTTCCTGGTCAGCCTACAAAATCCAGTTCGAGGCTGTTATGAAGGCGAACGGCTGGAATAAAAGTCAGGACATGACTGCTCTCACACTAGGCCTGCGCGACCAGGCCTTAACAGTTCTGGAAGCTCTCGGTGAGGAAGTGACTTATGAGCAACTCCTTGAGGCATTCGAGGCGAGATATGGCGACGCTCACCTGGAACACGTCTTTCGTGCGCATCTTAAAGATCGCGTGCAGCGCATCAACGAAAACCTGCAGCAGTGGGCTCTAGAGGTGGAGAAGCTGGTGCGAAAAGCATACCGGTCTGTACCTGCGCTCATTGAAGGGAACCTGGTGCAGACATTCATCGACGGCATCCGTGACCTGGAATTCAGAGCTGCTATGAGGCTCGGGCACCACGAGACGCTTAAGGACGCCTTGGCCCATGCACTGGAGGTGGAAGCCGTGCGGCAGGATCATCGTTCCCATCGTGTCAGGGAGTTTGCAGCAGCTACAGTTCGCGACCGCAACAAAGGATACAGCCCTAGGTGCTATGGCTGTGGGGAAAGGGGACATCTTCGATCCAGCTGCCCTAAGCGAACCGCAGAAAGGGAAAGTGAACGATATCAGGAGGGTAGTGCAGCTAACGGCACTGCCTGGCGGCAACAGGATCATCGTTCACCTCACACTAGGGAGGTTGCAGCAGTTACGGTTCGCGACCACAATAAAGGATACAGCCCTAGGTGCTATGGCTGTGGGGAAAGGGGCCATCTTCGGTCTACCTGCCCTAAACACACCCTAGGAAGGGAAGGTGAACGGTCTCAGAAAGGAAGTGCGGCTAACAGCACCGCCCAGCAGCAGCAGGAATACGACTTTACTATCAGACACTGCAGCAGGAAGTCTCACGGCAACGTAGATGCATTATCAAGAAGACATTGTCCTGAAGATGGCAACCATTTGACTAGCCTGTTGGTCTAGTGGTTAGTGACCCTGACTGCTATGCCGGAGGTCGTGGGTTCGATTCCCACCCAGGACAAATGTTTGTGTGATGAGCACGATCATTTGTTCTGTGTCTGGGTGTAATTTATCTATAATATTTATGTATTTAGAAATATATAAGTAAGTTTATCAGTTGTCTAGTACCCATAACACAAGCTCTGCTTAGCTTAGAACTAGATGGCGTTGTGTGATAGTTGTGGAATATTATTATTATTATTGTAGTAGGCAAGGTAAGGAAGTGGTATCCGTGAGGATGCTCAGGACAGACCACCTCAGCAACGGGTGGAAGGATAGCCTACGACGTGCACAGCAGGAAGATCCGGACATCAATACGTGGTAGAGCCATGCTGCAGTTATATTAGTAGTATAGTTGTAGCACGAATTGGTCGGCTCGACCGGGGAAGGACCACGCTCTCACAGAATACCAGCGTGAAATAGTAGCTTAATGCTACTGTATTTCGTATGGTGAGTGTAGAGAACCGGAGACCCTTTTTACTGGAAACGAGGCATTCCATCTTAGTCCTCAGGGTGACAATGCATCTGCATTTTGATTCGTAATCGAGGATAGATGTAGATGTCTATGGGCCACAGCAACCACTTACCATCGGGTAGACTGTGTGCTCGTTTGTCACCCTATCCTATAAAAAAAATCAAGCTGATTCTGAAATGGATGAAGGCCAGTGCTCCCAAGCCCAAGTGGAGCGACGTCTCAGCGATGAGTTCGACCACTAAAAGCTATTGGGCCCAGTGGGACAGCTTGCTGCTTCAGGATGGTGTTCTGTGCTTTAAATGGGAAAGTGTTCGGGGAGACAGCTGTCATTTGCAAATGGTTGTCCCTAAAGCTAAAGTACCGGATGTTCTACAGCTGTACCATAATGATTATTCAGTAGGCCATCTGGGAGTTAAACGAACTCTACTGAAGATCTGAGAACGGTTTTACTGGGTCCACTGTCGAAACGATATTGAGGACTGGTGTCGCAAATGTACAAGTTGTGCGGCTGTAAAGGGACCTCAGATTCGTAGTAGAGGTGCATTGAAGTTGTACAATGTTGTTGCACCATGGGAGAGAATAGCCATTGACGTGGCGGGGCCGTTTCCGGAGAGTGAAAGCGGTAACAAGTATTTCATGGTTGTGATGGATTACTTCACTAAGTGGCCAGAAGTCTTCGCCATTCCAAATCAAGAAGCTTCAACAGTTGCAGATAAACTAGTTCATGAGGTCTTCTGTCGTTTTGGAGTACCTTTAGAGATTCACAGCGATCAAGGAAGGAATTTTGAGTCTCAAATATTCCAGGAAACTTGCCCAGTTATGGGTACTCATAAAACAAGAACGACTTCTTATCACCCGCGATCTGATGGAATGGTAGAACGATTTAATCAGACATTGGAGAGGTACCTAGCAAAAGTTGTAGACAATCGGCAACGAGATTGGGACAAGCACATACAACCGTTTTTGTTGTCATATCGAAGCGCTGTTCACGAAAGTACATCAGTGACACCAGCTTTCGCAAACTTTGGGAGAGAATTACGGCTGCCTGCGGACCTGATCACCGGGATACCACCTGATGCTCCAGCAGTATAACCGATTATGCAAGTGACTTGCGGAACAAAATGAATGACGTTTATGAGCACGTCAGACAATCGGGCCAGCAAATGTCTGAAAAGATGAAAACCCGGTACGACCGCAAGATGAACAACAAAGGGTTCGACGAAGGTTCACTTGTGTGGTTACACAATGCAGTCCGCAGCAAAGGGAAATCTCCTAAGCTTTAAGCTAAATGGGACGGCCCGTACCGGATTGTGACCAAGATCAACGATGTAACCTACCGGATACAGAAAAGCGCAAGAGGGACTCCTAAGATCGTCCATGTGGATCGCCTGGCGCGTTATTATGGGGCCGATAATGCTCGGGACGAGCATGTCTTAGGAGGGGGCAGTGTTACGCGCTCAAGTCGACGGCACTAGCGCCATCTAGTCTCGAACCGAAGAACTAAACTTCTTGAAGTCGAAACACGAACTCTCGGTACCTTGCGCGTGTTTACTTGAATATTCTGGATATTTCGCTGCTAATTTATATAAATAGGCGCTGCAAGATGTGATCGGGGAAGTATTGGAGTTGGCGACACAAGCGAAGCTTCGGAGCGGAATAAAGTGAATCAGTGTGATTAATTATTAGTGATTTTAACTTTAATTAGTGTGAAGTGAATTAAAGTGTTAATTAAGGTAATTCTATCGGTAATTCTATCGGCAATTTTATTGTCACGAACCTCAAGCTCGTAACAGTATTGTACTCAACTTGAAGTTTGTAAGAAAAGTGGTAGCAGCCTATGGCAGGTATTTAATTTATTGCATATATGATATTTTAGTTGATACTTAACAAATATTAAATACTGTACACATTGAATAACTAAAATAAATAAATAAAATTACAGAGATGCACAAAATTTAGTTGTTACTTTTTTCACACCTACCCGAAAAAAAATTTTTTTTTTCGGGTAGGTGTATTAATTCTTCACTTTTTTGTTGTAGTTACATTCTACATGACAAATCCGTTGCTATTTCAACTTGTACCTATTTTATTAAGATATGTATCCATAATAAGTTTAATTAATTAAAACTGTATGTAACTACCGCTTTTTCCACGGACGCTATGCTCGTATTGCAAATCGTAAATTGAGCTGAGCTTGCGACATCGCATGCGTGAGCTTAAAAATTTATTAAGAAATTTTAATGTAATATCCGAGCTGTTAATTTAAAACGCATACCAAGTTGGTCCCAAAGATATATTGCATAATTATTTATGGTTTGTAAAACCAGTTAAATTTTTTGCCAACAAGTTTTGAAACAGTCAGAGAAAGAAAATCAAAGTAAGATTCATGTCCAAGAGGAAAACCATTTAGAGATAATGACATTCGAAATTATCACAAAAACACATCAATTTTAATTATAGGTGTGTATAAATTATCCTGCTTAAAAAATGAAGAAAAAACGGAAATACAAAAAACGCTAAGCCCAAATTCCAGAAGCAATATTACCAGAGAGAGGGTATCAGCTCTGCGCTCTGCGAGCGGACGGTTGCATGGTATGTAGTCAAAAAAATAAATAAACAGAACTTTTTGTACATTTTAAGTGACACCGAAACCATGCTAAACAACTTGAGCAGTACTCATGCACACATTTTTGTTCTTTCTATTTTGATCTCCTGCTAGACACAAACATATGCACTTGAAACCATGATGTTGGTTGCAAATTATTTTAGATGCATAGACGTGCGTGAGCGCTTGTTCATATAATTAGCTGAGCATAGTTTCGGCCTTGATTTCCATTCACTAACAATATAAGTTTTTTTATAGAATGGGGTGTCAAACGAGCAGACAGTCCATCTGATGGTAAGTGGTAATGCTGTGGCCCATAGAAATCTACATCTACCCTCGATTACTAATCAAAATGCAGATGCGTTGTCACCTGTTAGGACTAAGATGGAATGCCTCGTTTCCAGTTAAAAGGGTCTCCGGATGTCTATACACACCATACGAAACACAGCAGAATTAAGCAACTATTTTACGCTAGTATTTATATATATTGTGTCTTTCTTCATTTGTAACTCTTCTTTTATAGTGGATGTTCATGAGCAACAATGGTCACTCACAATCTGGTGGCCTGCATACTCGTTTTCCTCTATTAAAAAGCGATGTCTGCCAGATGACGGATTCTGAAATGGCTTATGTAACAGTGAACTTAAATTATAGTGATTAATTAGACTATTCGGTTCGACTCACGATCTAGCACATAAAAAATAGGACGTTACTCATCGAACAAAAGTAGAGAAAAACATAACATTTTTAACACATTAACATACGAAACACAGCAGAATTAAGCAACTATTTTACGCTAGTATTTATATATATTGTGTCTTTCTTCATTTGTAACTCTTCTTTTATAGTGGATGTTCATGAGCAACAATGGTCACTCACAATCTGGTGGCCTGCATACTCGTTTTCCTCTATTAAAAAGCGATGTCTGCCAGATGACGGATTCTGAAATGGCTTATGTAACAGTGAACTTAAATTATAGTGATTAATTAGACTATTCGGTTCGACTCACGATCTAGCACATAAAAAATAGGACGTTACTCATCGAACAAAAGTAGAGAAAAACATAACATTTTCATAATTCCGTATAATACAATAACTTTAGCAGACCTATCTCATTATATTCGTGAGCCATTTAGTTATAGGCAAGACACGTTTAATTGTTATCTGATATTATTTCTGTCATGGATGCAGAGAGCAGGAGAAGTATTAACAGAAGAATAAGTTAGATTATTTGATAATAGAGTAGAAATGGATACATAATAATATTTTAAAATGCAGAAATATTTAAAAGTTAGACTGTTTTGAAAATACGAAATAAAGAAAGAAAAACAGGTTCAAATTTCTTTCACCCAAGAGTATTCATCACCCTGTACTGATTTCGTGACGTAAGCATATCCATCACCCCTATTGTACCGCTAAGGATCTAAGTGACCTCCTGTCTATTGTTGAGTAGTAGCGTTACAGCTGCGAGGTTCGGGATGAGATCGCTAAGCCGACTATGGAACATGATGCTTATGGCAAATGCTCCCTCCTATTGAAGAAACCTAACTGTTGCAGTGGACTCCGACTGGGTGATAAAGACAAAAATATCCATAAATTCGTCAAAAATAATTCAAAATAATATAATAGAAACGTTTTAATATAATGTACGTTACCAACATCAAGCTAATCTACTACAGGAGGTAGGCCTATATCATCGTAAGCAGCAGTGTAATGAAAATAGTCATTCGGAGTGGTGATCGCTCTACAATATTGTTACGAGCTTGAGGTTCGTGACAATATAAACTACCGATTGAATTACCAAAATTTACACTTTAATTACCGAACACCAATTAAAACTTAAGGGACCCTAATAATTAATCACCTGATTCACTTTATTTCGCTCCGAAGCTTCGCTTGTCTCGCCAAATTCAATATTGCCCCGATCGCGTATTGCAACGCCTTTAAATACACCTTTTTCCCAGAAACATCCAGAATATTCAAGTAAATACGCGCGCCAACCGACCAGGCGCCAAAAGTTCGAGTGTGGGGCTTCTAGAAAGATTAGTTCAATTCGGTACTAGATGGCGCTGTTGGTTGAAAAATTAGTCATGTCATTTTCTGGAAAGCTCTCCTCGCTCTGTTACCCGACACTAGATGGCGCTAGTGCCAGACGTCAACTTAGGCGCGCAACACTGCCCCCTACTAAGACATGCTCGCCCCCGGCCATTATCGGCCCCATAATAACGCACCAGGCAATCCACATAGACGATCTTAGGAGTCTTTCTTGCGCCTTTCTGTATCAGGTACGTTACATCGTTGATCCTGGTCACAATCCGGTACGGGCCGTCCCATTTAGCTTAAAGCTTAGGAGATTTCCCTTTGCTGTGGACTGGATTGTGCAAACACACTGGTGAACATTCGTTGAACCCTTTGTTGTTCATTTTGCGGTCATACCGGGTTTTCATCTTTTCGGACATTTGCCGGCCCGACTGTCTGACGTGCTCATAAATGTCATTCATTTTGTTCCGCAAGTCATTTTCATAATGGGCTATACTGCGTGGGGCATCAGGTGGTATCCTGGTGATCAGGTCTGCAGGCAGCCGTAGTTCTTTTCCAAAGTTAGCGAAAGCAATCCTTCTTCTTGATTTCGAAACTTCTGGCCACTTAGTGAAGTAATCCATCACAACCATGAAATGCTTGTTACCGCTTTCACTCTCCGGAAGCGGCCCCGCCACGTCAATGGCTATTCTCTCCCATGGTGCACCAACATTGTACAACTTCAATGCACCTCTACTACGACTCTGAGGTCCCTTTACAGCCGCACAACTTGTCCATTTGCGACACCAGTCCTCGACATCGTTTCGACATTGGACCCAGTAAAACCGTCCTCGGATCTTCAGTAGAGTTCGTTCAACTGCCAGATGGCCTCCTGAACATTCATTATATTACAGCTGTAGAAACTACGGTACCTTAGCTTTAGGGAAAAGCATTTGCAAATGACGGCTGTCTCCCCGAATATTTTCCCATTTATTTCACAGAACTCCATCCTGAAGCAGCAAGCTGTCCCACTGGGCCCAATAGATTTTAGTGGTCGAACTCATCGCTGAGACGTCGCTCCACTTAGGCTTGGGAGCACTAGCCTTCATCAATTCCAGGATCGGCTTGATGTCCGCATCTTCCTGCTGTGCACGTTGAAAGCTGTCCTTCCACTCGTTGCTGAGGTGGTCTGCCTGAGCATCCTCACGGATACCACTTCCTTACTCTCTTACCTAGTACAATGTTTGCAATCCGCAGGACAAGGTCTTCTTGACAATGCATCTGCGTTGCCATGAAATTTCTCGATCTCAAAGTCGTATTCCTGCAGTAGTTCAATACAACTCGCAACTTGTCCTTCTGGATTTTTAAACTGCAAAAGCCATTTTAGTGCAGCATGGTCAGTTCGTAAGTGTAATTTCCGCTCCAGAAGTTATTTGCTAAAATGCTGCAACGACTTTACCACAGCTAGCAATTCACGTCTTGTGACACAATAGTTCCTTTCTGGTTTTGACAACACACCGCCAAGTCCTATATCACTTGCTTCTGTGTCAACTATAAATTCTTTGCTTGCATCAGGGTATCCCAAAATAGATGTTTTGCACAGACGGTCCTTGAGCTCCTAGAATGCGATATTTCAACTCTCATCCCAGCAGAAATCTCGCTTCTCCTCGGTTAACTTGTGCAGAGGTTTGGCTATATCTGCAAAGTTCTTCACAAATCGCCGATAATAGGAGCACAAACCCAAAAATGCTCTAACCTGCGTCTTGTCTTTCGGAACCAGCCAATCCTTGACAGCGGCGATTTTCTCCGGATCCGTGCGGATACCTTCTTCCGACACTACATACCCCAAAAAGTTGACTTGCCGCTTGAATAGTGAACATTTCTTCGGACTCAACTTGAGGTTGGCACTCTGAATCTTCATGAGAACGCGTTCCAGGTTTTGAAGGTGTTTCTCAAACGTACGGCTCACGATGATGATGTTATCCAAGTAGATCAGACAGGCATCGCCAATTATCCCGGTAAGTACAAGTTCCATCAGCCCTTCAAACGTTGCTGGAGCATTGCACAATCACAACGGCATTACTTTAAATTGCCACAGACCCTTTCCCGTCGAGAACGCAGTTTTTTCCTTGTCCTTAGGGTCAATTTTAACTTGCCAGTAGCCACTTTTTAGATCCAGCGTGCTAAACCACTTTACTCCTGTAAGCATGTCCAGCGTGTCATCAATTCTTGGCAAGGGATAGCTGTCCTTCTTTGTAACGTCGTTCAGACGGCGATAGTCAACACAAAACCGCATGCTGCCGTCCTTCTTCTTTACCAGCACCACGGGGAACACCATGGACTAGATGAAGGTTCAATAACACCATCCTTCACCATTCCCTCAATCATGGTTTCCACTTCCTTTTCACGTGCTACCGGCAATCTTCTTGGCCGCTGTCGGATAGGCAATTCTTCTCCTGTGTTTATTTTGTGTTGAACCATGCCAGTCTTTCCTATGTCAGCATCGTTTCATGAGAATACATCGGCATACTTGAGTAACAACTTCTTCGCCTTGACCATTTCGTTCGGGGAGAGAACGCTGCGACAGTCTTCTAAAAGTGTGGTCACTCTCGTTTGTGCATCCTTGCTGGTGGGTCCCACTCGATAGATATTGGCACCGACGTAACCAATCCACTTCCTCACAGGTAGCAACCAGTGTGCCTTTTTCTATAATCTGTTCCTGGTCACAAAGGTGCAGCACACGTACTCCCGAGATATCAGTGGTTCTGACCAAGGTTCGAGCTACTTTCCATTGAAGCTCATTGTTTACCCTTTCCACAAGTACACAACGCTGAGCTTGCCCAGGGTTCCGAGGAAGACTAACCGGCACAGTCGTTTCCGATCTCGGCGGAAGAACAATTTTCTTAATGCTGTACACGTTCCCTGGTAACGCCCCTTCCACGAAAAGTTCCTCTTGTCCACATTTCAAAACACCTCGCTTAACGTCAATCTCACAACAATACTTCCTCATGAAGTCTAGGCCCAGGATGAAGTCGTCCATTATATCAGCCACGATGACATTATGCAGGTAGATCATGTTGCCTAGTTTCAACTCCATCTCCTTCTCTCCACGGACGGGTATACGCTGACCGGTGGCTGTTACCAAATTAATGCGTTCTCGGTTGTATGCGGAGTCCCCAATGAACTGTCTAATAAGTTGGGAACTAAAAACCGTGCGAGAGGCTCCAGTGTCTATGGTCAGTTTACACGGCATTCCGTTGACCTCGCCCTTGATGATTAGACTGTTCTCATCATGGGTTTGTTAGATCGAGATCCTTGGGGCTCTTTTAACATCAGCCAGCACCCGCCCCGCAGTTCTGGCTTTTACTCATTTCCCTGCTGCTGCTGGGCGGGGCTGTTAGCCGCACCACCCTCATGATATCGTTCACCTTCCCTTTCTACGGTTCGTTTAGGGCAGCTGGATCGAAGATGGCCCCTTTCCCCACAGCCATAGCACCTAGGGCTGTATCCTTTATTGCGGTCGCGAACTGAAGCTGCCGGAACCTCCCGGACGCGATGGGAGTGAAGATCCTGCCGCAGGGCTTCCACCTCCAGTGCATGGGCCAAGGCGTCCTTAAGCGTCTCGTGGTGCCCGAGCCTCACAGAAGCTCTGACTTCAAGGTCGCGGATGCCGTCGATGAATGTCTTTACCAGGTTCCCTTCAATGAGCGCAGGTACAGACTGGTTTGCTTTCCAAACCATCATCTCCACCTCAAGGGCCCACTGCTACAGGTTTTCGTTGCTGCCTTGCACGCGATCTGCTGCTGCTGCGCGCGAAAAACGTGTTTCAGGAGAGCGTTGCCATATCTCGCCTCCAATGACTCAAGGAGCTGCTGGTAGGTCATTTTTTTACCGAGAGCTTCCAACACAGTAAAGGCTTGGTCGCGCAGGCCTAGGGTGAGTGCAGTCATGGCTTGGCTTTTATTCCAGCCGTTCGCCTCCATGACAGCCTCGAACTGTATTTTGTAGGCTGACCAAGAAGAAGTCCCGTCGAACGGCGGCACTTTCAACCCACGTAGCGAAGGTGTTGTAGCTACTACGGGAGCTGTAATTCCATCCCCCATTTTGAGGTTGGCGAGCGTTTTTTTCACGTCAGCCATCACGTGGTCAACCAAATTGTTCACTTGGTTGATTCGGGTTTCAGCTTCCGACAGGCGGTTGTCATGTTGAGCAACCTTATCCGTCACCTCCCTTATCTCTTTCCCGAAGGTAGCGTGAATCTCCTTCATGAGGAGCATCTACTCTTCCTTATCGCGTTTGAGCTGCTCCTCCAAACGACGGGTCTGTTCCTCCTGTCAGCGAGCCTGTTCCTCCTATCGACGGGCCTGTTCCTCCAGTTGACGGGCCTGTTCCTCCTGTCCCTGCTGCAGCCGCTCTTCCAATCTGCGTGCCTGTTCTGCCTACTGGCGGGCCTGTTCTTCCTGCTGTTCCTTCAACCAACGGGCCTGTTCCTGCATCATCATCATGAGAGCACCTAAGTCAGATGCTGCAGGTGTAGGAGCTGCTGACGGGCCAGCCTACGTGGCTGGCAGTTGGCCCCTCGACATCTGCGGCGTTGCACCACCAAATCTTCTCTGATCCGTCTCCTGCTGGCGTTGACTTCGGGTACGGACACCCTCCGTTTCCTCCTTAGGTAAAATTGGCATTATTTTATCCCACTTCTGACACCAATTGTTACGAGCTTGAGGTTCGCGATTATAAAAACGGCCGATTGAATTACCAAAATTTACACTTTTATTACCGAACACCAATTAAAACTTAAAAGACACTAATAATTAATCACACTGATTCACTTTATTTCGCTTCGAAGCTTCGCTTGTCTCGCCAAATTCAATCCTGCCCCGATCGCGTATTACAGTGCCTTTAAATACACCTTTTCCCCGAAACATTTAGAATATTCAAGT
The DNA here is from genome assembly GCA_036936625.1 of Parnassius smintheus behrii. NCBI lineage: Eukaryota > Metazoa > Arthropoda > Insecta > Lepidoptera > Papilionidae > Parnassius > Parnassius smintheus. The sequence continues at coordinate 16,525,179 of JAUPFT010000007.1, forward strand.
AAATACGCGCGCCAACCAACCAGGCACCGAAAGTTCGAGTATGGGGCTTCTAGAAAGCTTAGTTCTTCAATTCAGTACTAGATGGCGCTGTTGTTTGAAAGATTAGTCATGTAATTTTCTGGAAAGCTCTTCTCGCTCTGTTACCCGACACTAGATGACGCTAGTGCCAGACGTCAACTTAGGCGCGCAACAGTATAATGCCTTACATCTTTGACACTACTCCCAAATGCCGTTGTGAATATTTCACAATGGTCGTATATAAGATCGTTACACCGTCATCTAGCAAGCACGTAGATCTAACGTTAGATCTTCGTGATTTCAGATTGGCCCAGCTGTCTTCAGCTATTTATTGAACTTTTAGTTTACGAGATGGTAAGAATTCTTTTATGCCTCGGAGCGCATCTGGGTTGGGGTTACCCTCTTAAGTATTGCAATCTCTGTGGCTGCAGTTCTGTCCTCCGGTCTGAAGGGAGAGAGCTGGCATAACTACAGGCTGTGAGACATTCCATATTATTGTGATTCCATTTATATGGTATAGTGGAGTGTCGTTAAGAAAAATATGGTTTATTGTAAGCAGAAGCGCTGTTTTAGCATTCAAGAAATTAGAATTCAAAACATTGGTGACCAAATAATGTTTACACTGGACTGCTTTGAAGTGTACAGCATTACGTAATACTCACATTGTTAAACTTCACTTAAAACGTGGCGGTTTATTTAAATTTCTTTTAATTTACATACGGTAGCTCTAAGGTAGTAATTTGAACTTCTTGGTACTTATATACGAATGAAAATAATCTTAATGAGACCAACAGTTAAAAGTGGCTGTAGCCGCTTACTTCATACAGCGTTAAAAACTTAATATCACTTTTGAGTTTATTTTTTATTTTATAGAATAAGTGTAACAAACGAGGACACAATCCACCTAATGATAAGCGGATATCATGACCCATAGACACCTTCATCTATTACCGATTGAAAATCAACATGCAGATGATCTGTCACCTCTAAAGCCTAAGATATAATGCCGCGGTACTAGTAAAAGGGGTCTCTCGTTCTTTACACTCACCGGACGAGACACAGCAGCCGTAAACTACTTTTTTACGCTGGTATTCTGTGAAATCTTTGTCCTTCACCGTTTGACCTGACCGCCAAAATATAGTTGCAACGCGGCTCTAATACATTAATAAATTACTATTCATATGCATTAACGCAATACTAACAAATTGTATTTTTTTTTATTTGTCCTTTATAAGGTTGGGAATTTTGACCAAGTAAAATAAATTAATGCTCCCGCTAATAAGTTATGAGTAAAATCATAGTAAGTATAAGAACTATCTTCATGTACAGATTTTTTCGTTTTTTTTTTTAATCAGTTGCATCTTATAATGTAAGGGGTATTATCTCCTAATCTATTTACCATTTTAATATTTTATCCTACACAAGCGATCTGCCACGACTTCGCACGCATGATATGTGGATTCTACAACACCACCGTGTTCTTTTATGGAATAAGGGTGACAAACAAGCCCACAGTCCACCTGATGGTAAGTGGATGCTGTGGCCCACAGATATTTATGTTTATCTTCAAACAAGAATCAAAATGCAGATGCGTCATTTCAAGTAAAATGGGTCTCCGGTTCTCTACAATCACCATATGAAACACAGCAGCATTAAGCTGCTATTTTACGCTGGTATTCTGTGAGAGCGTGGTCCTACTCCGGTCGAGCCAACCCATTCATGCTGCAACCACAATATAGCTGCAGCTTGGCTTTACCACGTAAAAACCCAACTATGCATCTTTCGCGAAAGTACAAGCAACATGTAGACAAATTTTATCGCACTCTGATAAATGATGTGAATATTTATTTTTATATTATAATATATTGATTATACGTTTTAACAGAGTAATAGTCAAAACATTAAAAAAGTGTGTGCGTTTTGATCTGCCTATACTTTCAAGTTTTCATTCAAACGATGTAAATGAAAAGCTCCGATATAATAATAATCACCAAATAATATTAACAAAACCTTTCATCGAATTCAATGGAAAGTTTGGTACTTATATACAATTTGACTTTGAATGTAATTAACATGTAGACAATATCAAAAAAATTCTCGAGATTAGAGTAGCAATTTTAATTTAATATTCGAATTTTAAAACACACTAAAACATGTCCATTTAAACTAGAAGAAAAGATATCTAGGGAAAAAAAAAACAAAGAATATACGCTTTCTCACTTTGCCTTGAAGTTCGGGGGTCGAGAGAGGGCATAAATTATACCTACCTACGTCTATCCTCAATTATGAATCAAAATGCAGATCGTTGTCATCGCCTGGACAAAACACAGTTGCATAATGCTGTTGTTTCACGCCGATATACTGAGTGAGTGTGGTCTTTCCCCGATGCATCGTGGAGCCACCACGTCCACTGACCACAAACGTGTCATTTACATTTAATGATCGAGTACTCAACCCCAAGTAGATAATTAAAATATTCTTCGATACTATTGTTGCGTTTTTTTGTAATACAATGAATATTAAACAACCAAAATCGTGAATAAAATTTCATCTTAATAACTTTCTTTTAAGTTATTCAAATTGTATCTGAAAAAGATCTTAATTTTGATATAGCCTTATTTAGCAGTAAGAAATATCAAACCAGTCAAACCCTTTTCAAAGCATTCAATAAATAATTTTACCTTTTGATAATATTTCTACGGCAGGCATGACAGCAGATAAGTCAAAATAACAAAGTAAAATGCTAATAAAAGAAATGATAAACCTAAGTATCTACGGTATAATTTTAAATTTCATTTTATCTGCGTATTCTAATACCTTTCCCACAGTTTTGCTTTTGGGGACTAATACTAATAATACGAAAATGTATCAAATAATTAAAATATTCGTACGTCATCATCATCATCATCATTAAGCGACAGTAGCCTAATGGCAGGGCGCGGACCGCGAACTCAAAAAGGTCGTGGGTTCGAATCCGCCATCCGACTACTAGCGTGGACCACTCGTAACCCAAGCAAATTAAGCTTACTACGAGTGGTTAAGGGGAATATTAGTAATGTTTATAGCATTGTTAATATTCTTTTTTTTTAAATTACAGCCCTTCACAAGTCCACTGCTGAACATAGGCCTCCCCCAAGTTATGCCACAAAGCACGGTCCTGAGCCACCTGCATCCATCGACTTCCTGCATGTCTTACCAGAACGTCATTCCATGTAGTGGGGGGTCGCCCTACACTATGCCTACCGGTACGAGGCTGCAACTCGAGAACCTTTCTTCCCCATCGGTTATCGGTTCTTCGAGCTATATGGCCGGCCCATTGCCACTTCAGCTTACTAATCCGTTGGGCTATGTCGGTCATTCTGGTTTTACTTTCGTACGTAATACAAACATTTACAGTTCGATATGGATACAAGGTTTAAATTATTTTTTAAACAAAACTGAAACGACAAACGTACTTACAGTCCATATTATGATAAGTGGATTCTGCAGCTCATGGACACCTTTTTTGCATGGGGAAATGCCAATGCATACCTGCCTCGCGGGGAAAAGAACAGGTTTTCTCGGACTCGCACCAACTTAACTTCTGCGGTGGTGGGGGGAAAGGACACCCCTCTCTCCGCTGTCAACCAAACCCAAATCTGAACACTCTAAGCCTAATTGGAGAGTCCACCTCGAGCCAGTTATGTGAGTTCCTCTGACTAAACTACGGCTGCTGCGAAACCTCTCCGTCAAGACATGCACACCGACTGCCATATACAAAAATATGGCTACAGATGCTTTGTCATCTCTAAGAACTAAGATGGAATGCCTCGCAGCCAGTAAATGCTAGTTCTCTTTACTACTTTTTGTAAACTATGTTTAGTATGAACTGTGTTTTAATAAGAGGATTTTTTTCAATATAATGTTCTCCAGAACGAATTTCGGAGACTAGCCATCTGCAGGATTATTTGAGTGTGCGCAAATGCTGGTGCACTCTTTATTCCCATAAGGCGATAATTCGGCCAGGCTTAATAACTACTGACTGAAGAGAGATCTGACTAAAAATTTGTTGCTAATGAAAATTACTTAACAGAAAAACCAAACAGATTTTCAACCACCCTAACATTTGAACCCAACGACATAACCAGCAGTTACGCTTACGACCACTTTACACCAACAAAGCATTCCTTTTATGTATGAGAGTTTAAAAATAGAAGTTTCCTAAAATATTGTTTTTACATATAAAATAAAAGAAGCCTCCTTTCGTTTTCATTATTTTAGATCCTAATATTCAATGGGCCTAAAGATACGAATCAAATATCGTATATATACATTATGCCGTAAATTAATAGAAGACTATGAAACTCAACAGTTTTTTTTGTCAAAACTGAATTAACTTTAAACATGATTAAAAATAAGAGTATAATGGAAACGGAATTTTAAGACAATTTACACACTGCATAAGGATATCGACATTGGAAGGCATGTCCGATATAAAAAGTGGTATATGTTCCTATAGCATATATATATTACAAATTTATATTAGATAATTATATCTACCATAAAGTATTTATTAATGATTTTCTTAAACTGAAGCCCACGCGAGCTAAGCCAAAGAAGCTAGTATTACATAAAAACATCTTAAACAAAGTCACCGAAAACTAGGGGAGGCGTTTCGTATATTTAATTTTTTCGCATTTCCAGCGGGACCGGTAAAGTAATTTGAACCTTGTAAGTTTTAATGTGTAGGCTTAAAATATTCATTACACACATGAAAATTTTGTGGTTTCATCTGGCATCCCACCTAGCTACTCGTACACCTAAACTTCACGTTATGAGCATGTGGCTCGTTTTATGCGAGGAAATATTTAATTTTATCGCTTTAGTGCTTCGTTCTTTTAGTTTACCTTGAATATATACGCATAATATGAATTACTTGAAAACCAAAAATTTTAATTTGTATAGGGAAAAAACCTATATAAATTAAACTTGCCATTATTTTTTCCTAGATTGAATGCTTCGTGGTGCAATGGCTCTGAGGGCTACGGGTTCTAATCCCGCCCAGAACAAGTGTTTTTATGGCTCATATATAATTGTTCCGGGCCTAAATGTTTTATGTATGTAAACTTATAAACTACCTCCAAAATACAGAATAAAATCGCAGTGTGAAGGTAACGTTTTTAAGAGAGAAAAAAAAACTAATAAAAGTAATACAATAGTTTCCGCATAATAATTTTTATAGTCATGTTCTTTTTTCTTTTTCCTCGGCGAAAATTGATATGAAACTAAATCAGTATTCACCATTGAGCAACAAACTTACTTTTTCTATAGGAGTAAGGGTGACTAACGATCTTAAAGTCCATTTAATGTTAAGTGAATGTAACCCGTAATAATAAATAATACGTTGTTACTCCTGTAGACAAAGACGAAGTGCCCCCTTACGTTTCATTTATTACAATCTATTGATTGAATTTCGAACCTATTTCTCATTTTATATAATTGCGGTTCTGTTACACTTGTCATAAAATAAAAAGAATTTTTGTTTGGCTAAGAATTCTAATTTCAAATTATTTTATTTTGTAAAATCTTTCTTCCAAACTTATTTCCAAAATTATTAATTTATTTATTATAATGATGATGATTAGAGTTGTTTTCATCGCCTTTGGATCCTTTTCGTCAGATACGTTTAAAAATTCGAGCAATTATGTATATATATGTATGTATGTATAATATGCGTACCGTCCGGACAACAACACTGTACCAGCGGCACGTAACATCAACGATTTTTACGAAGCAAATACTTCAAACGAACGCACCCCCTGTTATTTGTTTGTCCGCTTCCGATCTTGAGGGCGCGGGGGAAAAGCGTCGTTTTCAGACATGAACGAAGCTGTTGAGACCGGTGTGGAGGAAGGGCGTAGGGGGTTAACCCCATGATAAATCGGCTCGTCCTTACGTTGCCTAAGGAACGCCGCCCATATGTCAGGGAAAGCTTTACGCAGGAAATCCGCGAGTTCGTTGTTCGAAAACGACGCCGTTTTGCCTTATACTAACGCTGTTAACACGGATGTGTACCAAGGTGTGTGCTTAATGAACACCTATACATCTAGCGCGTTGGTACGCCAGGGTGTGTACCTAACTTGCTGCCTAATACAACAAGCAACACAGAAAATAGGTTAAGATAGATGACTGCCTCTGAGGCAGCGGGTGTATTGCACTCTACTTACTATTTGCCAAAAACCAGGAAGTCCGGAAGGAGAGTTACGCAAAAAACACTCTTTGCATACAACAAGCGTCCGTTGAACCTCACTGTGAGACTGCTCTCACCCGGCACAGCGTGCTTTGTGTTCTACAATGTGAGCACCAATACTGTCACGCAACGCAGAGCACTAAGCAGTAAGCGAGGTATGATATAGATGAGGCACTTCGAGGAGGAGACGCTTCTTACGACACCGGCGGTTAGTAATTGGGCTTATGTTTCTCTTACACCGCCACCGTACGTTTATTAACTTTTATGGAATATAGACTTAAATACATGTAATACGACTATTTAAATTTTTTAAAAGTTTACTGTTCTAATTTAGGCAGATAACCATTTTTTATACAACAATATAATTCTAACCTACGCTTTCAGTGACGCACTGGAAATGCTAATCCAATGTGCGAATATACACAATAAACACTGAAGAAATTGTACAAACCGCACGTAATACGGAAAAGATAAAGTACTTCTAACATATGATTTTTACGACATCCTTCATTGCTTCTTTTCATCCAAAACTATGAGTTGTATATCATGTGCACTGGTGCTCAGTAAATTTAAAAATAGCTGAATGAACAGGAAAAAGGTTTATCTAAAGTCTTCACATTAGTAACTGTAGGGTTAACAAAATAAAGTTGCATTAACAAAGCCGTAAATTTTACATACACCTATCAAGCGTCCCAGCTTTTATTTCTGAATTCAGTAAATTAAAATATAGGGTTTTATCATAGAAAAAATTGCTACGAAGCATTCCCTCTAAGCTGCACGTGACAACGCATCTGTTACCTACTTTGTTGCAGTGGGCTGCGGATGTCCATAAACTGCTAAAGGCACTTAGCATCAGGTGGAAAGGAAATTCGTTTGGCACTTCAGTTTGATAAAAAATATATCTCGGGGTATCGAAGTAGTCGGATAGATGAAATGTAAATAGTTTCATTCGATGCATAATTGTATAATGCCTACTCCCTAAAAATTATAATTGGCGGACTTATCTCTTACAAGCCATCTCCACCAGGCAACCGATATAATGATGATGTAGTGACCTGTAAAAAAAGGTAAAGGTGTATGCAATTTATTTGAAAATATACAAAACTAAAATAATATATTCTGTGTATGTATCTATAAAATTTACCGTCATACCATTAACGAATAGTTACAGCTCTACAAGATAACATTTTAGGATCAAACTGACCGTCATAAATCTTGATAAACATATAAGCTCTAACGAAATGGAACAGACAATACTATGGACAAGTATGTCGACGTATGTACCTGTTATATGTTCTATCAATATGAAATCTATCGATATACCTATAACAATATTTCGTCATACCAAATCAATGATATCAAATTACGAGAAGTTGACAACGTTCGTGATTTAGGCGTGCTGCTAGAGAACAAGCTTACATTTATAACACATTTCGACCATATTATAAAAAAAGCTTCCGGAATGCTCGGTTACATTATACGCAATACAAAGATTTTCAAGGCCGTTGAGACCAAGATGATTCTTTATAATAGTTTTGTGCGTAGCATTATGGAATACTGCAGTGTTGTATGGAGACCCCATTTTACAACACATATGTTACGCTTGGAAAGGATTCAGAAAAGTTTTCTATGGCGCGTAGCGTTCTCTGCAGGTAAAGCTCAATCGCTTAAATCGTATGTAAAAGTAGGCTTCTCGTTTTTAAGTCAATGCCACTTGAAGCAAGAAGTGACATTACAGATTTGATGTTTGTATAGAAGCTTTTCCATAATAAGATAGACTGTCCTCCTTCGCTAAATTCTTTTTCGGGAGCCGAGAAGGTATTCTGAAGAATACCTTCTCGGCTTCCGAGAAAGCCTGTATAGCCTATGAACCTGCGTAGTGTGAAAATGCGTAGGACTAAACTTGGTCATTTCTCTCCTGTTCCTAGATTGAGTAGACTTTACAATGAATGCAGCACATCGGTAGGTCTTAATTTTGATTCTTTTGAATATTTTCGTAAGAAGCTCAGGGACTTTGTCACAAAAAAAAATCTTCTGTATTTTGTTAAAAAATAACTTAAAATAGGTTTTATGATTTTTCTTTCACATAGTGGTAACTTGTTATTATTAAACGCATGATGTGTTCCCATATAAGAAGTTATGCACTTAGTTTAAGACATGTTTGAACTTGTATTTTTTAATTCAAATGTACTGTGTTATAACTGTTGGAGAACCTAATTAACAAATAAAAAAATGAAAAATATCATACCTTTTAATATCACCACTTTCAAGTTAATGTCAAAATTTCATTTTAAATTTCAGTGTTTACTTCATAGCATTATGAAATAAATGGATTCTATAAATTATATTTCTAAATAGTATAGCTGGGTAAGGTCCCTTATCATCCCGTGGGTGTCGTGAGAGGCGACAAAGTAACACTAAATCAAGAGATGGATCAGCAAATTTCTGCAACAGAAGATATTAAAAAAAACCATGGTTGCCAACCCGCCTGCCAACCTTGGTTGAAGTGATCTATGGGGAAGGCCTATGTCCAACACTTTTGATAAAAATAATTAAAAGGGCAATAAAATAAATTATAAATACGTACGTGTTAATTTCAAAATTTATCCCATTCGTGCTGCAAATAAATTTACTACATCGTGTCTGTACCACAATTATTTATCATTATGGAAGTGGGTAGGGTAATCTTGTCAAGTCGACAATAATGTCTGTTCCACACTAGTCCGAATTGTTGTGTATGTTGCATTAGGCTAATGCATAAATTGGAACCAATTCGCACCGTGACGCTAACTGCGCGAATTTTTTTTTCGATTTTAATAGGAATATAATTCTTAAATTAATTAAATTTCTAATTTAAATAAATTTCTATAATTTTTAATACTAAGACTTTGCCAACTGAATAATTTAAGAAAAGGTTATAAGCACACTACAAAACAATTGTAACTATCATTAAAAAAAAATCTGATTAAATTCAGCATTATATTTAAAAGGTGTCGACGCCAAATAGTCGACAGTCAACCCTATTGCATTTCTTATAAGGCTCTTAATATTAGGTAATTTTATAGAGTCATACACCAACCGTACATTCAACCAATCACACTACGAGTACACAAATACTCACCACGTCATTCCCCACACCCGAGACTCATATTCGTTCTCACATTCCCATTTTAACTTCCGACCAAACAAGACACAAGTACAACACCAAGAATAACATAATTAAATAAAATTGTAAATTCAATCAAATATATCTCAGAAGATCTACGATTTCTTTTTTTTTGTTCATCGCGAACAAAGGTAATTTTATGCACCTGTAGTGATTATACCTAAGTCAAAGGTCGCCAAGACGTCAATCGTTTGAACAATAAACACTAACTCACTCGGAAAATACGTGAAGCAGTTGGTCCAGCGCCTCACCTCCTTCGCGCAGGATTGCTGTTCCATTGGACTATAAGAGTGAGGGAATAAAATTCACTCGTGCACTATAAGCCTGTTTTGCGCAGAGCTATAATACTCATCGTTGGGACGTCCAACCGTGATTGAAATTTAGTGCGAAGGGCAATAATAGTTTAATACAATTGGAGGCAAATCTCAGCCATGGTTCGGTCGCTCCTGTAAAATAGCATCATGCTATAAGCAGGAGTGCTACCAAGCCTGGGCTGATGCATCAGCGTCCCGGGATGTAAACACCAGCGCTCTAAAAAAGAAGTATAATTCCGCCTCTAGGTCCTTCAAAAGAGTCATTGCCAAGGCAAAGTCAGAGCACATAGGCAGAATTGGCGAGAAACTAGTTCGCCTTCCTTCTGGAACCCGTGCATTCTGGTCTCTCGCCAAGGCTGTTCAGGGGAATTTCTGTCAGCCATCTCTTCCATCTCTGCACAGGGAGGACGACTCACTGGCCCATACTGCAAGGGAGAAAGCCGATCTTCTAGGCTCTTTCTTTGCGTCTAACTCGACTCTCGATGACGGGGGGAGTACGCCGCCGACCATCCCGCGGTGTGAGTGCTCCATGCCGGAAGTGCAGTTCACACAGCGCTCGGTTCGCAAAGCACTCCTCTCCCTGGACATCCACAAGTCGAGTGGGCCTGACGGAATCCCCCCAGTTGTGCTGAGGACGTGTGCTCCAGAGTTGGCACCGGTTTTAACGCGTCTTTTCCGGTACTCCTACTCCCTAGGCGTAGTCCCAAAATCATGGAAGACGGCTTTCGTCCACCCGATCCCTAAAAAAGGCGATCGCTCAGACCCGTCCAACTACCGGCCAAACGCCATCACCTCCTTGTTCTCCAAAACAATGGAGTCCATTGTAAACTGCCAGCTCATGAGATACCTTGAGGATCACCAGCTGATTAGTGACCGCCAATACGGTTTTCGCCGTGGTCGGTCAGCTGGTGATCTTCTGGTCTACCTCACTCACAGATGAGCGGAGGCAGTAGAGTTCAAGGGGGAGGCATTGGCCGTTAGTTTGGACATTGCGAAGGCCTTTGATCGGGTTTGGCACAAAGCGCTTTTTTCGAAGCTCCCTTCCTATGGACTTCCCGAGAAATTGTGCGATTGGATCACCAGCTTTCTTGCAGATCAGAGCATCAAGGTCGTTGTAGACGGTGCCAGCTCCGATTGCAAGCCTATTAATGCTGGTGTTCCACAGGGCTGCATGCTATCGCCAACGCTGTTTCTTCTGCATATCAATGATATGTTGCATACCCGTAACATTCATTGCTATGCAGATGACAGCACTGGTGATGCTCTTTACACTGGCCGAGCCAATATTTCCCGGGAAAACGTCTCCGAGTGCCGGGACAAACTTGTGTCTGAAGTCGAGTCTTTGCTGAACAGAGTCTCGGATTGGGGACGACTAAATCTAGTCCAGTTTAACCCCCAGAAGACACAAGTTTGCGCGTTAACCGCTAAAAAGAACCCCTTTGTCGTATCCCCTCAGTTTCAAGGCACTCCCCTTGTTGCCTCAGCCAGTATCGGAATCCTCGGCGTCGACATATTGAGTGACGTGCAGTTTCGTGGTCACTTGGAAGGGAAGGCCAAATAGGCCTCTAAAAAGCTTGGCGTGCTCAGCAGAGCGGGACAGTATTTCATGCCGTAGCACCGCCTGCAACTTTACAAGGCGCAGGTTCGGCCGCACATGAAATACTGTTCCCATCTCTGGGCTGGGGCTCCCCAGTACCAGCTCCTTCCACTTGACCGCATCCAGCGCAGAGCGGCTCGAATCGTCGACGACCGAGTGCTTTCCGATCGGCTCGATTCACTGGCGCTGCGAAGAGATGTTGCATCTCTTTGCGTATTTTATCGCATCTATCACGGGGAGTGCTCTGAGGAATTGTTCGGATTAATTCCAGCCGCCAAATTTCGTGAACGCACTACACGGCAAACGTCCCGATACCATCCACACCATCTGGATGCTTGGCGGTCCACCACTGTACGTTTTACAAGGAGTTTTCTTCCACGTACAACCTCTCTGTGGAATAGTTTACCACTGGCGATTTTTCCGGACCGATACGACCTGGGGACCTTCAAGAAAAGAGCTTACTCCTTTCTAAAGGGCCGGCAACGCACCCGCAATTCTCCTGGTGTTGCGGTTGATCATGGGCGGCGGTAGTCACTTAACATCAGGCGAGCCGCATGCTCGTTTGCCCCCTTTTCCATAAAAAAAATACTATAAAATTCTAATTCTGTAATAAACAGGACATTGCGCGTGTATGTGACGTATAAAATACATCGCATAAACGTCTGAAAACATTACATTTTCGACAAATAACATTTATTTTATACTTACAATCGCCCCGGCTGCGCGCGGTTGATTTCTGTATCTCAACGATATCGCCACCTACCCAAAGATTTAAATAGTTAGATACGCCTTCATCTTTTAAAACTGTGGCATTATTTTTGGATGTGTTCGTTTGCAAGACGCTGACGTGCGGACACTAATGCAATAGTGTCATCTCTTATTATCCTACAGTAATTGTATATACTACTTTCTCTGTCGCACAAATGAGCACTGATTGCGAATGGGTGAGCTCACTCATTTGAGAATGGACACATTTCGGAGTGGCCGTACTATGGTAAAGGCGCATCCAACTATTTAAATCTTTGCACCTACCGGGTTCAATAGTGAATCTAAACCATCCAGGGACCCACTAAAACGCACAGAAAAAATGTCATCAAAATCTCTCGAGCCGTTTTTGAGTTTTAGCGAGACTAACAGATATCAACTAATATTTATATATACAGAATTTAATTTTTTTAAGGATAGGATGAAAAACGAGCACACAGTCCACCTGATGGTAAGTGGTTGCTGTGGCCCATAGACATCTATCCTCGATTACGAATCAAAATGCAGATGCGTTGTCATCCGTGAGTACTAAGGTGGAATGCCTCGTTTCCAGTAAAAGGGTCTCCAGTTCTCTACACTCATCATACGAAACACAGCAGCATTAATCCACTATTTGACGCTGGTATTCTGTGAGAACGTGGTCCTTCCCCGGTCGAGCGTGGTACAACTATACTACTAATATAACTGCAGCATGGCTCTAACACGTAAAGCTGTTAAAAAAGTACTCTTCCAGCGAAAATGAGATGCTAATTGTCACTGGTAGTGATATCTATTCGGAAATGCTTCAGATATAACGTTATATGCCAACCACAGATCAACACGGCTCCGTGGCGCATTGGCTTAGTAATGAGTGGCTACGCTGGTGGCCGCGGTTTCGAAATCCCGCACGGAACAAATATTTGTATGTCCTACAAATAATTGTTCCGGGTCTGGATGTTTGTCTTGAGCAATTTATAACTGCCTCTATGATACAGAAAAACATCCTAGTGTGGGGGGTAACCTAAAAAAACATAGGCAAAACACTACGTTCCTTGTAAATGAGGCGGAAGACCTTAACATATTGTAAGGACGCGCACTCACGCACACACATGCATCTCATATATGCATAATTTTCTGCCAACAATATTGATTTAAATTTTTACGGTCTAATAAAGAAAGTAAGAATAAAAGTGTGTGCATTAGTAAAATTGAGCATGGTTGCGACGTCACTTAAAATCTACATTTTGTCTGTCATTTTATTTTGGTCTGAGGTACCTACTTCCATTAAAAAAATATTTCCAAATGTAAGGAAAGTAGCAGAATGGTAAACAGATGGAGAAATGTCTCAATTGGTTTAAACAAAAACCGAACTTATTAGTACCACACAATACCAAATGTTAATCGGAACCGTTGCTTTGATAATTTAAATTGTAAATTTTAGAAACTAATAATAAGTTTTGAAGCCGAAATATTAATTATTTATAATGACATAAAAAGTGATAAGAGGCAAAACAAAATTATAATTATGTTTTAATCTTTTGCGAAGTTATGAGTTAACGTGAAATAGTTGTTTACTATAAGGGTACAGAGAGCCGTGGTGGTTCAGGCACTGTTTCCTGTAAATTTAAAAATTGCAAGTAACCTGAGTTCGATCTCCGCCGACACCAGTGAAATTTTGATTGCAATTTGCATGAGACGATCTAATATATTCTGAGGTTAAAGTTCCCGCCAAACCTAGTGGACGGAATGGGATAATGAAACAAAAGAAGTGTTGTTACCGTTACAGTCTATTATAGTCCGCCGCTGAACAAAGTGCTTCCCCATAGGTTATCTCATAAAATTGATATTTGCCAAAGTTGTCACGGATGGCGACCGTAGTTCTTTATTTTAGTCGTTATTAGGAAGACCCTGGTGCCTTCGCCTGCTTTGTTTCCTCTGTTGCGTCCCGACACCCATCGGATGATACGGGCTAGATATTTTTACACCGTCACTACACGGTATAAACAAACAAAAGAAGTGAAACAATATAATATACTAAATGAATTTATTTTTATTTTATTTCTGTATTTTTATATATGTTTACAATATCTAGTTATGCATCCCGGTATTCACGGAACTGCACCGGAGACCATAACAATTCAAGCGTAAGCGTGGGCGGATGATGGGTGGTCTTTCCTATGAATACTGATAACTGTTCTTTAGTAAAAAGATCTAGAATAAGAATTAGATAGTCTTAGTTTGGCTCGCACATGTATCGGACATGTAGGTTAGAATCCATCGCGGATTAATTAAGTAGTATATAAGTAATGTATCGCACATAAATAGTTATAAGTTTATTAATAAAGTCTTTTTAAAAACGTCCTGAGTCAATTTCGAATCTTGACTATCTTTTATATATTTATTTATTTGTTTAATTAATTACAGGTTGTGAGTTATTCAGTCTTAATTCTTAGAAGTGAAAATGCATCTGTAGCATTCTTTGCTTGAAGCAGGTTGCATGTGTTCGTGGGCTGAAGTAACAACTAACAATCAGGTAGGCTGTCAGTCCGTTTGTCACTTCTTAATATTAAAAAATAAATATTTAAAATAAATTTCATCATAAATAATTTCTATGAAAAAATTATTTTTCGCTTTCTGCCTCGCTCTCCAACTAAGTAACCATACACACCATCTGACACACAACTTTCTGACTATGTTCCTCCGGCTCGAAATACAAGAAAGAAAAACAAAATATCAAGTAAAATAAATAAAATGTCACTCAGGAGTGGTAACGCGTGTTTTTGTCTTTGCTTGTACTGTACTTAATTTTTTAATACTACTTTAATACTACGTATAAAAATACGTTTTCTCAAAATTAATCCTATACTTTAAGTGAGCAATTCCTGTATTATGTGACTGCTTTTTCTGAAATGGCCCTAACGATTTGGATGAAATTTAGTATTTAGATAATGTTTTACTTCTCAGGTTTTCCTATTGTAGGCGTTAGCTGAAATGCTGCTGTGTAGGATAAGTAAACATTTTGTATTTATTGTTTAAGGGTTTAGTATGGTGTGCACATTATTATTATTATTAGTATAGGTATCTTTAAAAAATATATTTCTCTAACTCAGAACAAAGATTGTGTATGTTATTATAAAACGTGAAAATATATTCAAAGCAGCGTTTGTTTTTGCAATGCTTTGCTGAGCGCGTCATTAATCTTTAATTTAGAATTTGACTTCACAAATGACGTATTTGAGCAAGGAGTTACCTCGGCGATTAAAATTTTATTACAATATTAAAAATTTATCTTGTACTTATATGAAAATTTCATCAATTATTAACTTTACTTAAGTACGGACAGCTTAAGTAATACGTCAGTTTATCCTGAAGTGGTACTCAAATGCAATGCACTCTGCTGACTAACGATCGAAGTTCCGGTGACCAATTGATGGTGCATGCGAAGCCGTGCAAAATGTTGCGAGCTCTAATCGTACAGGCTGCTGATAAAGAGTAACGTTATCAATCAACTTTTTTAAAGAATAAGAGTGAAACCAGAACACGGTTTATCTGATAGTAAGTGGATTCTGTATTCCATAGACGTATATATCTATCTTTTTTTTTATAAAGAGGGGGCAAACGAGCATACGGCTCACCTGATGTTAAGTGACTACCGCCGCCCATGATCAACCGCAACACTACGGGAATTGGAGGTGCGTTGCCGGCCCTTTAGAAGGGAGTAAGAGTATTTAGGTTGTACCAGTTCTGGCGCACTGAGTCAGTACTAATATACTAGAAGTTAGGTTGTACCAGTTCTGGCGCACTTGTAGAAAGGTTGTACCAGTTCTGGCGCACTGAGTCAGAAGTGGTACAAGTACGACGTTCGTCGACTCACGATCCTACAAAAGAAAAAGGTTTTGGCATGCTCTGATCACGAATCTGCGGTCCATTTTTGCGTAGGATGCACGGTTCCGGAGATGTGCAGATCAATTAACTCTTATCTAATTGATATCCGCTACGAGCCTCCACCGTCATTAGCGCTCCATTGTTCTTATCTACTTATCTATTGTTCATTCAATACCGTCATTATCTATCCTTCCTCAGCGTGGTGCTATTGTATTATACTCCTTTGTTCCTATCTACACTAATCTGACTCATTAATAAAACACATTACCCAATTTTGTTAAAATTTTTATTTATAAAATACAAAATCTTATTACTTATTATCTATAAAATAGGAGCGAAACATCTCATCCACTAAAATATCGTTGTACAATGTGTTCCCTGTAAATATACTCGTAAAACTATGCATTGAACATCCCTGAAACTTATATAGCAAATACATTAAGCAATATTCGCCACAAACTGAAGTCCACTCATTCTGAATCCTATCAACATTCCAGTTCCATCTTTTACAATTTCTTTTAAAAAACTCTACATGATATCGTACAGGTGTCCGTCCGAATGAATCAAAATATTGACCGACGTCATTCGTATCGATATATAAAGCTACCGAATGTGACCCTAGTTTATCATCCGTATCCAAATTGCATATTATATACGTTGGTACGTGGGTGTACATGGGTAGTTTATTGGCAGCATAAACATTATTTTCTAGAGTGGGGTGAATCTTTTTCAGATTTTGTTGTACATCTAGTGTATCCATAATATTACTGCTATTAGTAGATTATTACAGTACCAATCTACTCAATGACTAATATAGGAGTGATCAATTATAGTGATTTCTAAATATTAAATTGCATTCTTTGTGTTATACGAATCGTATTTGAGTCACCAATACACTGAACAAGACGCGACAAGAAGGACGTAGGAATGTAGAGATAAGCAACAGAATGTAAGGTGAGCTTGTTGACGCATAAAGATACTATCAATTCTACTGCAGAAATTCTTTAGATTAGAATTATTACTCACTGGTACTATATAAGACCAAGCAACTGCAGTCATGGAGTTAGTGTATGGTCGTTTGACCGCAGTGGATCTATCAATACTACGTTTGTGTTACTTCAACGCATCAAAGGCCATGGATGTAAGTGTTTATTCTATTGACAAACTTACTTTTCTTTCTGTTATTTTCTTATGTGTGTATGATTTAGTGTTAACAAATTATATTTAAATATTATGTGTGTGTATATGGTTAAGCCGTGGTAGCTCAGATGGTTAGCGCAAAATGTAAAATTCACAGTACGCGACCCGGGTTCGATCCCCGCCGGCACCAATTAAATTGTTAATTACAATTTTAAGTGCTGATTTACCACGTGCTCAGCGGTGAAGGAAAACATCGTGAGGAATGCATGTCTGAGAAAATTTCGAAGGCATGTGAAGTTTGCCAACACGCATTGAGGTATCGCAGCGAACATTTCCTAGCCCTAAAACCCTCTCAGAAATGAGAGGAGGTCTATGTTCAGCAGTGGACTTTAATAGGTTGTAACTTTAGCTTTTTTAACTTTTATGATTAAGTGTTAACAAATTGATATTAACATGATAACTGTGTTGTTGCAGAAATCATTGAGCTTCGATGAAAATACCTATAAACAGTATTACTACTCGCCACTCTCCCCTCAAGAAGAGAGTGATGACATCGTCATTAATAATAACACATGCGATGGTGGAAAAAGAAAATCGCAATCGATTGATCATTTTTTTGAAGCTGAATCAAAAATAAAAAAGAGGAAGCTGTTATCATCAACCGTAGCACGAGCCGCTAGAGATGGTGTATCATACATTTCTACTAATTCTGACGACGGAGACCAAGCGACGCATCTCATCAAAATTGAAATGTACGATATGAAGAAGCTATCCAAGATTCCAACTACTGATCATTGGAAACATGCTTCCACGAGGATTAAATATTACGTAAAGACTAATAAGGATAGCATCTACGACAACACAAACGCCCTCGTATACAATATTACAAAGACAATAGCAGAAAGTGAAAAAGTTAAAAACTACTTTTTTAACAATGACAGTCATTAGCTGATCATTAGTGAATGTGATTCTGTTTACTTAAATTACTTCCGTGTACTCATTATATTCTATTTCTAATCCTTTGTTAGACTTAAATATCGGACATTATTTGAAATTTGGGTATCAGTTGGTCTACCAACACTGAACTGTTACTTACTCTGCTACCTATTTTCTACTTTACTATAAGGATGGCAAACTTCAGTGAAGTGTGCACCAATGCTTTCTTCCCCACAACCTTGGAAGAGAATACGGAACTATTCAACAGCGAATTAAATCAGGAGTTGTCTAAAGTTTGTGATGAAATGGAGAAGGATCAACTGTTTGATTCATCGTATGATGATGAGTTGTATAATCACTGTGCGATGGTTGAAACACAGTTTAAGTAAGTAAAATAAACATTCATTTCGATCATAATTTACACAATGTCTTGTACAGTTTTTAATAAATTTAAACATTTTAGTAGTCAACCACTAGAACTTGGAAGAGGAACGAAGCGAACGAGCAGCAAAGAACCCAAGATCATCAAAAAACCAACAACGGAAGCAGAAACGCCTACCTCTGCAGGGAACAGTATCAGTAACGATGATCAAGTGGAATGTCTAACGTGTCATATATTTATCAAGAAACGGTATTTAGCTAATCATTTTAAAATAATGTTCACAAAAATAATCTTTTAAATTCACATAATTCTTTATCAAACGTTAGTGTTATTGAATCTGCTTTTGGAAACAGGATTTTAACTTATAAAATCAAGAGTAGAGTAGATAGTTCGCCATTGGTAAATTTTGAAACTCCTGAACTATTTTTAAATTCTATTAAAGATGATATTTTATTTTTAATACAAGAGTGTATTCATCAACACATAATTTTAAAAGTAAACTTCATATTGCATGCTGATTTTGTTCAACAAACTAAAGATATTCATGATACGTTCGATTTTCAAACGCTTAACTATATTATTTGTCAAGGAGATGACTTAAATATTTTTTTTCATCTTTAAATCATTTAAATTACTACTAAAATTAGTGCATTTGAAAAAAAAGATAGTGGATGGAGTCTAAAAAACATAAAATCTATAGACATGAATGTTAATAAATTTAACCCCCTACGCGGTACTTCATACATAGATCTTCCTCGTGACATAAAATTAAAAAAGGCTGTTATAAATGTAAAAAGCAAGGATTATTTTTGTTTTAAATGGGCGTTACTCTCGGCGTTATATCCCGTAAACAAAGACGCGGATCGTGTATCATCGTACGTTAAACATGCAAATAAACTTAAATTTGATGGTATTTCCTTTCCAGTTAAAATTTCTGACATAGCAAAAGTAGAGAAATTAAATGATATTAGTATTAATGTTTTTGGGTTAGAATATAATAAAGAAAAACGATGTAATTCTATAGTAGGTCCATTATTTTTAACAAAGTGTCGTAAAGATAGACATATCAATTTATTATTTTTTTCCAAGGATACAAAAAATCATTATTGTTACATAAAAAAATTATCGCGGTTAGTTAGTAAACAAATTTCAAAAGACGGTCACATCATGTACATTTGCGAAGCATGTCTACTTCACTTTCCATCTAAGGAAAGTTTAAATAACCATGAACAATACGATTGTGCCCACATTTGTACAGAATTACCAAACAGTGAAACTTTTAAAAAAAAGAATTGGTTTGGTCAACCTATTTCAAATGATAAAATTAAATTTGATAGTTATGAAAAAAAGTTGAAGATACGATTCGTAGTTTATGCTGATTTTGAAGCATTTTTAAAACCAATAGAATCATTATCTAACGATCCTTCCAAACTTTTCACACACAATATTCAGAAACATGAAGTACATAGTTTTGGTTATTATATAAAATGTTCATATGATGATAAATTATCAAAATATGTAACGTATTGCGGACCCAACTGTGCACAAGTGTTTATGGAAAGTTTATCTAACAATCTCAAAGAAATAAATAGACTTCAAAAATATCCTCCACTTCCGCTAACAAATGAAGACAAAAACCAAATTTCAAATGCAACCATTTGTCATATTTGTGAAACAGAGTTAGCAGAACATTTTTATGATTTTGATTGGTACACCGATAGTTTTATAGGTGTTGCTCACGAATCATGTAGCTCGAAGTTCAGAAAACCTCGTTATATACCAAATCTTTTTACACAACCTTAGTCACTATGATGCTCATTTTATTGTTCACGCGTTAAACTTTTGTGATGGTGAAGTCGAAGTTATCCCTCAAAATAAAGAAAAATATATATCCTTTTCCAAAAAATTAAAAATGAATAACCACGAAATTATATTAAGATTCATAGATTCATTTAAGTTTTTATCATGTAAATTAGAAGAATTGGCCAAAAATCTCAGTAATGATCAATTTCAAGAATTACGTAGAAATTATCCTAATGATGAAGATTTCTTTCGTTTAAAACGGAAAGGCGTTTATCCATATGAACTTATGACTAATTATGATAGTTTAAGCCTAACATCGCTCCCCGAACAAAAATTTTTTTATAGCTCGCTCACAGATTCCCATATTTCAAATGATGATTACAATCATGCTAAAGATGTTTGGGAACACTTTGGGTGTTTTAATATGCTAGATTATTCAAACCTGTATTTAAAAACAGACGTTTTACTTTTAACCGATGTATTTGAAAACTTTAGAAAGTTATGTATTAATACTTATGATTTAGACCCTGCCCATTATTACACAGCACCCGGTTTAAGTTGGGATGCAATGTTAAAATATACAAAAGTAGAATTAGAACTTTTAACAGATTATGAGAAAATTGCATTTATTAGATCAGGTATCAGGGGTGGTGTATCTCAATGTAGTAATCGTTATGCTAGAGCTAATAACAAATATATGGGGGATTATGATGCAGGAAAACCAAATTCATATATCACATATTTTGATGCCAACAATTTATATGGTTGGGCTATGTCTCAATGTCTTCCTACTGGTGGATTCGAATGGGTAAATCCGAATACAGAATTTAATGTGTCTGAGACATCGAACTTTGGTTTTATTTTAGAAGTTGATTTGGAATATCCAGATGAACTTCATGATTTACATTCGGACTTTCCTTTATGCCCCGAAAACGTTTGTGCAGGCAATATTAATGAAAATAAACTAGTCCCAAATTTAAATAATAAAGATAAATATGTAGTTCATTACAGAAATTTAAAGCAGTGCATAGAAATGGGGGTTAAATTAACTAAAATTCATAGAGTTTTAAAATTTAAACAGTCTCGCTGGTTGAAGATGTACATAGATCTAAACACAAAATTAAGAACGTTAGCAAAATCAGATTTCGAAAAAGATTTTTATAAATTAATGAATAATTCAGTCTTCGAAAAGACTATGGAGAATATTGAAAAAAGGGTTAACATAAAATTAGTTACACACTGGGAGAACCAGGGCAAAGCTTTAGGTGCTCAAGATCTAATCGCTAAACCACAATTTCATAGTCTTTCAGTATTTTCGGAAAACCTAGTTGCGGTTCAGTTGCGAAAAACAAAGTTAATATATAACAAACCAATTTATTTATGGTTTTGCATTTTAGATATTTCAAAAACATTAATGTATGATTTTCATTATAACTATATGGTTAAAAAGTTTAGTAAAATCAAATTATTGTATACAGATACGAATAGTTTAATATATCATATATTTACAGATGATTTTTACTCTGATATAAAACCTGACCTTTCATCATACTTTGATACCTCAGCTTATGATGCAAATAATATTTTTGAATATCCAAAATTAAGTAAAGAGAAATTAGGTTTTTTTAAAGATGAAAATAATGGTAAAATCATGAAAGAATTTGTGGGTTTACGATCCAAAATGTACGCTTTTAACTTAGAGAATAAGACTATAGCCAAGGCAAATAAATGTATCACTAAAAAGATGACCATGGATAATTATAAGTGTTCTCTATTTAATAAAAAAGTGCAATATTATAGTATGCTTAGATTTAAATCAATTAAACACACAATTTTTACACAAAAATTAAATAAGATTGGTTTATCATATAATGACACAAAGAGGCATATTTTAGATAATAATATTGAAACATTAGCTTGGGGTCATTATAAACTGCGTTAAGTGTTGATAGTTTTTAATTTTATGTCTGCATGTAAATAAAATTTGTATTGATTGTAAAATAATGATAATAGTATAATATGACGTAGAGTTTATTACATATTTAATCGTTGTTTTATTGTAAATAATTTAAGTTAATTGTTGTTTATATTTGCGTGTGTGTGTGTGCATTTATTTGAGGTTGAGTTGATTGTAAAATTATGATGTACTAATTGTGTTAGAAATAGTATACAGATCATTCTGTTTTATATAATGTTTGCAATATATAATAATTGTTAACACCAACACTTTCATTTTTTATTTCACCCCTTAGTACTTTAGACGTGTGTAATGTTTCACTTTATCCATCCGTTTACTGCTATTGTGGCGGGGCCAAGTGGATGTGGGAAGTCAAATTTTGTAACAAATTTCATAAAATCAGTTACAGAAATATGTAATTGTGATTTTAATCAGATCACATGGTGCTTTGATGAAATGCAACCTTTTTATAATTTACCAAATGTTAACTACCATCAAGGAATTCCAAATGTTTATATGTTTGATGGTGAAAACCCACATCTTGTTATTATTGATGATCTAATGAGAGAGTCCGATGGAAGAATTGTGAATATATTTACAAAAGGTAGTCATCACAGGAATCTTAGTGTATTTTATTTAACACAAAATTTATTTCATCAGGGTAAAGGGCAAAGAGACATATCCTTAAACTCAAGTTATATAATATATTTTAAAAACCCTCGAGATAAAACTCAAATAAGATATTTAGCACGACAAGTGTCACCAGATAACCCAAAATTTATTGAAGATGCCTACAGGGATGCAACTCTAGAGGCGCATGGATATTTAATGGTAGATTTAAAACAGAATACCAATGATTTTTGTCGTATCAAGACAAATGTCTTCCCATTTAATGGTTTCTGCACAGTCTACGTCCCCACAAAAGAGTTTAAATACACCAAGAATCAAACATTTCAAATCATTGCTAAATGATGCATCGTCGACTCACAACGCATAAACATTTGCTAAACGCTTTGCATACGCTTAAACCAAAATATCAAAGAGCATTACTTAAAACGTGTGATGAAGAAGAAATTAACTGTATTTGTGAGTGTTTTCATAACGTTTTACAAGGAAAAGTACCTCTTAAAGATCAAGATAAACAAAAATTGAATAAACACAAAAATATACTCCGTCAACTAGTGCGTAAGTGTAAACATAAACTAAGAAAAAATATAATTATACAAAAAGGAGGGGCTTTCTTACCAATAATATTAGGTGCAATATTGAGTGGATTAGTGAGTAGACTAGCCAGTTAACATGGAAAATGCAAAGAAAATGATACTTATCGAACCTGGATTGATTGAAAAATTAAAACAAGAAAATAAGGTTAATACGAGTAGTAGTTTATCTCGATTAGATATTGAAATGCAAAATATTATCAATAGTAAGACGGAAGACCGTAAGAAATGGATGTTATATTTACAAACACTGCAAAGATACCTTCATTTTACCGAAGAGGATCGTCAACCACTCAGATTACCAATTTATTCTGATACATCTAATGAAGATTCAAACGAGTCTAAAATTGGTTTTAAAAATAAAGATAGAGATCTAAAAACTTCAGTTGACGCTGAATCTTTGTTGGAGGAGAATCGATCCATCAAAAGTAAAGAAAATGTTGAAAATCCACTTTACACACCAGCTCAAATACTCAGTTTAATACCAAAAACTTATAATAAAAAAGGACAGTTATTATTAAACTTAGTTGAAACAAGTAAAGGTAAAATACATTGGGATAATGAAGGTACAGTCATAATTGATAATGAAAAAATTCCTGGAAGTAATATTGTTGATTTAATAAATGATTCACTAAGACCCTTAAAAAGAAGTGATCCAGTAGGGTGGGATAGATTTACTGAAGCATTAAAAGATATTAAAGTACCACTTACTTATATTGGAAATCCAAAGAGATGTGAGTTTATTAACCAACTTCAAGCAAAAGATCTGAACAAACCCTCTGAGATTGAATTTCAAGAGTTTTCTACACCGAGCAGTAGAGATAAAAAGTCTACAACTAAAATACGTAAAAGGCTTGAGTGGGAAAAATGGACCCCGTACTAGAAGAAATTAACAGGATTTATTATGATCCATCTAATCCCGCTGGTTTTGGTAGTATTGATAAATTATCAAAAGCCATGAAGGGTAAAATGAATAAAAAGCAAGTAAAGGAATGGTTAAAATCACAAGAAACATACACATTACATAAACCCATTCAAAAAAAATTTCCGCGTAATAGGTACATTCTATCAAATATTAATGAACTGTGGCAAGCTGATTTAACTGATATGCGAACTTATTCTCAATATAATGATGGTTTCAAGTATATACTTTGTGTTATTGATGTATTTAGTAAATATGCTTTTGCAAGACCAATGAAAAAGAAAAACTCAGAAACAACTAAAGAATGTTTTGAAAGTATATTTACTGAAAGTAATTTAACACCTACTCACATACAATCTAATAAAGGTACAGAATTTGTTTCAAAAGATGTACAAAAATACTTTAAATCCAAAAAGATTAATTACTATACCACTAACAATCCTGACATTAAGGCCAGTTTTGTCGAACGATTTCAAAGAACACTAAAAATGAAAACGTGGCGTTATTTCACTCATAATAATACTTATAGATATATAGATGTTTTACAAGATTTAATATACTCTTACAATCACAGCTTTCACTCTAGTATTAAGATGTACCCATGTGATGTAAATTCCAACAATATTATGACAGTTTGGACTAATCTTTATGATAGACGGTCAAACAAACTTTCTTTAGTAAATCCTAAACCAAATTTCAATGTGAGTGATTATGTTCGAATAACTAAATATAAACATGCTTTCCAAAAAGGATATGAATCAAATTGGAGTGATGAAATATTTATTATATCTTCAATAATTGATAGATCTCCATGGGTTGTTTATACAATAACAGATTTACAAAATGAACCAATAGTTGGTACTTTTTATGAAAGAGAATTACAGAAAATCACTTACAACCCCACCTCACAATATAAAATAGATAAAATAATTGACACTCGTTACTCAGGTAACAGAAAAGAAGTATTAGTGAAGTGGAATGGTTATCCAGATAAATTTAACAGTTGGATTTTAGCTTCTAGTTTAAAAGAAATATGAATAAAGAAAGTTTTTATTTAACTTTGCTCAGCAATAGTTCAATGGAATACTTTCCTGATAACAAGACCACAAATTTTTCAACGAAATTACCGAAAGCTATTAAATTAGAAGGTGAATGGTCGGTTGGAGTTGTCGAGTTTCAATATCCATGTACCATGTTTACTGTTCAAGATCATGAAAATGTTATATACATTACAAAATCTATGTTAATGCCTAATGAAGATAAACCATCCACAGTGTACTACAAAAAACATATTCCAGCTACCAACTATGATAACGTTGAGCATATTTTAAGAGTGTTAAATGGTATCGGAGAGAACTTGAAATTTCGCTATGATGAAATAACAAAATTTGTGTCTATTTCTGTTTTGGATAAAAATGTAACATCCGTAACATTATCACCAAAATTAAGTTTACAACTGGGTTATGAACCAAATAAAAATCTCCTAGAGAGAAATTTTGGAAAGTGTCCTGCTAATTTACACTTAGGGTTACCATCTCAACTCTTTCTATATTGTGACATTATCGATCCTCAGATTGTGGGTGATGTTATGACTCCTTTACTAAGAGTCATTTCATTAGATCCTACAAAATACATTTATGGTGCAAATAAAATGCACGTTTTCTCTCAACCTCACTACTTACCTGTTATGCGAAGAGAGTTCGATACGCTGGAAATAGTTATAAGATCGAGCACAGGACAAAAAATACCATTCCAGTTTGGAACCGTGTGTATTAAACTACATTTCCGAAAATTATAATAATGAATTCTCTTCGTGATCATCATAAATGTCCATATGAAAATTATTATACACATCAAGCTGGGTCAGGAGTTGGAGTAATTTATAAGGGTGCACCATACCAACGCGGTCATGGTATTGGGAGCTTCTTAGGGGGGTTATTTAGATCAGTTTTACCTTTGCTTTCAAGTGGTGCTCGAGTGATTGGTAAGGAGGCATTAAGCGCTGAAGTAGGACTTTTATCGGATATGGTTCAAGCGCGTCCTATGGAAGCCTCAATAAAAGATCATCTAAAGCAAGTTAGTACGAATTTATAACGATAGGCTGATGAGAAAATTGATCGATTTAACATGACAGGATCTGGGTATAAAACTAAAAGAAAACGATTGACCTCATTCATTCCACCATTAACTGCTAAAGTGAAAGCTGCGAAAAAACTTGGTCTAAAACCAAAAAATAACAAAGATATATTTTCAAATTAAATATGTCTTTCCTTCATAATCATTCTTGCGAGTGCGTTAAGTCAGAATTGGATTTGTTTGCACTACCGTCTACACAAACTAGCATTGAAAATGGATTGTGGATTCATTATAAACCAATTTCATCTCTTGGTGATGATGGACCTATCAAGTTTCAAGTTCCTGGGACAGGCGATGACTACATAGATTTGTCTCATACATTACTACACATAAAGGCAAAAGTATTAAATCAAGATTCAACTAACTTGATATCTACTACAATAGTAGCACCTGTAAATAATTGGCTGCATTCACTTTTTAGTCAACTTGATGTTTATTTAAACCAAAAACTTGTATCACCACCTAAAAATACCTATGCATATCGAGCATACATGGAAACCCTTTTAAACTATGCTCCTGCTGCTAAACAATCTCATCTTACTTGTAGTCTTTGGTATGATGATACAGCAGGAAAAATGGATTCTACGGATGGCAAAAACATAGGATTTGTTAAAAGACAGAAATTGATTAGTGAAAGTAAGGAAATAGAAATGATTGGTCATCTTCACGGTGACATTTTCAACCAAGATAAATTTTTAATTAATTGTGTTGAAATGAGTGTTAAATTGGTTCGATCGAGAGAGAGCTTTAATTTAATTGCTGGGTCAAACGATGTAAAGTTTAAAGTTTGCATTACGGACGCAACTCTTATTGTTCGACGAGCACGAATTAATCCAAGTGTACTACTCGCACATCAAAAAGTTTTAGCTTCTACCACTGCTAAATATCCTATTACTCGAGGTGAAGTAAAAGTTTTAACAATACCATCGGGTGTTCAAGGAAAAACTCTTGATAATATATTTTTAGGGCAGGTACCCCAAAGATGTATAATTGGATTTGTGAACAATTCTGCATTTAATGGTTCCCTTACTAAAAATCCATTTAACTTTGAAAACTATGGTATTAATTCTTTCAGCTTATATATTGATGGTCAACAAATACCTTCAAAAGCTTTGCAACCATCTTTTAATAATAGCATATTTACATCAGCATATCATACTCTATTCTCGGGAACTGGTATTCACTTTCTTAATGAAGGAAATGGAATCTCTTGTGAACAGTATGCCAAAGGTTACTGTCTATTAGCATTTGACTTAACTCCTGATTTATCAGCCAACTCATCAGCTCATTGGAATCTCATAAAACATGGTAGTGTTAGATTAGAAGTACGATTTGAATCCTCACTAATACAAACAATTAACTGTATAGTTTATGCTGAGTTTGATAATATTATTGAGATAGATAAAAACAGAAATGTTACTGTAGACTATAGAAGTTAAGGTTATAATATGTGTTGTGTGTTAGATTTTATGAGTTATGTGTAATGCATTTTGTGTGTATGTAACTATTTGAAACATTATAAAATTAAATAAAACAAATTGTATGCAATATATTATTTTTTATTTCTTTATAAATATTCTATTTAATCTAATACAAAACTCTGTTCGAGTTTAAATTTTACATAAGCACACTGACTAAACCACTGAACATGCTGCTGCCAAGGATCATCATCATCTTCCCAATCTTTTAAGCCACCACCACAATGGAAACACTTGGTCCTGTCTGCATGGCCAGTATAAAAGAAACCGGCTTCTGCAAGATCTTCAGGTTTCTGTCGCATAACGAGAGGCCAGTTTTCGAAACTGAGCGACCGGCTAGATTTTGAACTGAAGAATGCATATTCAGCTCTTGAGTACTGCATATTCTTCTCGTTTTCATCTCCACTCAGTGTTGTAGTTTTGTTCTTCAATGATGTGTTCTGTACACGTATGCATCACTCATCTCTTTCTTCTGCTCTTGTCTTCCTGTAATTTAAGTAAACAGAATCACATTCACTAATGATCAGCTAATGACTGTCATTGTTAAAAAAGTAGTTTTTAACTTTTTCACTTTCTGCTATTGTCTTTGTAATATTGTATACGAGGGCGTTTGTGTTGTCGTAGATGCTATCCTTATTAGTCTTTACGTAATATTTAATCCTCGTGGAAGCATGTTTCCAATGATCAGTAGTTGGATCTTGGATAGCTTCTTCATATCGTACATTTCAATTTTGATGAGATGCGTCGCTTGGTCTCCGTCGTCAGAATTAGTAGAAATGTATGATCTCTAGCGGCTCGTGCTACGGTTGATGATAACAGCTTCCTCTTTTTTATTTTTGATTCAGCTTCAAAAAAATGATCAATCGATTGCGATTTTCTTTTTCCACCATCGCATGTGTTATTATTAATGACGATGTCATCACTCTCTTCTTGAGGGGAGAGTGGCGAGTAGTAATACTGTTTATAGGTATTTTCATCGAAGCTCAATGATTTCTGCAACAACACAGTTATCATGTTAATATCAATTTGTTAACACTTAATCATAAAAGTTAAAAAAGCTAAAGTTACAACCTATTAAAGTCCACTGCTGAACATAGACCTCCTCTCATTTCTGAGAGGGTTTTAGGGCTAGG
This sequence comes from Parnassius smintheus behrii, assembly GCA_036936625.1. NCBI lineage: Eukaryota > Metazoa > Arthropoda > Insecta > Lepidoptera > Papilionidae > Parnassius > Parnassius smintheus. The sequence continues at coordinate 16,554,239 of JAUPFT010000007.1, forward strand.
AAATGTTCGCTGCGATACCTCAATGCGTGTTGGCAAACTTCACATGCCTTCGAAATTTTCTCAGACATGCATTCCTCACGATGTTTTCCTTCACCGCTGAGCACGTGGTAAATCAGCACTTAAAATTGTAATTAACAATTTAATTGGTGCCGGCGGGGATCGAACCCGGGTCGCGTACTGTGAATTTTACATTTTGCGCTAACCATCTGAGCTACCACGGCTTAACCATATACACACACATAATATTTAAATATAATTTGTTAACACTAAATCATACACACATAAGAAAATAACAGAAAGAAAAGTAAGTTTGTCAATAGAATAAACACTTACATCCATGGCCTTTGATGCGTTGAAGTAACACAAACGTAGTATTGATAGATCCACTGCGGTCAAACGACCATACACTAACTCCATGACTGCAGTTGCTTGGTCTTATATAGTACCAGTGAGTAATAATTCTAATCTAAAGAATTTCTGCAGTAGAATTGATAGTATCTTTATGCGTCAACAAGCTTACCTTACATTCTGTTGCTTATCTCTACATTCCTACGTCCTTCCTGTCGCGTCTTGTTCAGTGTATTGGTGACTCAAATACGATTCGTATAACACAAAGAATGCAATTTAATATTTAGAAATCACTATAATTGATCACTCCTATATTAGTCATTGAGTAGATTGGTACTGTAATAATCTACTAATAGCAGTAATATTATGGATACACTAGATGTACAACAACATCTGAAAAAGATTCACCCCACTCTAGAAAATAATGTTTATGCTGCCAATAAACTACCCATGTACACCCACGTACCAACGTATATAATATGCAATTTGGATACGGATGATAAACCAGGGTCACATTGGGTAGCTTTTTATATCGATACGAATGACGTCGGTCAATATTTTGATTCATTCGGACGGACACCTGTACGATATCATCTAGAGTTTTTTAAAAGAAATTGTAAAAGATGGAACTGGAATGTTGATAGGATTCAGAATGAGTGGACTTCAGCTTGTGGCGAATATTGCTTAATGTATTTGCTATATAAGTTTCAGGGATGTTCAATGCATAGTTTAACGAGTATATTTACAGGGAACACATTCTACAACGATATTTTAGTGGATGAGATGTTTCGCTCCTATTTTATAGATAATAAGTAATAAGATTTTGTATTTTATAAATAAAAATTTTAACAAAATTGGGTAATGTGTTTTATTAATGAGTACAATAGCACCACGCTGAGGAAGGATAGATAATGACGGTATTGAATGAACAATAGATAAGTAGATAAGAACAATGGAGCGCTAATGACGGTGGAGGCTCGTAGCGGATATCAATTAGATAAGAGTTAATTGATCTGCACATCTCCGGAACCGTGCATCCTACGCAAAAATGGACCGCAGATTCGTGATCAGAGCATGCCAAAACTTTTTTTTGTTTTTTTTTTAGGATCGAGAGTCGACGAACGTCGTACTTGTACCACTTCTGACTCAGTGCGCCAGAACTGGTACAACCTAACTACTAGTATATTAGTACTGACTCAGTGCGCCAGAACTGGTACAACCTAACTACTAGTATATTAGTACTGACTCAGTGCGCCAGAACTGGTACAACCTAACTACTAGTAAGCTCTTTTCTTGAAGGTCCCTAATTCGTATCGGTCCGGAAAAATCGCCGGTGGTAAACTATTCCACAAAGAGGTCATAGGTGGAAGAAAACTCCTTGTGAAACGTACAGTGGTGGACCGCCAAGCATCCAGATGGTGTGGATGGTATCGGGCCGTTTGCCGTGTAGAGCTTTCACGAAATTTGGCAGCTGGGATTAATCCGAACAATTCCTCAGAGCACTCCCCGTGATATATGCGAAAGAAAATGCAAAGAGATGCAACATCTCTTCGCAGCGCCAGTGAATCGAGCCGATCGGAAAGCCCTCGGTCGTGAGAATCAAATCAAAAAAAAAAAGATTCAAAACGCTGATGTTGTTACCCCTGGGGATTAAGATGCAATGCCTAGTTTCCAGTAAAAGAGAGTCTCAGGTTCCCTACACTCACTATGCAAAAGATAGCAGCATCAATCTGCCATTTCACGCTGGTATTCTGTGAGAGTATGGAACTTTCAAGCCGACCTATTTGTGTTATAACCAAAATATTGAAAATAATTTTTTTTTATTGGAGCTGCCTTTTTAGCCTAACCACCCAGTTTGGTGAGTATGGAATATTCTTTAAAGGAACGCGTAATTTAGTGCATTTCTGAAGAGACAGTGTATTCAAAGAGCTGGTAAAGAATTTTCTTAAAAGCTCAATAAACCGGAGACGTTATTAAAATCAAGCCCCGTTTAACTTTTCTTTTAAAGCAAACATAATGGTGGCTTCTTATTAAAAAAAATAGGCGCTGTAAAAAATATGAATTGTAGCAAAGTTAAGACTTAAGTTAAAATCTACATCAGCAGTAAATAGGATTCTCGAAACTCTACCTTTTAAACATAAAACACACATTAAGTTCACATTCTATGTGTTTGTTATAAGAATTTATAAGTCTTAGTTACTAAATTATTAACTAAAATGAATAAATATTGTTTAATATGTCTTTATTTTCATAAAATTTTAACTAAGTAGACGAAAGATTTGTCCGGCAACATTGAATAGTAAATGTTTAAATAATTTGCCACAGTCTAAGTCACCATGGTCATGATATCCTTCCCACCGATACATGGCAGTGTGTGAACTCCACAGCAGAAATAAGTAAGACGATGCTATAACCATATAGACTGTTAGGCAGAAAAGAAACGAATGAAATACTCAATGTTTTGTTAAATATATGTATCAATTAAAAATAAATTGAAAAATATATCTATTGTTAACATTATACTGCGAATATTCGACAACTTAGTGGTGGCGTTGTAAGCATGCATCACCTCCAGAGTCTTCTCTACAATGCGAGATGTCGTTCTAATTACAGGAGAAAGAGTAAAATTTTAATATGTAAGGAACAATTCGTTAAACAATTTTAGAGGAGCATATTTTCAGCAGGGGTCTTGTCAAGGGATGTAATGATTATAATTATAATTGTAATTTAAAATGTCTACTTTTCATTTGTTCAATGCAATTCATAGGACCTTCCCTTCATTCAACCTTCAAGTTGAACTAAATTTCTTTAAGATTATTAGATTTTTCGTTTAAGATTACTTTCAATGTTACATCAGAACAACCATTTGCAATAACACTTGCTAGTATGTTTTATGTTTACAACATAGATAGAAGATCTACGATATCCAAAATCATGTTTTTAGTATTCTTTAAAGAAAAATGTATTTGAAAACTCAAAGTTTATTAAAGAAATTTTCTAAATGGACTGTGCCTTGAGACCGACAAAAGCTCACTTGTATCAAGGAAACGCATGTTAATCTTAGAATCGATTACATCCAAAAATATTAAATTAAATTTCAACTTGGCATTATTAGGGCCAGGGCCATATTATGGCCACGGGCTGTATTAGTTACGTAGGCCCCGATGCATACTATATTATTTTTAATTATCGCCAAGTTAGGAGCTCGTATTGAACAAAAGATACCCTTTACTATGTCGTCACTGATTTCAGTACTTTCAAGTCTACTACTAGATATGGACCTTTCAAAGAATACGCCTGGTAACATATATGAAAATATCTGTGCCCGGAAGTTTCAGTTAGGTACGACCACGTTCTCATAGAATAACGACATAAAGTAATAAGACACAATACCGCAAACTAATAGGAAGTACATAATGCTACTGCATTCCTTATGGTGGAGTATACGGAATCGGCAATCTCGCTTTTTCTGGTAACGTAGTTACATCGTTCCATCTTAGTTAACGTGACAACTCATCTGAATTTTGATTTTTAATCGAGCATAAATGTTGGTGTCTATTATAGGCCACAGCATTCACTTACCATCAGAAAGTCTGTATGCTTGTTTATGACCATTATGCTTCAAAAAAAAAAGAGATAATACATATTATATTTTTCGCTGCTCTCATGAATTTTTCTAGTAATTTATAAGTTGACTTGCTCATGAACTCATGTGAAGAATATGATGATAGATTCTCGTCACCAGCCGTGTGCCTTCACGTTGTTATTGAACACTAATAACACATAGGTAGGTACTATATTTTAAAAATTCAATGTATTTCAAATCAACACAGAGTGTAGAACTTAAAAATTTGCTATGCAGTGGATTATTCAAATGTAGTATGTAGTAGTATAAAATATTTCATTATTTTCAAGGGTTCGTTAAATGTATATTGTTGTAAATTTTTATAAAATGTTATTATTTGCAGAGATTAACAGTAGTAGTTTCTCAATTTTTATCACTATTAATCACTATAAATTTAATTAAATTTTGGTGAAAATTTGCGTTTAGAAAGTGAAGTTGTCAGTAAAGTAGTAGGTTAGTACTTACTTTATATTTTCTAATTTCTATTTTATTATTAATTATTTCTCAATCACTCATTTTATAATTAAGTGGTCACTGCAGTCCATGAAAACTGCACCAAACTTCACTACAAAGACAGCAGATTGGTTGTCACCACCAAGGACTAAGATGAAATGCTTGGTTCTCTTACTCCTGATTATCAGATCAGATGACAGATATTGGCGTCAAAAAAATTACTTAAATCTGCTAAGTCAAGGCATTTTTGCAAATCCTTCGGACTTTTTGAAGGCAATGTGTTGCCAAAACGTTGAGAAGGAAGAAATTCAGCTCAAGTAGAAAGTATTCGCGATTTGTTAATAATTTCATGACTCTAAATCTACAAAAACGATGTTTTCCTAAACTTGAAGTATTTTTACACACTATAGGTGTAGTACACCTAAATAATTGTAAAAGATTACATCAATACAGCCTTTACAAGTCTACTGCTGAACTTACTAAGGATATGCCAGATAGAATGAATTAGGTCTTTTTTTTACATGTGGAAATGCCTACGCATACCCGCCTAGCGGGGGCAAGGACGGGTTATGTCGGACTCGCACCGACTAAAACCCCTTGGTGTTCCACCTTTGTCGCTTATTGGCAGGGCCATGGGATCGCTTTCGCACACATCCGCAGCCCCACCAGCGCCTGCCGCCCCATGGCAGCACCTCCTCGGGAGAGGAATATTCCTCCCCGTTCTTCTTCACAGGTAAGGCGCACCAGAACACATGGCGCGCCTTCCTCCACGGCCTCCAATTACATCTGCGCATCAGACGCCCCCGCGTCCGATGCACGAAGGCCATGGGGTCAGGAAAAACCAGCACTTAGAAGTAATAGCCTTCCCGACCCCAGCGGCGGATCTGGTCTATGGCTCCGCCGCCAACCAAGATTCGGCTGCGGAGGATAGGGAGAGCGGCGCCTCGCAATACCGACAATCCTCTCCCCCCGCAGCCCCATCACCACCGCATCAACGGTGCGGCCCCATTTGAGTCGCGGAGGATAGGGCGAGTGGCGCATCGCCATACCAACACTCCTCTTCCTCCGCGACTCCACCTCGGCTGCAGCGGTAGGTGGTGAGGACACCCCTCTCACCGTAGTCCACCAACACACATCCAAAGTGGGCTCCCCAAGCCCACTCGGAGTGGCCACCTCGGGCCGGCCCTTCACCTCGGGCCAGCAATGTGGGTTCCTCTTTGTTTCGCCGTGGGTGACCAAGCCACGGCTTCCCGTTCGGGGGGGATGAATTACAAGTCTGGTCCCTGGCTAATCATGAGAAACCCACACAAAAACTCAAAACATTAATTTCAAAGACTAGATGTTAACTCTGTACTCACCACTCTGCTGCCCAGTCAAACAAAACAAACAAATCTATAAAATATTGTATTTCTGTTTGTACATAACATAATTTAAATGTCAATTAATGGGTAGTACGGCTTGTGTGGCTTTGTCATTTTTTTATAAAATAAAGGTGACGAACGAGCACACAATCCAACTGATAGTAAGTGGGTGCTGAGTTCCATAGACAACTTCATTAACTCTGCGATTAGGAATCAAAATGCAGATGCGTTATCACCCTGACGACTACGACGGAATGCCTCGTTTCCAGTAAAAAGGGTGTCCGGTATCCACACTCAACATGCGAAACACTGCTACCCTAAGCTTCTACTTTGCACTAATATTCTATGAGGGTCCTACCACGGTAGAGTCGACCCACTCGTGCTACAATAATTAATATAATTGCAAAGTTGCTCTACGACGTATAAACACAATAGTTTTTAGTTAATGTTTTTACTTAATAATTTCTTATATTTACGCGAATACTATACATGATTAAAACTACTTTTACGGACCTTTTACGGCGCTTTCCAACACCCATATTCCCCCGTGACCATGGGTGCTTGAAAGCGCCCGAAACGTCGGGAATTAAAAACAAAAGTAATTAAAAGTAAAAATAAACGCGATAAAATCTGTAAAAGTAGTTTTAATAATGTTTTTACTTTTTTCCGTAATTGAAAATGCTATTTGCTTACCGATGATCTAAAAACCTTTAGACCCATTTACGCATAGCCAGATGCAACATTGTTGCGTAACTGATTCCATCGCCTATTTAAATGATGTGTCTGAACATTGAGAAGTGCTTGTACATCCACTTTTCTAGAAATAAATTAACAAAAATAACATAGAGCGGTTTCAATGCGGTTCATGTGGCATCTGTTTTACATGTGCAATTTAGTAAAAAAGCTTACTCCTTACACAGTTCTCTTGGAATATATGTATCAGAGCACCCTATCAAGCCCCAGATTGCCTAAAGACACGTCGTTTCTACATAGGTTGGTAAATGGGGCCCAGAGGTAACATTACAAATGCAATTAAGCATACGAGCATGCGATACGTACGTAACCTTCAAGACACCCAATATCTGAGTCCTTACTATATAACCTGGGGTTTCACTAATGTAAATGGATTTTTTAATCAAAATAATGCTTTTTATAGGTCATAGAATACCAACATTTTATTCGGAATAAATAAATTAATAAAATATTTGTAAGTCTAGCTCAATATTGTGATCCAGCTTAAATATCACAAGTATTACGAATAATTTTAAACATATTTCTTAAGTAGGGTAACTTTAATTTCCATAATCAAAATAATTACGTATTTTAAGTTTATCTATAAGTGGAGCAACATTGTACAAGGTAGAGAGTCGCTGTAGCATTTTGTAGTTGTAGCACGAATGGGTCGGCTCAACCAAGGAAGGACGTTCTCACAAAATACCAACGTAAAATAGCAGCTTAATGGTGCTGTGTTTTGTATGGTGAGTGTGGAGAACGGGTAAACCTTTTTATTGAAAACAAGGCATTCCATTTTAGTTCTCAAGAGTGACCACGCATCTGCATTTTGATTCTTAATCAAGGAAAGATGTACATTTTTTTAATAAAAATGGGGGCAAAAGGGCATGCGACTCACTTGATGGTAAGTTTCAACCACCGTTCATCAACAAACCACACAATTTAAAAAAGACTACACTCCTTTCTTGAAGGTTCCTAAGTCATATCGGTCCAGAAAAAAAAACTGGTTATAATGATTTCACAAAGATGTTGTGCGAGAAAAACAACTTCAAGTAAATCACCCAGCTGGGCAGGTAATCCAGATGATCACCAGCTGAGCAACCAAGGCGTAAATCATTCTGTCGTTCAATAATCAGCTGGTAATCCTTTAGGTACCACATAAGCCGGCAGTTTATAATGGATTTCATTATTTTGAAGAATAAGGAAGTAAAGTCGATAGGACTGTTATAGCTGTATCTGAACGGTTCTCTGAGATGTGATCTGAACGGATTCCATTTTTAGGGATCGGGTGCACTAAAATTGTCTTCTATGATTTTGGGACTACACCTAAAGAGTGAGAAAAGACGTGTTAGCATCGGTGTCAATTCCGAAGTACACGTCTTTAGCACAAGGGATTCCATCAGGCTCACTCGACTTGTTGAGGACCAGTGGGGTTAGTGTTTTGCGCATTGAGCGCTATGTTAACCGCACATCCGGTATGGAGCAATTCAAAAAGAGAGCCTAAAAGATCGGCTTTGTCCTTTGTGGCATGGGCTGGTAAATTGTCCTCCCTGTGCAGAAGAGATGGATGACAGAATTTTCCTTGCACAGAGACCCACAGTTAATTAGTATTCGCAAGATGCCGCCGTGGTCGACTGACTTACAGTGCTATACATGTCGGCAGCCGACACAACCGCCATGAATCCTCTTCCCCCCACCCTCCTATACGCGGGGCAGCCTAAGTACCTACGATGATCATCCTATAGTAACCGTAGTGGCGTTGTAAGGGTATCCACTACCACATATCGTTACATCGTCTCATCAGGCCGCAGTATACACCTACTCATAATCAGGTGTCAAGTCAGGTGTTACAGTCAGGTGTGTTCTAATTTTCTAGTTCAAATATTTATTTATTTAAAAACTTATACCTTAAGCTAAAGGGTATATAGGGCGGACTTAATGCCATGTGGCATTCTCTGCCAGTCTACCCTGGGTGCCAAGGACAATTGTTGGCAGGTGCAATCATTATACATAAATAAGTGCGCAGACATTAAAATATATGCAAAGAAAATATACATATAAACATAAAAATATACATATATACAAATATAAACATAAATATTTATATTTTAAAAAAATCGTTTTAAATGTATCTATAACCTGTTTCCTTTAATAAATTCCTTTTAGTATAAAACGAAATTAAAATTGGCAATCTTATAAATTTTATCTTAACTACTTATCTACTTAGTGAAAATAAATCAACTGCAAGCCATCGTCATTAATCAGTTGCTAAGCGTAGGCTTACCCTATAGATCACTTGCTTGTATCGTAATTGCTGCAGATACGACGCTCGGCAGGCGAAATGGCCACTACAAGATCATTTATAACTGAAAAGAAGATATCTTTCGGCACATCTTACGAAGTCTGCGTTGAGTGTGATTGTTGGGTGGAGTACAGTGTGATGGACACTTTTGCTTCTCACTTCACTTATGCTACCATTTAAATAACAAATCCTAATGAGTAATAAAATGTGTGAATAAACATATATAAAGCCAGAAAAAAACGATGGTACAGGCTTAATTCAACGTCAATACTTTTTAAAGAAGTAAAGGTGACAAAAGTGCACACAATCCTCCTGATGGTAAGTGGATGTTGTGGTCTATAGATATTTCATCTATCCTCAGCTAAAAATGAAGATGCATTATCGTCCTTGAGAAATAAGAGGGTGATTTGTTATCAACATCCAAAATGGTCCCCAGTTCTCGTCACAATACGATACATAGCAGCATTTTGCTAGGTAACATTCATTGCTATTGTAACGCTCACAATTTTTTGAAAAACCGTTAGAGACGGAAATTTGATAAATTATATTAAGCTCTTTTAAATAAGCTCCATTAAGTAAAGATTGATAATAATTATTATTGATCTTTACTTAATGGAACAGTGAACAGACGATTAATGTAACAATAAACAGCAGCTAATTTATGTTGCCACGGATGACACGATGACGCGGGGATGACCGTGACGGTATGGGTTGGCTTTCGATAAATTTGAAAAATATGCAACGACTCTTTTCTTATTGTTTAGTCAAGGAAATTAAGGTAGCAATCCTGTTTCAATTCAAGCTTAAATTTCATTTTAATATTAAATAAAAAAGAATTATCCAAATCGGACTACCCTGTAAAAAGTTATGCGTGGTCATAGGTCATACATAAAAAATATATAAGATTCGATTTCTCATATTTACGCGAACACTGTACATTGATTAAAACTACTTTTACGGATTTTTTCGCGTTTTATTTATTTTATTTTTAATACCCGACGTTTCGGGTGCTTTCCAGCACCCATGGTCACGGGGGACTGAGGTGACTGACGTCCCGATGTCAAAGTTAACCCGGAGTACTTTCAGCTTTTTTAATTATTGTCTTTGGTCCGATCTACGCAGAATTAACTAACTGTGGTTTGAAGTCTTGCAGTGGTATGCTTGGGTTTAGTTTTAATTTTATTAATTATAGGATCTCAATCAGGTGCTAATACCAAGCCTCCTTCTCTATTGAAATTAGGATGTTTTTTAATTTCAATAGCCTCACGTATCATCCTTGGTAGGAATCGGTGTTCTTTCGCGAGGATTTGTGGTCTATCAAATCTGATGTAATGGTTGGGGCCGTCTAGGATATGATCGCAAACTGCAGACTTCCCGGAACGTTGATGCAGAAGTCTGCAGTTTGTCATATTGATGACTTTCTCAAAGATCCCAAGCTCATTTACTTTTTTAAGAGGCCAATTATGAAAACGTTCTTAGAAAGTAAATATTTTTCATATTTTTTCTTTAACGCTTATAGAAGCCGTGATAGCTCAGAGGATATGTGCTCGCCTTTAAGCTTCATAGTACGTAAGCAAACTCGCCAGCCCCAAATTACTAGAATATAGAACAGATGGCTGACAAAAACTCCCTTTGACAGCCTTTGCAATACACCGTAATGAATCTAAACTCAACATCATCATAAATCAAACACACGTCCGAAGTAGTCTTTCCAAGCCCACTGAGAGTGGCCACTTCAACATACCCGGCTACGTGGGTTGCTGGTAGTTCACCATGGCTGACAAAGCTAGGGCTACTAAGGATCACTTCCCCCGCTACGACAAGACAGTAACCCGTCATGGGAGTGGGGAGGAGGTCAGTTACTCTCCCGTATCAACCCTCTATTGAATTTGCTTATTGTCACTTTTTCCTACGGAAGTTAGAAGTATAGTAAGTATAGTACGTGGTAGATCTACGCTGCAGCTACAAGTATATTATGTTTGTAGCACGAATGGGTCGGTTCGACCGAGTTAGGACCACGCTATCAGAGAATTCCAGCGTATAATAACCTTTTTACGAGCAATGAGGCATATCATCTTAGTCCTCAGGGTTGACAACGTATCTGCATTTTTACTCTCAATCGAGAATAAATGTAGATATCTATGGACCACAGCATCACAATTAGGTGGACTGTGTGCTCATATGTCATCCTTATTTTTTGAAAAGAAGACTTATATTACTAGAAAATCTATGTTATTTCCACAATTGTAAATTTGTAAATAGAAAATAATTTATTTTATATTTGTAATTTTTCATAATAATTAACCGTATAGTGACAGCGTAGGAGAAGTTATTACCCCATATTATACGTTTGGTGTCGTAAAATGAAAATGAAATGTCATGTCATGAAAACAGAAACAGGAGATTACAGCATTTTACTGACAACTTAATAATAAAACAACTGTAGTTGCTCAATTGCCTGATTAGCATGACAACCATAGCAAAATCTCGGCTTTGTTTAAAGTTTCCTGCTGAGGTTTTTTTTAAAGTAAATTCTTCAATACTTAATAATGCCTACGTCTGTACGAGTATCTATATACTCAAGTTAAATTTAGTGCGAACAAAAATTGAGAAAAATATTTTTTTCAGATTATAGAATAATTTACTCGCGGACAATTACTTGCTCGTTAGTTACTGGCTCCTTACCGAATATCCACCGATAAATATGGTATTAACACAAATCTTCTTTTACCATCTAAGTCTATAATAATCGTATAATTGTAGCATTTTGATTAATAAAATTACTTATTTGAATAAGATTGGATATTTACAAACACTTAATACTTTGCGACAAGAAATATGCAGTAAGGAAAATTCACGGGGAAAAGAGGATCGAAACTAAGTCGTTACAAGAACTCTTAATTGTACACATATTAATAAAGATATACGAGTACCTACCTCGACACTATATCTCGTCTGTGATGGGAACTCCGAGCTATCTCGCAAAGTGACTTCAATCTCGTGAACGAAAAATGTTTATGTGCGTAAACTGATTCTCTGAGGAGTTTACCCACATAAAAGTTGATTACTGACTTGTTCATATATACTACACACAGATAAAACTGAATAACTTCTATCATCGAATGTGAGGAGTTTTTGTGTAGCATTCGCTTACAATCCAAATGTTTTATGCAAAAAATAGAAGATGAAATTTTAATGTAACTATTTACTCGTATACGACGTTGAGTTCATGACATTCATTGAGGATTTAATATTATTCATATATCTTAGTCCAACCAAATGGGTAAAAAAATTTCATAATTTCACATTGTGGATTTAATTATTTTGACTTCACACTGTGAAAACATTTTATAAGTTTTGTTCTTTAAAGATGGCTTTGACTTTTTACTACAAGTTATTTTATTTCACTTGTAAAAGTCTCATTACATGGACCTCTCTCGTTATCGGAATAAGGAGGCGTTCAGTCTTTTGTCAGTTTTGTCTTTTGTGACAACGCTAATCAAGGGAAGATGTAGGCATCTATGGGCTACAGCATTCACTTACGATCAGGTGGACTGTGCGCTCGTTAGTAACCCTTAAATCATCCGCGACCCCGAAAAACTCACCAAAAAGTAAGTTTGTCGTGGATTTTACGTAAGTGTGTGTAAGTATCAATACCAAATCCGAGACGATTTGGTATTGATATTAATTTTCGCCGAAAAAGGAGAAAAACAAATCTTTAATATCCCAGGAGGTAACCCATCTTGATAACAGTAATGTGAAGTATATTCTTTATTTCGAATGGATAAAAAAATGTATGTAAATTGATGAATTTCAAAATCCTTTCTATACCCTACACTGGTTTGCACTGATCTTTAGTCACTATTTCTTGAGCTAATCAGTAAATATGCTCCTGCTGAAAATAGGCATCATCCATCATAGGGAATCCGCTGCAATAGCCGCGCCCCTCCGACATCTAGCACTATTTTTATAGTAAACCCTCATAAGGGACAAGATATGGTGACGGAATATTTTGTGCTGCAATCACACATGATTTCTTCGTCACATGAACAATTACACTTAGACTAGCGACATAGAGCAATTTTATTTACAGAGCAGTGGACATTCATGCTGAACGTCTGACGTTCTTCACGTATAAAATCTGGAGTGTTCCAAACGATTTTTAAAATAATATCTACAAGTGCGTGATACGTGCAAAATACGCTACGAGTTTATTTCTCGCGGTTCCCGCCTCAGTAAAAACGGTGTTTACCACGCCACTTATTTGTGGTCCCATTCAAAGCTCCGCGTGACTTACACGTCTCTTAAATCAGCCCAATGTGCGAATACTTATCCAACACACATTATCTTACGCTGCTATCACACGGCTTTATAACTTGAGTAGAGAGGTGGTTCACGACAAATTGTAATTAACTATTCCATGAACCCGGGTTGCTCACTTAGTGCTGTGAAATTCACAGTGAGCGCTTAGTCCCACAGTACATACTAAGTGCTGATTAACGGATTGCTCAGTGGTTTAGGAACCCGCAGGTCTGAGAAATTAAAAAAAATCGTAGACATAATGTTGTCCGTCATCACGCATTGGGGCAACATGTTGTACGATTCTTTATCCTAAAACCCTCTCAGAAATTAGACGAGGCCTATGCCCAGGAGTGGGATGCATATAAGCTGTAACTTTACTTTTTACTTTTTCGCGACAAATGTCAAATTAATGGAAAACCCGTATTTATTTAAATGTTGAGTTATGCACACTTTGCTCTTAACAATGAAAGTTTAGAAACAAAAATACTTTGAATAATAAAATAGACTACACAGTTTATTGATGAAGACATTCAAATAAAAAATTACCATTCTTCAAAACCTGTTTGCTTGTAACTCATTAACATCTTTTGTCCCACCATTTCTTAATCTTGTGTTACTGTAGTTAATCTTCAAACATAATCATACTGATATATCTTAGTAATAAACAAGTATATTTACGATGCTACGTCGTAAAACATAAATGTCCCTAAATGGTGATAAAGTTATGGCGTCTCCAAACATTCTCAACATTTTCGTAGCGGTCGTAAATCTCGGATTACGTTTAGAAGCAAAATTTTAGACTATAAAATTGTTTTTATCAGATTAGAGAGTCTTACTCTCAAACTGAAAATTATGAATAAAAAGTTCATGAAATTAATTTTAGAAAAAAAATTATTTACGCTTTGAAGAAACTACAACTTTGATTTAGGTATGTGAGGATGTACATAAATTATTTGTCTAAGCATTCATATTTTTGATGATATAGCCATAGATGGTAAAGTTCACTGACTTGGCTTGACAAAACATAATCACTATTGTAATAATCGAATGGAAAGACAGATGTTGGCAAATTTTACCACTCCTTCACCGAACCAAACGGTTCGACGCATCGATCAAAGCGTTCGATGTCGACAACATAGGGGTTGACAACTTCCCGATTTCGTAAGCAATAGTTAAAGTTTTAAAGGTTTGCAATAATGTGCAATTACATTCCTTCACAAGTTAACTGCTAAACATAGCCCTCGCAGAAGAAATGCCACATAACATGGTCCTGGACCACCTGCATATCTTATTAGGTCGTCACTTCATCCAGTATGAGGTCAGTAGATTTCACTTAATTTTTTCCGCTTGTATTATTCGCCCATAGACTATGCCAAGTAAATTAATGACTTTATGATGGGCACTAAATAAGATAAGAGACTTACCTTATTTCAAACTCGTAGGTTCAACACTAAATGAACACAAAAGGTACCTGTAACGATGCTTTTACCTTTGGATTAATACTGTTGCGCACCATAATTAATACCTGGTACATAACGAGTTACCTCTAGCACCAATTAATATCGAGTTGCAGAACTATGAGGGTCAAGATCTTTCTATAAAATTCCATACTAGAACTTTCTACACCCAGTCAGTCGGGACCGGTATGTACTCAAACATTCTAGATGTTTCAGTAGAAGAGGCCTTATATAAGGCCGGTCAAGACCGTGACCAAGGAGTATTGAGTTGGCTATTTAAGCGAATATTCGAAGCGATATAACTGCAAGCTACAGTGATTAGTAGTACAATTGTGTTTTATCATTAGTGTGTTTTAAGTTGTAATTGGTGTTCGGTAATTAAAGTGACAATTTTGGTAATCCAATCGGCAGTTTTTATTGTCACAAACCCCAAGCTCGCTACAATACCTAAAAAAATCACATTATTTATTTATGAGTATAATGTTCCTTATAAATTGGCTTAATGGTAAGTCTTAGCCAACATCCTATTTGACCTTTTTTTACTCCCTTTCTAACTCGGACTGTAGACCCTGTTTTGTTTAAAGAGCTTGCACATCCAAAAAAAATCCACACCAAGGGTTGAAAAAATGGAGGATGAAGTTTTTAGTTTAGTTTTTAATCTAACTGTTTAAACGGCATCCAAGTTGTTATCAAATCCTACCTTTAATATACACAATTTGTTCTAGATGAATTATACGGTGAAGCTGAGTGCATAAATTCATAACAAAAGTAGTTAGTAAGTTACTCAGTCACCAATCTAATAAATTTAAATTAATTTTGCAGTTAAAATTATGGGTTTTATTTCAAGTCGGATTTCTCAGCAAAAATAACTTAGACTAAAGAAGTAACAAACAAAAGTTGAACAAAGAAGCTACGTGAGTAAATCATTAACTAATCTGAAAAAAGATTGAAAACTGTGAATCCTTGAAAAGAAAAAATCTCTAAGTTTAGTCCTCGTGTTCTTCTTATAGTTAATAGTTATTCTTGTAGTTAACAACTAAAAAAATGTAGAAGTTTAAAACGCTATCTTAAACCTGCGTTAAACAAATTTCCACAAAGATATAGTTTTTTTTTCTGCTCCCTTAATTATTTGGTCGTAAGAAGTCGTAAGAAGATTTATGTTCTAGTTAGTCATAAGAAAATTTTTAATAATTTATAAGAAATTAAAAAGGTAAAAAGTAAATCTTGCGCTTAACAATGAGCGGGGCATGGTCCTTTTATTCTTAGTCTGGCGAGATTTGGTTAAATATTTACGTACCAGACCAAGTTTAATTAAAAAAAGGAATAAAAAGCTAAAGTTTTGATGTTTATGTTTTCTTATATTTTTTATAGAATAGGGTGACAAACGAGCACACAGTCTACCTGGTGGTAAGTGGCTGCTGCGGTCCATAGACATCTACATCTATCCTCGATTAAGAATCAAAGTGCAGATGCGTTGTCACCCGTGAGGACTAAGATGGAATGCCTCGTTTCAAGTAAAAAGGATCTCCGGTTCTATACACTCACCATACGAAAGCATAAGCAGCATGGAGCTACTATTTTACGCTGGTATTTTGTGAAAACGTGGTCCTTCCCCGGTCGAGCCGACCCATTCGTGCTACAACTATACTACTAGTATAACTGCAGCATGACTCTATCACGTAAAAATATGGGATTTCAACGGTTTTTTTTTCAGGAACGTAATGCTGCCCATCTCCTGTTTAAGTTTCCTTCTGTCACGCCTCTCTCACGCCGCCCCTATACGATTAAGTAAGTGCAAAGCCGCCAAAGATAGTAACTATTGAGCCTCATGTACTTACTTCAACGTCCTTAACAAAGTGTTTTATTATCGTTATAATTTTTTGCCATTGAGCTATTACGTACTACGTACTAGAGGCGACACTGCATTCAGCTACTCTGTTCCACTCAACTGCGGTGCATACACCGCGATTTAAACACACGATTTAAACATTAGTCATCACACAAAGCAGTAGTGATCGGATAGTTCAACGCGCCGCACTTTAATCAGTCACTCACTAGGCGCTTGTAGAGTTGTCACGTGCTGTGTTGTTTTAAAAAAAATCTCTTGATAAAAATATGCCATCGTGTGTACTTAGATATTGCACAAATAATTCAAGAAATGTCAGTAAAAACCAAGAAATTACTTTTCATCGTTTAATAGGATACTTAACCAATAAAAAAGTATTATAGATTAATAATAAAACAAATTATTCCTAAGACGCCATCTCGTGTCATGGAATATAGATTATGAAACTAATATGTTCAGATGCGACATTTCTGTGGATACTTAAGTATATGACGAATATATTAATACACACACTTTTTTTTCGTAGAAACGTATATATGTTATTATAATTAGGCTCTATTTTTCATGTTTACATCTGCTTATTGTTCCTTCATTTTATTTTTAGGTTTCCACATCAAAGTCAAAGTGGAATAAATTCGTCAATTTTTAACTCTCACGTGTCCAGCATTTATGAACGACTCTTATTCTAATTTAAATAAATATATTTGTATTTTAAGTGTTATGTTAATAAGTTAAACATACATTTAGTATGTTTTTTATACTTGATATTTTATATTCGACCTTTTAAAATATTCGGATAAAAATATCATTAAGATGTAATTGTGTTATAATATTATGTAATATTATATTAAATAAGCAAATATAATATACAAAATAAATGACAAAATTTAAATATTGTTCTCGATATAATTTACCTGTCCTCTAAGCAAATCTTCACCATGCGGCAGCTGCTTCTGCCGTGGTGGAGGTTTGCTTTGCAGAGGACAACATTGACCTCACCCTTATACAAGAGCCTTGGGTGGCTAACGGTCAAGTTCTGGGATTGGCGGCTGCCGGTAAGATTCTTGTCAATACCAAAGGCAGTAGACCCAGAGCTTGTATAATTTATAATAAAAATATTGAACTTTTAGCTGTTCCAGAGTACTGCAATGATGACCTGGTTACAGCCTTCATAAATCTCATGGGATGCACAGGGGCCAAAGTAATCATTAGCTCAGCCTATCTTCCCGGCGAGAACGCAAATCCTACCATCGAGTTAGAACGAGTGGCGGAGTTCGCCCGAAAACACAACGCCGAACTTGTGGTGGGTTGTGATGCTAATGCTCACCACACAGCCTGGGGAAGCACCAACATCAACGAAAGGGGTGAGTTACTTTATGATTTTCTCATCTCCAACCGCCTGGTAAGCCTAAACTTAGGTTGTACACCAACCTTTGTAACGCGTGCTAGGCAAGAAGTATTAGACATAACCTTCGCTACCAATAACATGTCCATACGGATAAGTGACTGGCATGTTAGTAGCGAAAACTCGATGTCTGATCACAAGTACATTAAGTTTGTGGTTGGAGTATCACCATTCTTTGAAACCGTTACTTTTAGGGATCCGAAAGCGACCTCCTGGGGTATCTATAGAGATAGCTTAAGGAGGAATTTGGAAACGTTTCCTAAAAGCATCAAAACAATTGAAGGTCTGGAGTTAGCGACGGAGACAGTAACCGTAGGTATCCGTGAAGCCTTCGAGGACTGTTGTCCCGTCAAAACCAAGACCTCAACACGAAAAGTTTCTTTGTGGAATTCTAAGCTGAAAGACCTTAGGGAAAAGACCAGGAAACTATTTAATAGGGCTAAGAAAACCAAAGAGTGGGATATTTATAGTGCAGCCCTAACTGAATATAATAAAGAAATTAGGAAAGCCAAGAGAGCATCGTGGAGGAAGCTATGCGAGGAAGTTGAGTCTTTGCCTCGCAGTGCAAGACTACACAAGATGCTATCGAAAGCTAAACCTAATCAGATCGGGCTTCTTAAAAAGCCAGAAGGTTTTTCGAGGGTAGGTGTGAAAAAGTTAACACGTTTTGATAAGAGCTCTTTAATTTTTAAAGTTATAAAATTAATTACACAGTATTATTTACAACTTTTTCAATAATATAATTAATAAATGTGACTTATAGTACCCACCGGACAGTATTTTCCTAGTAAGTCTCTAAAATTAACATCACTTCATAAACTTATTTTTTGGTTTATTTGCACTGTCACTACACATCACTATGGACTCAGTTAAAGAATCACTCAATGCTCTGGCAGAAATGTTCCAGCAGAAAATGAGTGAGTTTCAACAGGGCCTTGAAAGTACACCAACAACTAATACAACCCTGGGAACAGAGTTCAACAGTTTCAGGAGCTTTGTGCTCTCTGCAATGAACACCCTACAGAGACAGGTTGAATTCCTTAGCATTGAGCTTGATCGTCAGGAGATGCGTAGAAGGCGCAAAATGCTATTGTTCCATGGAGTCAGCGAGCAGAAAACAGAAGATACTGCTGCGCAGGTCTGTAACATTGTGGGTGAACAACTTGGTGTGACTGCCTTTTCTGCAGCTTGCATTAAAACTTCTCATCGCATGGGACGTCCCTCTGGCAAGAAACCCAGGCCAATATTGGTGAAATTTACAGACACTGCAATGCATGACAAGGTTTGGTTCTCTAAAACGGGATTAAAAGGCAGCGGTATTACTCTGTCAGAGTTTTTAACAAAGAGCCGTCATGGCTTGTTTATGGTAGCAAGGCAGCGATTCGGTATCAGTAAGTGCTGGACTAGGGACGGCTTTATTCATATCATAAGCCCCTGATGGTTCGCGTCATCGAGCTGAGTGTAAGGCTGATCTGGACGGCATACCTCAGTTGTCATCTAAGCCTCCGACTCAAGGCACTGCTAGTCTTACTTCGAGGTCCAAAAGAATAGTAAAGACTAAGTAAACGATGCATTTAATATTCTTTTCCTATAATTTTACTTTTTGTTTATTTATATTACATTAGTTAGAATATACATTGTAAACACAAATTTTCATCCATCTTCCTCTTTATTTGTATACTAACGATATGTCATAGTTTTACAAACTTTACGATTTGTTTTTATATAACGGTTTAAACTATTTAACCCTCATATTTATTTTTATAAGCTTGCATTGAAACTAGTAGATAAGTAGTTCGCTTTGTTTATCTTTATGACAGCAGTACTGTTTGACATCTAGCCACAGACAAAATATCTGCCGTGGCTACAAGGGTTTTTGTGTAGTAGAACCATGTTGTTTATAATATTTTATTTTTGTTTATTTTTGTTCATTTTTAAGTATATAAATAAGTATTCTGTGTGTTTATAGTTACAATTATTTTTCTTTTTTCTTTTTTCTGTAAATGCTATTAATTTTTCTTCTATGAAGTGAATCTCTCCTTGCAACTGGCGGGTGGGTTTGTAAACCATTTTTTTTTCTTTTTTTCTTATATTTATTATTTATATTATATTTATAGTTTGATATCTATGATTTTCAATAATGATAATTTAGACGACAGTTTTTTTTTCCTCGGCGATTCAGATGGATTGAGCAGTAATGACAGTTATCATAGCATCCCTTCTTTAAGTGAAACTCTTGATTCTCATTTCTCAGATACTCTGAAAAACTTTAATGTTGTTCATATAAATGCCCAGAGTATTCCCGCACATTATCCTGACATGTTGTCCTCATTTTATAATGAAAATATACATGCGATATTAGTTTCTGAATCTTGGTTAAAACCATGTTTGCCTTCAATATCTTACTCTCTTCCCGGATTCCACTTGATTCGCAACGACCGCCGCTGGCGGTGGCGTGGCGATTTATTTAAGATCACACATTCCTTACACAGTTTTAAATACTTCGCAGCCAGTGTCTAGCGCCGGCCCTGAACACCTATTCATCGAAATATTGTTTGGACACTCAAAGCTTCTTCTCGGTGTCTATTACAGTCCAAATGTTACAATTGATTATTTTTCAGCTTTTGAAACTCTTTTAGAACAATACTCCTCGCTTTATAATCACACTATTGTCATGGGAGATTTCAATACTTGTCTTCTCAAAAATGATGCTAGAGCATCCCGTCTGAAATCTCTTGTTAATGGCATTAACTTACATATTCTCCCACTTTCAGCAACTCATGCTTTTCCTAATTGTGTACCTTCTCTCCTTGATTTAATACTTGTTTCTTCCATTGACCATGTTGCAAAGCATGGTCAATGCAATGCCTCCGCTTTTTCTTACCATGATCTACTTTACCTGTCCTATAAATTAAAACCTCCTAAGGCTAAGCGAAGGATCCTTCTCCGGCGCAATTTTAGTAGAATGGACCTGGATAAGTTGCGAGAAGATACTGCTAAGGTTGACTGGTCAGTAGTTGCGAATGCTGGTTCGGTTGATGAGCAGATATCTATTTTTAACAGCATACTTACAGAACTATATGACATTCACGCTCCAATTCGTCCAGTTCGAATGAAGCATCTTCCTGCCCCCTGGCTCACTGCCGATATAAAAAAACTTCAAGAAAAAAAGAACATAGCGAAATCTAAATATCGTATGAATCCTAATGATTCTAACCGAGAGAAATATAACAGGGCACGAAATCGCTGCAATATGGTGTGTAGAGATAGTCAACGACGCCATATCCATAAATCTGTTGTTGAGGAAGATAACTCAACTAAAGTTTGGAACTTTCTCAAATCTCTAGGGGTTGGAAAAGCAAAGCGTAATGTAGAATCTCTTAATTTGAATTTAAATAAGCTTAATGCTCATTTCCTCTCTAGCGCCACTATAGACAGTGCTACGAAGAAAAATACACTTGCTCAACTTTCTGCTATATCAACTCCCAATTTTTCCTCTTTTGTCTTTAGCCAAGTTACTGTCAGTGATGTTAAGAAGAATATATTAGCCATTACTTCCGACGCAGTTGGTTCTGACAGCATTAGTCGTAAGATGATTATCCCAATACTCGATCTTTTAGCTCCTATACTTACACTTATTTTAAACCGTTCCCTTGACACCAGTGTTTTTCCTTCACCCTGGAAAGACGGCCTAGTAACTCCACTCCCTAAAAAATCTAATCCGACATATGAAGATTACCGTCCTATATCCATCCTTTCCTTTCTCTCTAAAGTACTCGAGCGCCTAATATACCAACAGCTGAGCAAATTCCTGTCCAATCATAACCTTTTGAATTCATACCAATCTGGTTTCCGTCCCGGTCATAGTACGACTACGACTTTGGTTAGAATCACTGATGATATTCGCCTGGGCATGGATAGTCAGCAGGTTACAGTATTGACATTGCTTGACTTTAGTAATGCCTTCAATACTGTAGACTTTGATGTTTTACTCGCTGTCCTAAGTTCTCTTAACATATCTCCTGAAGTAATTGGTTGGTTTCATAGTTACTTGCAAGGGCGCCGGCAACGTGTACAAATTCAAGACACGTTTTCTGACTGGTCTGCTGTCAAAGCTGGCGTCCCACAAGGTGGCGTGTTGTCTCCTCTATTGTTCTCTATTTTCATCAATTCGATCTGTTCCCACATAACTTCTCTTTACCACCTATATGCAGACGATTTACAAATCTACTCTCAATGTAAGATTGTGGATCTCCCCAATACAATTAGATTAATTAATGAAGATCTTATTCGTATTTCTCATTGGTGTAATTCATTTGGGCTTAAAGTTAATCCACTGAAGACTCAAGCCATTATTATTGGGAGTTCGAAATTAATCTCTCGGTTAACTTTGTCGCTGCTCCCGCCAATCATATTCGATGGGACACTTATCCCATACAGTGACAAAGTTAAGAATTTAGGCATTATGTTCGATCAGACTTTGTCTTGGGGACCGCAAGTTAGTGAAATAAGTAAAAAAATGTTTGCCGCAGTTGGTTCACTTCGAAGATTACGCAATGTTCTCCCCATTCCTACTAAAGTTGCGCTGGCTCAGTCTCTTCTTTTACCGATCCTTGACTACGCGGACACTTGTTATCTTGACCTAACATACGAGCAACTTAATAAACTTGAGCGGCTTCAAAATTATTGCATAAGGTTTATATTTGGGTTACGAAAGTATGACCACATATCCGAATTCCGCCATAAGCTCAAGTGGCTCCCGATTCGTCTTCGCAGGAATACTCACATTCTTCATCTTCTTTACTGCATTCTGTTCAATCCGCCCACTCCTTCTTATTTGAAAGACCGATTTATATATTTAAGTAGTTTACGATCTCAAAATAATCTCCTTCTAAGTACCCCTAGATATTCCTCTTCCTTCTATTCTAACTCTTTTACGGTTACCGCTATACGACTATGGAATTCTCTCCCCTTACATATTAAAAAATCTAAATCTCTTCCTATATTTAAAAATAAATTAAAACTTTATTACCTTTCCTCTTAAGTTACTACCTGTCGTCATTCGATTTTTTTTCTTTTTCTTTAATCATTTATGTTCTTCTATTTATCTTTCTTTATCATATTCTGTACACCCCTTCCGCTATCTTTAAAATAGTATCCTCTGCCCTAAGGTTGCCTGGAAGAGATCGCTGTTTTAGCGATAAGGCCGCCTGTTGTACCAATGTCCCTTTAAATATATAAATAATGTAATATGTTCCTTGGTGTACAATAAAGTATATTTTACTTTTTACTTTAACTTCACTAATAGTGAAACAGAAACATTGGAGTTACTAGCGTCAACCCATTTCCCAGGGTCATACAAGACTTCAGCCCTGAATTCTTTCAGAGCCCTACGAAGGCCTTGCAATGAGGACTGGCGTAGGGCTGCAAAGATAATAACGCCAAACCTGGTGCAGTGGGCTGTTGACTCCTTTGAACCATTTAAATCAAGCGGGGAGGATGTAATAATTCCCATCCAACTACAGAGAGGTATCGACATCCTTCTTCCTTATCTGGTGAAAATCTTCAGAGCAAGTTTTGCATGGGGATATATTCCGGAACGATGGACAATTGTCAAGGTTCTATTTATACCCAAGGCTGGTAGAAAGGACTACGCCTTACCAAAGTCCTTTAGGCCTATAAGCCTATCTTCCTTTCTTCTTAAGACATTGGAAAAGGTTATAGATAGATATATAAGAGGCCCATACATTACAACCAGCATGCTTACCGCAGAGGCAAATCTACGGAAACAACCCTGATCAGTGTCATTGACAGGGTCGAAAAAGCACTGGAAGATAAAGAAATAGCTCTTTGTGCCTTTCTAGATATTGAGGGCGCCTTCGACAGTAGCCCCACATCACTGCTGATTGGGGGCCTAACATATAAAAATGTTGACCCCACAACCATCAGATGGGTGAAGTCGATGCTCTCAAACAGAAAGGCAAAAATAGCGCTGTTTCAAACTTCGATTGAGGTTACAACCACAAGAGGCTGCCCACAAGGAGGTATTTTGTCACCCCTTCTTTGGACTCTTGCGGTTGACCAACTATTGTACAAAATGGCAGACCTAGACCATTGACACATTGGGTTATGCTGATGACCTTGTGATCATTGCAAGGGACTTTTGCCAAAGTACTTTATCGTCAATAATACAAAGAGCCCTAAACACCATAAATAACTGGTGTAGGGATAACAGTTTATCAGTTAATTCTGATAAAACTGTTATAATACCCTTTACCAAAAAGAAACGGTTGGACAAATTAGTCCAACCAAAACTTAATGGCAAAAAAGTACCATTTTCCACGGAAGTTAAGTACTTGATCTTAACAATCGACGAAAAACTAACGTGGAACTCTCACCTTATCAACGTATGCCATAAGGCAAAAATTGCTTTAGGTACGTGCAGTCGTTTGGTCGGGAACAACTGGGGCTTGCGTCCCAGTATGGTCCTATGGCTGTACAGTAGCATAGAGAGGCCGATTCTCACCTACGCCTCTATTGTCTGGTGTAACAAGGCCAACCAAAAGACGACTGCGGACAGACTGAATAGTCTACAAAGGACCGCCTGCCTAATGGCAACTGGAGCTATGCGATCATCGCCTGGCGCGGCTCTTAATGCACTTCTATGCCTAACGCCCCTTGATCTCTATCTAGACAAGGAGGCGAGGGCTAGTTTGTGTAGAATTAACTCCCAGGGCTGTCTGAGATTGCTCTCCTACAGATTGAGATCCATGCTCGACTCAATTAAGGAATCACCGGTCTTATGCATGATCTCAGATATCAGGCGTCCACTATACACTTTTGATAAAAAGTATATAGTGGAATTACCCTCCAGAGAAGACTGACTAAACGCCAGGTTATCTGTGAGGTCGGTAGCCTCATATGGTATACCGATGGGCCTAAAATCGGCCTCGACGTAGGCTTTGGAATTTACGGGGAACGCCTCAAATTCAAACTTAGTATGAATTTGGGTAGATACACCTCTATCTTCCAGGCAGAAATTTTCGCCATACTTCGGTGTGCGGAAATCAATCTGCAAAAACACTCGTCAACCATAAAATTTACATAAATTCTGATAGTCAAGCGGCACTGCTAGCGTTGAGATCAAACTTAGTGAACTCAAAGCAAGTTGAAGACTGCGTGAACCGTTTAAACGCCCTGCGTTTTAACAACAGGGTCGTTTTAAGATGGGTTCCGGGTCACGAAGGTATTGTAGGCAACGAATTTGCCGACAAACTTGCACGGGAGGGCTCAAAGTGCACACAATTTGGACCCGAGCCATTTTGTGGAATCTCAAGAAGCCTAGCTCGATTGACCCTTGAAACTCTTTATCACAATAAATCACTTAAGATCTGGTCTGACACACCAGGCTTAAAACATTCTAAAACCTTAATCCGGGCTTTTGATCGTAAACTCGCTTCAGAAGCCCTGGGATTAAGTAAAAATAAATTGCGCATTCTGGCAAGAGCCTTAACTGGACACTGTTGTCTTAAAAAGCACATGTCCATCCTGGGACTAAGCAACTCAACGGTTCTGTTCCATAACGGAAGAAACGCCTCTACACATCCTAACCGATTGCGGACCCTTAATGCGCAAACGTAACACTCATCTGGGACACTATCTACTACGCCCAGAAGAAGTGAAATTTCTCACGGCTAAGCAACTCCTTCGATTCATTGAAGCAGTATAGCAGCAGCGATCACAATAGATCTTCTAGGTCGCAGTGATACTGATCTCTTTACCTAGACCTGCATAGCAGCTCGCACATAATAAAAAAAAAATAATACCCACCCGCCTGCTAAGCAACGCAACTATAGCAAATGAGTTACCCCCTATCAGGGGAATTATGGGGAGGCCTATATTCGGTAGTAAAGAGCACGGTCTCGGCGGTGAAGAAAAACATCGTGAGGAAACTTGCATATCTGAGGAATAAGAAAAAAATTTTTCGATGACATGTGAAGTTCACCAAACGTATTGGGGCAGCGTGGCGGACACTTCTTTGCCCTAAAACCCTCTCAGAAATGTGAAGAAGCCTGTGCCCAGCAGTGGGACGTATATAGGCTGTAACTTTACTATGTTCGGTAGTGGACTTTGATAGGCTACTTGGATATTTGTAGCTAATATATCTCAAAGATTATATGGATAATTAAATCATAACCGACATTTCGACAAACGGGATAATCTTTTATAAATAAACGACGCAAAAAAAAGAGTTGCAACAAAATTAATTTTACTATAAAAATATATTGAAATTCAATATAATATATTTCATTAATATAATATAATTCAAAATAAAGACTTCAATACCAACTTTTACCATAATTTCACCTACGTTTTTTACTTTTATTTCAAATCAGTGTATGTATTATGATATGAACATAATATACTAATTGGGATGTCTGAGGGTGTGCGTTAATTATGTTACATATTGTATATATATAGCATTGCAAGTTTTTGTGAGCTTTGAATAAAAGTCGTGCTTTATTCCTGTGTAATATCATAATCACAATAAAAACTCATTAGAAACTAAAATTACGATTACGTCCAGGATGAAGAATCTTGTAAGATCTTAAGCAGATTGGGCTTGAAATTCATGCACGAAAAAAAAAATAGAATCATCATTTTAAATCTCGAAGTTATCAAAACTATCCAACCAACACGTAGCGCCAGTGTATGGTCGGCTGTTCAACAACTTCCTACGAGTTGGCAACCGCAGTTTTTTTAAGTTGTTATAAGTAAGGCGCTGCTACCCACCTCGTTGTTTGTTGCCCTCTATCACCTCTTAAGACACCCACGGGATGATATGGGCTAGGGGATATTCTTACAACGCCACTACATGGCAAAGTAATGACATAATATTATCTACGTCTAATTGGCTGGGCTATGGAGTAATTAATCCACCACGTAGCTACACTGCATTTTAGCAGACTTAACAAGTTTTGTCATGCAGGTTTCCTTACTATGTATTCTTTCAGCGACGGGCCCCTAGTAAATCGGTACTTAAAATGGCAATTAGTAGTTTCATTGATGTCGGTGGGAATCAAACACGTATTTTTCGCGTACAATGACATTTACATTGAGCACTTAGCCCCAGAACTACCACGCTTCTATCTAAGGTTTTCTTGTTTATAAACAAAATCTTTAATTTAAATAACCGGTAAATCTATTCTAAAGCACGCAAAACTAAATTTTATTTGTTACATTTTTTCAAAAACCCAAACGTATTTCTCTACTCGACGTATTTTGTTAAGTCTGGAGCTTCGAAATGACTGACAACAAATTTGTTGTTTTTGTGTTATTTGTGCAAACTTGGAAATAACTTTTTGATGTTCGTAAATCGTCTAACAATAGCCAACTCTATACTTCTTCCGATGTTAATGTTAGTGTAATAACTTTTTCTATTTTTGTGGGAATATTTCAAGTTTTGTTAATTAAAATATCAGGTAAATATTAAGACAGAAATCCTGCAGTAGTAGCCTCAGTCAAAATATTATAATGCACTAACTATATACAGTATTTACGAATAAATAATATTTTTTAAAATATAATAATAATATTTACTTATGTCTTCGGTGGATTATGTGACACTTCAAGGTTTATTTAACTATTATAACCCAGTACTTTTTTTAACTTAACTTAGTAGTGATGCAGCCGAAAACGCTAAAGCGCATTGACTTAGCTTAATGACATTGTAAACGAATGGAAAGATAGATTCTGGCAAGTTTAAAAAGGAATTGAAAAGGATATTTAAATTAATAAACGCCTTAATTTCAATAGAGATGGGGACTAGGTACTACCACCTGCTTGTGATCCTAAAATTAATAAAATTAAAACTAAACCCAAGCATACCGATCGGACCAAAAGTAATAATTAAAAAGCCGAGGATACTTCGGGTTAACTCTGACATCGGGATCTCAATCACCTCAGTCCCCCGTGGCCATGAGTGATGGAAAGCACCCGAAAAGTCGGGTATTAAAATTAAGTAAGTTAAAAGCGATAAAATTCGTAAAAGTAGTTTTTACAATACTGTTTTTTGTCTTAAAAACATTACCCCTAAACTAAGTTTTTTTCAGTATCGTGTAAAAATTACTTGTTGGGTACAAATACTTGCTACGTGCGGGATGTGTTCAGGACCGGCCCGAGGTGCTTGGCAAGCCCACTTCGGATGTGTATTGTATTATTATTGCGTATAGTGGGCTGTGGCGGGGGTGGGGATGTTCTCCTGTACCCCTACCGCTGCAGCCGAGGTGGAGTCGCGGGGGAAGAGGAGTGTTAGTACGGTGATGCACCACTCGCCTTATCCTCTGCGACTCTGATCTCACCGTTGATGCGGTGTCGGCTGCGCCGCGATGGGCGAGGAGTGACGATATTTCAAGGCGCCTTTCTCCCCATCCTCCACGGCAAAACTTGATTGGCGGCGGAGCCAGCAACCAGATCCGCCGTGGGAATCGTGAAAGCGGGTGTTTCCGTGCGCTCGTTTTTCCCGGCCCCATAGCCTCCACGTATCAGACTCGGGGGGTCCGTTACGCAGTTGGAGTTGGTGGCCGTGAAGGAATTCGCAGGTTGTGTTCCTGGTACACCTCGCCTGAGAAGGAGAGTGGGAAGGAGATGTTCTCCCCCGAGTAGGGACTTGTAGTATAATATAGCCCTAAGACAATATATATTAGCATAAAGTGTAGAATAAGGGTTAGTACAACTAAATTTTTAGTACAACAATAAGTCTCCTTCATTGACACCTCCCCTACATTACTGGCTGCCATGGGGCGACGGCGTTGGTGGGACCACAGATATGTGCGAAACGTTCCCTTGGCGCTGCCAATATGCAGAAAAGGGGGAACAAAATGAGGTTTTAGTTGATGCAAGTCCAACATAACCCGTCCTTGCCGCCGCGAGGTGGGTATACGTAGACATTTTGCCATGTAAAAAAAGGCCCCTGCGCCACGGAACAGTGTAAACGGTCAATACTAATGACCATAGTATGCCGTGTTATTATGTCATTAATACCTAATTCATAGATATTTTATTGTATCATTTTAAACACTACAAATTTCATTTATATTATATAATATGCCGCAAGAGCTATGTTTCAGATCACTTCCAGATTTTAACTGCTGCATTTAAAAAATAAAATGGGGTGAGAACTTATTACGGTCAACTGAAACTTTACATTTCAAAAATTAAGCTTAACAAGTGTAATATTAAAACTCATTGCGCAAAAATGTTAAGAATGCATAGAACAACACTAAACGACAAAATATATAGAATATATAGAATGAAGTTGAACCCCTTTAGGCGTGACATGAGTGTAGCTCAGATCTGTTTCGGACGGAAGTGACGTTTTACTAGAGTGAACGAAAGTACGGAAGTGACGGAAGCTGCAAGCAAGCGTCTAGCAACACGCGCACACAAGCGCGGAGTTCACCTACAGCAGCAGCATGAGAAAATAACGTGAGCCGTGTCAAAGAATATATACACTACGCGAAAAGAAACGACACTTAAGCATGTGTGCACGTAAAATCGCTTGCGGCTATGTGTGGGTGTCTTGATGTGTGCGGGGGCCTTGAGAGGCGCGCGGGGCGTGGAACGGGCAGTCGCCGACTGCCCTGGTCAAGGGCTAGTAGTAATACCGATATTTGTCAGTATTAGTTAATATGAATATATTCGTCAAGTGATATAATATTTCAATTAATATGTGATTATTACTGATATCTTAATGTACATATTACTATTCTATTCATGTAGGTATTAAGTTTATGTTACTAAGTAACGTTATTAGTTTTTATAGCCGTGTATGCTAGGTTTACATGCTTTGATAAATATTAATGTTGTTATTAAATAAATGATATTACAGTATATGTATAAGTATTACTGAAAGTGATTTTAAGTGATATATATATATAGAATTAAAATAAATTCCACTGCACAAAACAACGGCCCTTGTTTTGTTAGTTTAATTTTTTATAATGTTTTATGATACCTAAAAATATGTGAACTCATTTTAATGAAAGTCGATATGATCTTAACAAGAATTATGGGGAAATACCATGAGAATAAAACTAATATATCGCCAATAATTTTATTATATTACATTAACTAAAATAAACACTATTAAAAATACCACTAGAGAGTCAAGAAATTTTAGATATCTATAAAGAGTTTTTGTATTTGTTCATAGTTGTATTTACGGATTATTTCATTAGAAATAGAAACGACTTATCTCCTCAACACATAGGGAACAATTTGTTGGCCGCCATGTCCCAGGAAACCTGCATACCTTTGGATTTTCTAAAAAAAAGTGTACAAGCTACAAATTTTTGCAATTGTTAGAAATAATAATGAGAATTAAAAAATTAATCGAAAAATTCGAAAATATATAAGACTAAATTATTTTTAAAGGATAGTAGGTAATACTGATTATTGCGTACTGAAATAAGTGTTGGTTAATTACACTGGTCGGCATCAAAATGAGAGCAAAAAAAATTATATATGGAAGTTATTACGTTAGTTACGTTAAATCCAAATATGTAGTTAGAATTCACCTAGCACGTCTAGTTTCGACGCAATAGCATTTTTTGTTTGCACTAGAATTGTTTGCTTATAGTTGCAGGCAGCGGTATTTGTGAACGTTGGTATGTACATGTATTTAGTTGTGTTCTGAGTCTGTTCTACTGTTCAAATCAAAGTTGATAGATAAAGAAAGAAGAACATGGGTAGCTTTTGAAAATTTGTCACAATTTTCTTGGCAATAAAAAGGCTGAAAATTACACAGAGCTGATAGAAGAACTGCTTTCGTCGTATCATCAACTTGGATGCAATATGTCTTTAAAAATTCACTTCTTGCATTTGCATTTAGATTTTTTCCCAGAAAATCTTAGTGCCGTGTCTGACGAGCATGGTGAAAGATTCCACCAAGACATTGCACATATGGAAAAAAGATACAGCGGCAAGTGGACCCCAGCAATGCTAGCTGATTTTTGCTGGGAAATAAATCGAGAAACAGCAGTTAAAATATATAAAAGAAAGCGATCTACCAAATAGTTATCATTTTTATGTTTTTTTTATATTTTTTAATTCATATTTCATTTTAATTTGTGTTGTAAAAGTCATCAATCAGTGTAAATTTTTTCGTTCTAAAATATATACATATTTAATATATATATATATATATATATATATATATATATATATATATATATATATATATATATATATATATATATATATATATATATATATATATATATATATATAGGTATATATCAATACCGATATTTTATTTAAATGTAAATATCTGAAAAGCTTTAAACAGATTTGGACTCAACAAATCAAAGCAAATAGAAATCACATAGTAAACTTTTTGCTCCCGGATTTTTTTTTTTTTGCCGACCAATGTTATTTAAGATTACCATTAACTGTCGTGCATATTTGGTTTTGTCGGAAGTTTTAATATTCCTCATTTAATAAAAGTTGATTTAAAATTGAACGTATCTTTCACTACCCAAATACATAAGTTTACATAATATATAACACATTGTATCTTCTTTGGTACAAGTCTATAATATTCCATTTCGGTTCGATATCAACCCTAGCGTTACACGCTTCGACTCAAGGTCACCGGCGCTTAAGCTCTCACGTACGGGAAGTGTTACCGCTGTGGCCGTGTGATAGTGCGCGCTTGTGTGCGTGCGTTGCAAGACGCTGGAATGCCGCTTCCGCACTCTCGTTTACGCGGTTATTACAATCTGCATTTATAAAGGTAGACTTTAGTATTTCGTGAGTATATATGTATTATATAAACATAAACACAATTTTCAGACATAAATATATCCTTATACTTAATACACCCGTAGTAGCGGTGTAAGAATATCCCCTTACACATAACATATAGATGCCGTAAAAGGCGATGAAATGACTCCATTCAGCAGCGGACTTTTACAGGCTGTAATGGATAGACGGTGGACGTAGTAAAGTAGTAAGGTTAGAGCCTATATACGTCCCACTGCTGGGCACAGGCCTCCCCTCATTTCTGAGAAGGTTTTTAGGGCAAGGAAGTGTCCACCGCGCTGCCCCAATGCGTGTTGGCGAAATTCACGTGTCTTTGAAATATTTTTTTTATTCCTCACACATGCAGGTTTCCTCACGATGTTTTCCTTCACCGCCGAGTACGTGGCAAATCAGCACTTAAAATTGCAATTAACAATTTCATTGGTGCCAGCGGTGATCGAACCCGGGTTACTCGCGTTCTGTTATACTCGTATTTACAGCGATCGTTAACCATCTGAGCTACCACGGCTCTTAACTAAAAATAATTAAAAAAAATCTATAAGATGGAAAATAATACTTTATTTGTTTTAGTTTGGAAAGTATTTTCAAAGCTTCCTCTCTCTATGAATTTATTTTATTATCCATCATATTAAACTTGAAGAATAAATGTAACCTTGACAATCTTAAGTACCTTATATCAACGCTCGAATAGTTTTAATCATAAGACCTATCCAATTACATCTATTTGAGTATACCAATGAGTCAGCCATTGACGTTCCAAATAAAAGTTAATTCGATTCAACAGCTAAGAATTTCCACAAAAATGTGTAACTTTGTAATTTATCTTAGTTACACGATTTTAATGTGTTCTCAGACGTCGATTATTCTGGTCCTGTAGCCGACAGCTATTTTGTTATATGTCGGAATCTTTGGGATGGGATCCTTCCAGAGTGCTAAAGGAGGTGTAATATATTAAGATATTTTCGTTTTCTCAATCCCGTATTTCCTCGATACCGTACGGTACCATAATATAAAATAAGTTTTATTTTTATTTATTTGTTATTGAACTTAGTCAGTCTTAGCGGCTAGCTAGTAGACTATGAGGTATATTTCACCTGAGGACGCCTCGTGGAGAGGCGAAAAACGTATTATCGACGGTTGATGTGTCTTTCCTCGTCTTTTCTAGTAGTTTTGGAAGTAGTGTTACTAGGATTATTTGTGACGGCGGTAGTGCACGCTGGAAGGCGGAAGGTGCACTTCAAACTAGTTAAGACACATAATTTTATTTTATTGGGTGGATCTTAGCAAATTAATTTTATAGATCTTTAATAAAATGGAATTTCCCCAAAAGAATAAACCTTGACTACATGAATTTGCATTACAATAGTAGGGTAGTGGGTTCAAGTCCTATATATTAATGACTTATGAAAGTAAGGTCTATGATACAAAAGCAATACTATAGAAGGTCTCTATGATGAATTAGCATTACTATAGTAGAATTGTGGGTTGAAGTCCTACATATTAAAGACATATAATAGTAAGGTTTATGATACAACAGCATTATTATAGTAGGTCTCATGGGTGCATAAGCATTACATGGGGGTTGTCGGGTGACCGACTGCTCTAAGTAATGCAGCAAAATGACTATTCCTATATAAGGGACTTGAAAAGGATTATTATGGTGGCGTGTATGCTGGCGAGAAATTGGTCCGAGGTAAACTTGGACTCGCTAACCGATGTGTCCTAGACATATCATCTTAGTGCCGGTGGTAAGCGGGTTTGTTGCAGCAATACGGCTTTCCCGTGGACATCGCACACCTATACCATCTTTCGGATTGGAACGAGTGTGTTTGGTAGCACTTTTAAGTGTAACAGGCATACTTAACTTCATGTATTAGTACATTGGCGCTATGATACGTGGAGTTTTGTTCACTAGTGTCTTATTAGTGTGCTACTATGATATGTTGGTGTTATTTTTTAGTTAACAACAATACAAATTTTGTTACCAAAGTCAATAGACATCATGTTGGTGTGTTGTGAGGGAGCGCCATCTGTATGATAAATGCATTGATGCTTACTGCTACTTGTGGTATTGCGTGTTGTGGTGAATCTGCGTGTGCTGCGCCTGATTTGACGCATTCTTGTGTTTCTGGTCGATGGAGGTATGCGGGTGGTGATGTCTGCTGGGATGTATGGGGGACCTTGGGATGGTGTAAGCCCGACGATAGTCGTATTGATACTTGTTGCGTTCTGCAGCATTGCGTCTCTGCGATGGTTGTTTGGTGGGACGCTATTCTCAATGGCGCTCTCTGCGTCTTGGTTTGACTCACACCTAAGTAGCTTTGCCCAAGTCGGGTCCCTTCATTACGGGGCTGCAGACTGTCTGCCCTCCATGATGTTTTATATAGCAACATAATAATATATCACTGTAACTTTCCTACCTTTGAATGATTGAAGGCAACTTGTTGGTGGGTGAGACAAACGTGATCGAAAATGTATTTACTCAACGTCAGTGACACAAAACCTTTCTGATAGCAAATTATTACTAACGTCTTATAACTGCCTTTTGGCTATATCTGCCGTTGTATTTATTTGGTGGAGCATATGTGTCGACCTCATGCGGGTGGTAGCTGGAGGGAGGATCTGAGGAGACTCTCAAGGCTGCGTCCGAAAGCCGCATGCTGATGCCATACACTTACATCACGTCTGCAGGAGCGGCGGTCTGGCAGGTGGTGGCGCTCACGAAGGGTTTACGGCCAGTGTGCCTATTTGCCTAAACCGTGTGACGTATATTCACTGTGGCTGGATTCGTTCGTATTCTGTATGGCGTTTACACGCATTGACATGCGCGACTTCGGTCGATGTTTGTGATTACGCACTACCAAGGGGCCAAGTCCTCTTCTACTGGTTCGCCAGTTATTTTGCTGTGGACTACGGTCCAGTTCCCGAGTTAGTGTTTCCTTCGGGGAGAGCACATCAAAGTGGTTGGCGCTCACCGCGCACGGCGTGTGTGGAGCCATGTGCCTCCCCTACTTTTTTTAAAATAAATGTAGGAGAGCGAAGCCCTTGTATCGGGTATTTTGTATAAATATATTGTGAGCCTTTTCCAAGCGGGAAGGGATAATTAATAATGTAAACCTGATACAAGCGGAATAGGGACGTTTTATGTTCTTAATCTTTCTCGAGCCCTTTCTTCGTGAACGGGGTTTACTTAGCTTATAAGGCACTACCAACGGCTTCCAATTGCTCTAGTGAATATTCATTCTTCCAAAAGACACCTAAAAGAACTAAGTTACTAAACAAACACAACGTAAATAAGGGTCCTACCTAAGACGATCACGCCAAAAATATTAAAAACGGCTTATTATTAAACCTTTAGAAAGATCATTTAGAATGATCAAAACATATCTTATTTATCCTGGTCACATATTGTTAGCGACGACAAAGTGAATTCGAACATTTAATAATAATTATTTATTATCAGTGAAATAAAACTAAGTGTTAGCATTTAATCTTAATTATTCCTTATCAGTGATTTAAAATTAGGTGATGGTATTAATCTTAACTGTTTCCTATTCGTAAAATAAAGCTAAGTGTAAAGACTGATTAGTGCTGAAAAAACAGGAAAGTAAATTAAACACTTCTATTTTTATCTTAAAGTGACTTATATGAATCTATTTAATATTATTTAGGTCTGATTAGAACATTAGACGCAAGTATAAGCTTATTTTTTAGTAAGATTTCTTTTATCATAACTTTAAGAGCTATTTAACATATAAGTGATTAATATAATTCTTTTTCCTTTAAAGTACTTCAAAAGAAACATTAATATGTCAATTAATCGCTGTATAATGTTATTTCATTATGAGAAAGATTTAAATTTCATGAAAAAATATTGTATAGATTCTTAAGCATAATTCCTGAAAAAGTGTTGTACATTCCTACCTCTTGGCGGCGCCACTTGTATGTTCGGCAAAAAATATAGTCCTACTCCGGAGCTAAACCGTGAGGCGACCGCGAAACTATTTTTATTTTTTATAAATGTAAAATAAAGGTTTATTGAATGATTTATGTTTAGAATAATAGAAATAAGTTGTATCTATCGTTAGGAATAAATATAAATATTGTAAGGAATGTTTTACCACGTTTATTAAGGAAATCGTGAATCTCTCTTAGAAAGGGTTACTCTGCGCTCTGATTGGTCAATAGAATCACTAATGCCGTGTGCGATTTTTTCTTAATTATGATTGGTTACAGCCGCTTATAAAAAGGGGCGTTTTTCGTGGTAAATTATTCCAAATCCGGCAATGTAATAATAAGGAATCAAGAAATAAAACAAGAAGAAATTCTCAAGAAGTGTTGTTTATTGCTCATCTAACTGCTACTGTATGCTCTCCAGTTAACATCCCGCCAGCAAACCCGCTCTATTTATCAACGCTCCCTTATACGAGCAATTACACACATATATATATATATATATATATATATATATATATATATATATATATATATATATATATATATGTATATATATATATATACTTTTATTTAAAAAGGGGAAATTACCTAACTATAAATAATATAATATATTTATTAAGCAAAGAAGAGGGGGGGAGCGTTACAACATGTCAAAATTGTATGTAACTTTATATTTATTTAATTATTTCATAAATATTGTCTTCTAACGTAAGAATATTGCAGTTCTTTCATTCGGAAATTTGACTAGAAATGAGGAATGTTATTTTTTTTTTGGTTTGTGTTTATAATTAGAAAAATGAAGTGATATTATTTTTCCAGAAGCCTTAATTTTAGTTTTGTAGAGGTATTATTTTGAGTTTAAAAGATTTAATTAGGAGAAAAATAATTTAATTGTCTATGTTTTTTTTTCAACTATAAAATGTGTCTTCTTGAACATTTGTGTTTTATTGTGTGATTAACATTATAATCAAATAATTTCAAACTTAATTTACATAAATAATAAGAAACATAAGTGTAAACAAGAAAAATGCTTCATAAAAATTACCACATACAATTTATACACTACATAATGCAGCTCGGTCAAATTAGACCCATGTATACCGTTTACGTGGTTTAAAAGATGTATACTTCATAATAAAATGAGAACTGTATTAATGAATGAATAAATTAGTAAAATAGGTATATCAAACATCATTTTATTTGCTTTTCGAACACTCCAATCCATTACCATCCTCACTTAAATGCGACATTTATAAAGTCAGGTGCCGAATGAAAGATTAATAAGGCGCTTAGTGAACCTTCCTAAAAACAAACGTTTTTTCGTACATCGTTTA
The DNA here is from genome assembly GCA_036936625.1 of Parnassius smintheus behrii. Classification (NCBI taxonomy): domain Eukaryota; kingdom Metazoa; phylum Arthropoda; class Insecta; order Lepidoptera; family Papilionidae; genus Parnassius; species Parnassius smintheus. The sequence goes on from JAUPFT010000007.1 coordinate 16,591,185, forward strand.
ACGTTATGAACTTGATATTACTCAGTGGAATTACGGTGCTTATGTTTTTGTTGAAATTTTAGTAAGATATATAAGATATATAAGAAATGGTATTGATGAGCTAAGACCAATACAAATTATTCTTAATTGATCTTAGGTCTTTTGCCTATTTCTTTCGTTAAATAGCAGTGCTTGCACAATATCAATAAATTTTGCGATACTAAAATAAAATTTGATGGTAGAAGCTTTCAATTGCACTACAGCTCATTTTTGTTTTATATAGTTAGCATATGTCCATGGGCTGCAGTGGCCACTTACTATCAGATGGAGTTCGGTTCAGGAAACAGGATCATCTTTTTGTTAACTCCAACTTACGATATACTAAAATTATTTAAATGAATAGCATAAACCATAAATAAATACAATATAGAAAGAGAGACAGAGGTAGAAGTTTGAGTACCCAAATAAAATGCATTGATCTCTGGTTACCTGTGATGTTATTGGTGCCGTTGATCGAAACTCAAATTAAGTTAGACCAGCGCCCACCTGCTCTAACAATTCCATCCTGCAAAAATGGCTTGAGGCGTAGAAAAGTGCGACTGCAAGTTCTATTTGATTGTAATCTTGTAATTTCATTGAAAAAGTGCACACGTCGAAGCTCACGCAATATTAGCAACTCGGCATAATATTAATCGGACGCAACGATATACGGACGTCGTGGTAGAAGCTTCTCGAATCGACAAACGTAAACTATGCTACGCAATATAAACTACATATAAACAATTAATACTACAAACACGAACAAACACTACTTAATCAGTTCTAGACCTACAAATGCTATATTCTCAAAAATAATTTAAATATAACACAGCGTCAGCGTACTGATGTAGCGTAGCTAAACTATATATTTTATACGCAACACTAACAAGCTAAACATCTGATAAGGCCGGAGTGATATTAGGCATTGAACTAGCATCTTTCTTGCTCTCTGAAGAGTAGGAGCGGAATCTCGAGTATATGCTGCTTGATTGAAAAACCCAGTAACTAATTTTGGCCAGACTTGTGATTTAAAACGAGGACCTCATTGTCATCAGTCACGCTAACGACAACTAGTCCAACAAGGTAATCATCAACCTCTAATTGTAGCTTACTAACCACTACACAAGTCTAAAGAAGAAATACACTTCAACCTAATCCAGACAAAAATCTCACCTGAAAACCTCATATAGATAATATGCGATTTAAATTAACTCCTTTAATAGGAATTTTAAGAGAAATAGCAAAATGTTTACCACAATCAATTAAAAACTGATATATAGTTAACTTGTTAAGCGACGTTTAGAATATCTAATACAAATATGGGGTAGTGCAGCTAAATTAAGCCTGGATGTATTACATTTAATTTAAAATAAGGCTTTTTTATAGGAATAGGGTGACAAGCGAGCACACAGTCCACCTGATGGTAAGTGGTTGCGGTGGCCCATAGACATCTGCATCTATCCTCGTTTACGAATCAAAATGAAGCTATGCCTTGTCAGCCTTGAGGACTAAGATGGAATGCCTCTATTCCAGTAAAAAGGGTCTCCGGTTCTCTACACTCACCATACGAAATACAGCAGCATTAAGCTGCTATTTGACGTTGGTATTCTGTGAGAGCGTGGTTCTTCCCCGGTCGAACCGACCCATTCGTGCTACAACTATACAATTAATATAGCTGCAGCATGGCTTTACCACGTAAAAAGTGCTTCTTAACACTAACCGATAACATCTAAAAAATTATCATAGGTAGTACATTTATGTTTAGTGTTATAGAGTATAATTAGTATGCACTAGTTATAAAATACTATTTAAAACAACAAACTCACAAATTACTATTTCTAAAGAAACTACCCATATTGTACTCGTAATAGGCAGAGGCTAGCGTTGCCTACATATAGAAATGACATAGGAAAGAAAATCTGTCTACGAACGAAAAGCATTAAGTTTGAGGGAGTGCAACTCTACAACAAGCTGCCTAATGAGGTGAAAGAATGTAGCATTGCATTATTCAAAAGACGCCTGTTGAATTACTTTTCGTTTGGATTTAATAATATATATTTTGTGTTTATTGTTTTAGATATTTATGTCTGTAAGAAGATTAAAATTTTCATATTGCGTTTCAATATAAAAATATATAATCACACTAAAACTCATTAAATCCATAAGCCTTTGTATCGAATACTACTTTATGTTCCAATTTAAGTCAATGCCACTTTGTCACTCAGTTTACACATATTTTAAACTTAAATAAAATTATTTTTAAGACATATTTCTTGTAACATAATCTTACAATTATTCGTTTTCTATATCGTGAAAGGAAACGAAATAACTGCGTTTAATTTACGCACCACCTGGTTGTAATACTCTCATTAGTTTGTAAATCACATTCATTTTCCAGGCGAAGTCGTAAGAAGCAGACTTCCAAATTGTCTGGTAGACATAAATATTAATGAAGCTTCTCATATTCGATCATCATCATCATTCAGATTCGATATCGATTATATTAATAGATTAATTATATGTGTAGTTATCAATGCACACAGATTTCTTATATTTATAGCCGCAAGGGAGACAATTTCTTGTTGTATGGAGAATGGCCCACAATGGGTGACAAGCATTTCAGTTACGTCACGAATTATGGCGTAACTTAATGAAATGCATGTCGATTTTATACGTGGTAGAGCCATGCTGCAGTTATATTAGGAGTATAGTTGTAGCACGAATGGGTCGGCTCGACCGGGGAAGGACCACGCTCTCACAGAATACCAGCGTGAAATAGTAGCTTAATGCTGCTGTATTTCGTATGGTGAGTGTAGAGAACCGGAGACCCTTTTTGCTGGAAACGAGGCATTCCATCTTAGCCCTCACGGGTGACAACGCATCTGCATTTTGATTTGTAATGGAGGATAGATGTAGATATCTATGGGCCGCAGCAACCACTTACCATCAGGTGGACTGTGTGCTCCCTTGTCACCCTATCCTATAAAAAATATTCCTTACAGCCTCTAGATTTCAACAGTGATATTAGTTTTATCGCATCTAGCGCGGATACTGAGATATTAACAATTATAATATGAATATCACAATAACTTAATAAAACCTAAAAGCGATTGTTTAATAGTTTTCACCGGTATTATAAGTTAAAATAGTGCACTTTTTAATAATAATTAACAGTATTAAACAAAGTCGTTGGTAATTCAGCATTTATAGGTACTTTGAGATTGATGGAGAATTCTTTTGGTAGTTCCGGAAAAACACAGTGCACAGACAAACAAACGTGGTGTGGAAACTATTTTTAATTATATATTGATTGATTTGTGAGTATTAATCCCAAACACCATTACAGTTATTAAAGAAATAAGAATAAAACAAATATGTCTTAGAAATAATATGTTAATTTGAAATATTACCTGTACATGCTATATGATAAAGATGAATGAGTAAATAAATACAAAAAGCAGCAACGTGACAAACGTTAATGCCGGTACCCGGAAGTCAAAGACAAAATAATAAAGCACAGCAGGCAATGCACCCAACATTCGCGAAGTATTCATCGCACAAAAAAATGTCTACGTGCGATCTGTAGTTTAAAAAGCACCAACGCATTTTCAAAGAAGCACTAGCCTTCCCGACCCCGGCGGCGGATCTGGTCTATGGCTCCGCTACCAACCACGATTTGGCTGCAGGGGGAAGGGAGACCGGTGCCTCGCCATACCGATACTCTTCTCCCCCTAAAGCCCTACCACCACCGCATCGATGATGCGGCCCCGTTTGAGTCGCGAAGGATAGGGCGAGTGGCGCATTGCTATACCAACACTCCTCTTCCTCTACGACTCTACCTCGGCTGCAGCGGTAGGTGGGGACGTTAACCTTTCAAGCCCTAAGCGATCAAATTTGACCGCGGCGCTATTCCGTCAAAATTCAAGCGATCGAATTCGACCGCGCACACCCACAGCACTTTAAACCATTAAAACTTATATTTAGAGACTACTTTTCTATGAAGAAGTTTGGTATTACAGAATATATCCCTTAGTATATAGGGTGTATAATAAAGATTAAATAAATAAATTAATTAATTAATATAAAATTTTCTATACTTTAAACGCCATTTTCGCGTGAATGTTATTGTGTTGATTTTTGGATTTTTCTAGTGTTTTAGTATAGTGTTTATTATAAAATTGTAATGAAAGTTTTTGTGTGAATATAATTTATCTTTTTACGTAAAATTTCGAGTAATATATATATATTGAAATAATTGTGATTTTCTCGCTGCCGACATTCGCTTGGTATGTTTTGTTTTTGTTATCAAAATACAATAGTCTTTTGATAATGAAGTAAAACCTGACTTTTATATATATATATATATATATATATATATATATATATATATATATATAATTTTGTATAGATTTTATAATGCCAAACTTCTTCATGGAAAAGTAGTTTTTAAGTATAAGTTTTAATGGTTTTAAGTGCTGCGGGTGGGTGCGGTAGCATGCGGCCGCCCGGGATTTTCCGGGCGCATGCGACTGCATGGAAATTTTAAGGGGACTGAGGGGTTAACAAAAACAACGTAATGAAAGGTCCTTTTTTTTCTTTTACATAGGGAAATGCCTACTCATTTCGCAGGGACACGGACGGGTTATGTCAGACTCGCACCGACTAAAACCCCATGGTGTCCCACCTTCATCGCATATTGGCAGGGCCACGGGAACGCTTTCGCACATATCCGTGGCCCCACCAGCGCTGGCCGCCCAGCTAATTTGTCTATGAATAATACAATAAATTGTTGATTCCATTTACATTTACGGTACAAATATGATTGAATGTAAAATGGTGTCTATTTCCATAGATCGAATACAACATCGAACGACCAATCTTATATCTTGTATTAATTAGATAATTTAATGGTGTTAAATATATAAATATCTGCAATCAAAATTAATAAAACTGCCCTTTACAAAAATTGATTTCGTAACACAGTATGTCATATTTGTTTTTGTTCCAATATTGCGCCGAATAAGAATAAAGTAATAAAAACTCTGTAAATTGTTAGCGAGATGCTGAAGTATATGTTTAATCGTAATAATTGATTTGTAAAGCGGAAAAACAAAAATTATTATTGTATTATTTTCATTCGTTATATAGGTATAATATACGTTACGGTATCTAAATATTATTAACATCATTAAGTGAAAGTGATCGATGAGTTGGACCGACCCATTTCAACTTCCCCAATAGAATTCTACTTGAATTAAAAAATTTCTTTTAATATTTTTAGAATACGTAACGTCACCGTTGCAGCCTACATCTAGTCGCAGTTTTTGATTTTTTTACTTATACGAGTATTAGGGAGACGCTGCTGCTCATCTGCTATTTTGCTTCCCTGTGCAGCCTCTTATGAAACCCCAGAGACGATTTGTTAATCTTGTTAATAATATAGTAGAAATACGCTACAGCAACTTGTGGAAGACCAAGCTAACACATTATGCGATGCAATATAATTCTGAGGTGTTGTTTATGGTTAATGACGATAACCGGATAGCCTTTTACTGTTTACGAGGCATTTTACCTTAATCCACGCGGTGTTTAATTTTAATGGAGGGTAGATGTATATTTTTCTGCATGTCTGGTGTCTATAGGCCACGACATCCTTACAGGTACATCATTACAGGTAGACAGTGCATTCATTTGTCACCCTTATTTTTTCTTAAATTATAAAACTTCATACATTAACCATGTTTATACGACCTTCTTATATTTTACTTATTTTGTAGACTTATTTACATCATTTACATGACCGTGTTTCTTAACATCCTTGACCTATTTGTGAATGAATAAATAGAATAAAGGACGGCACTCTCTCGTATTTCGTTTCTATTTTAAATGTTTGCAATTTGGTACCGAACGATATATTACGTTCTATTCGTTTCAATTTACGACCTTAACTTATAAAAATTAATTTTTACTGATGAAAATAATTTATCAAAACGATAACTTCTATTATTATTATATATTAAATTTTCAAAATAATATTTTAATATTGTTTCACAAAATTTTAACAAAATATCTTTATCATTTTATAAAAAATTCAATACAAAAATATGAGTATTTTTTTAAACTGAAGTGGCAAACGCACTTACAGCAGGTAGGAGCAGGTGGGCACCTGCTCGTGACTACCGCCACTCGTGAACACTTGCAAGCAACATCAATTGAAGTAAGAATAAGATGGAATAATAATAATAATGTACTCCAGACTAAATTTCGGCTACGGCGGCTTGTCTCAACGGAGTCTAGCCATCGGCGCAGGACAGGATTATAGTGTCCAAGTGTATGCGCAAGCACAGGTGCACTCTCTCTTCCCTCACTCTCATAATCCGATGGGACGGTAAACCGACACGACCGGAGAGAGATCAGGCGCAGGACCAACGGCTTTACGTGCGGGGCAGGGCGAGGCACGGGGGTGAGACACCGCCGACTTCCTGACTCCGGGCAACTACTGAGAATTACTTGACGGAAAAACGCAATAATTAATTTTTTGGTCCGACCCGGGTTTGAACCTAGGACCTCATGATCAGCAGTCGCAATACTACAACCACTAGACAAAATAGGCAGTCAGATGGAATAATAACAATAATAAATAATGAGTTCGTTACGGTAATCTTGTTAACATCATATTGCAACAATTGTTCGCAGTGAGTAATCAGAAGATATTCGTGTTGGGAATGCCTCAGCCTGTTGTAATACCGTGCCTTATGGTAGTGTTACGAGCTTAAGGTTCGTGACAATAAAAATTGCCTATAGAATTACCTAAATTAACACTTTAATTTTCTTTACACAAATTAAAACTTAAAACACTAATAATTATTCACACTAATTCACTTTATTTCGCTCCGAAGCTTCGCTTGTCTCGCCGAATTCAATACTTCCCCAATCGCATCTTGTAGCGACTATAAATATAAATTAGCACCGAAATATCCAGAATATTCAAGTAAACACGCGCATGGTACCGAGAGTTCGAGTTTCAACTTCTAGAAGTTTAGTTCTTCGGTTCGAGACTAGATGGCGCTTGTGCCATCGACTTAGGTGCGTAACACTGCCCCCTCCTAAGACATGCTCGCCCCGAGCATTATCGGCCCCATAATAACGCGCCAGGCGATCCACATGGACGATCTTAGGAGTCCCTCTTGCGCCTTTCTGTATCCGGTAGGTTACATCGTTGATCCTGGTCACAATCCGGTACGGGCCGTCCCATTTAGCTTGAAGCTTAGGAGACTTCCCTTTGCTGCGGACTGGATTGTGCAACCACACTAGTGAACCTTCGTCGAACCCTTTGTTGTTCATTTTGCGGTCGTACCGGGTTTTCATCTTTTCAGACATTTGCTGGCCCGATTGTCTGACGTGCTCATAAATGTCATTCAAAATGAATTCATTTGCATAATCGGTTATACTGCGTGGAGCATCACGTGGTATCCCGGTGATCAGGTCCGCAGGCAGCCGTAATTCTCTCCCAACCTTTGCGAAAGCTGGTGTCACTGATGTACTTTCGTGAACAGCTCTTCGATATGACAACAAAAATGGTTGTATGTGCTTGTCCCAATCTCGTTGCTGATTGTCTACAACTTTTGATAGGTCTTCAATGTCTGATTAAATCGTTCTACCATTCCATCAGATTGCGGGTGATAAGAAGTCGTTCTTGTTTTATGAGTACCCATAACTCGGCAAGTTTCCTGGAATATTTGAGACTCAAAATTCCTTCCTTGATCGCTGTGAATCTCTAAAGGTACTCCAAAACGGCAGAAGACTTCATGAACTAGTTTATCTGCAACTGTTGAATCTTCTTGATTTGGAATGGCAAAGACTTCTGGCCACTTAGTGAAGTAATCTATCACAACCATGAAATACTTGTTACCGCTTTCACTCTCCGGAAACGGGCCCGCCACGTCAATGGCTATTCTCTCCCATGGTGCACCAACATTGTACAACTTCAATGCACCTCTACTACGAGTTTGAGGTCCCTTTACAGCCGCACAACTTGTACATTTGCGACACCAGTCCTCGACATCGTTTCGACAGTGGACCCAGTAAAACCGTTCTCGGATCTTCAGTAGAGTTCGTTTAACTCCCAGATGGCCTCCTGAACAATCATTATGATACATCTGTAGAACATCCGGTACTCTAGCTTTAGGGACGACCATTTGCAAATTACAGCTATCTCCTCGAACATTTTCCCATTTACGGCAAAGAACTCCACCCTGAAGCAGCAAGCTGTCCCATTGGGCCCAATAGCTTTTAGTGGTCAAACTCATCGCTGAGACGTCGCTCCACTTGGGCTTAGGAGCGCTGGCCTTTATCCATTCCAGAATCGGCTTGATGTCCGGATCTTCCTGCTGTGCATGTAGTAAGCTGTCCTTCCACTCGTTGCTGAGGTGGCCTGTCCTGAGCATCCTCACGAATACCTCTTCCTTACTCTCTTGCCTAGTACAATGGTTGCAATCTTCAGGACAAGGTCTTCTTGACAATGCATCTGCGTTGTGGTGAGATTTTCCGCTGCGATGTTCGATCTCAAAGTCGTATTCCTGCAGTAGATCAATCCACCTCGCAACTTGTCCTTCTGGATTTTTAAACTGCAATAGCCATTTTAGTGCAGCATGGTCAGTTCGTAAGTAAAATTTTCATCCCAGAAGATATTTGCTAAAATGCTGCAACGACTTTACCACAGCTAGCAATTCGCGTCTTGTGACACAATAGTTCCTTTCCGGTTTTGACAACGACTTGCTGAAGTACGCTATCATGACCTCTTGATCACCATTCCGTTGAGACAACACACCGCCAAGTCCTATATCACTTGCGTCTGTGTCGACTATAACGGTCCTTGAGCTCCTGGAATGCGATATTGCAACTTTCATCCCAGCAGAAATGTCGCTTCTCTTCTTCTCTTGTGCAGAGGTTTGGCTATATCTGCAAAGTTCTTCACAAATCGCCGGTAATAGGAGCACAAACCCAAAAATGCTCTAACCTGCGTCTTGTCTTTTGGAACCGGCCAATCCTTGACAGCGACGATTTTCTGTGGATCCGTGCGGATACCTTCTTCCGATACTATACACCCCAAAAAGTTAACTTGCCATTTGAATAGTGAACATTTCTTCGGACTCAACTTGAGGTTGGCACTCTGAATCTTCATGAGCACGCGTTCCAGGTTTTGAAAGTGTTCCTCAAACGTCCGACCTACGATGATGATGTCATCCAAGTAGACCAGACAGGCATCGCCAATTAGCCCGGTAAGTACAAGTTCCATCGGCCTTTCAATTTCGTTGCTGGAGCATTGCACAACCCAAACGGCATTACTTTAAATTGCCACAGACCCTTTCCCGTCGAGAACACAGTTTTCTCCTTGTCCTTAGGGTCAATTTCAACTTGCCAATAGCCACTTTTTAGATCCAGCGTGCTAAACCACTTTACTCCTGTAGGCATGTCCAGCGTGTTATCAATTCTTGGCAAGGGATAGCTGTCCTTCTTCGTAACGTCGTTCAGACGGCAGTAGTCAACACAAAACCGCATGCTGCCATCCTTCTTCTTCACCAGCACCACTGGTGAACACCATGGACTAGAGGAAGGTTCAATAACACCATCCTTCACCATTCCTTCAATCATGGTTTTCACTTCCTCTTCACGTGCTACCGGCAATCTTCTTGGCCGCTGACAGATAGGCAATTCTTCTCCTGTGTTTATTTTGGCTTGTTTGGGCTCCAAAGTTTGTGCCAGAGATCAGTCTGCCAGTAATAGCCAACTGTCAAAGCTGAAGACTGAGTGTGGCAGCATCGTTTCCGGGACACCTGAGATTCTGAGTGAGATTGAGAGGTTCTATGAGCAGCTGTACACATCATCGTTGGAGCCACACACAAGTGTGAGTAATGATCCAAGATCGGGTCTTATCCGACACTATTCCGATGATATCCCGGACGTCAGTCTGAGCGAGATTAGAATGGCTCTCCAGCACCTTAAAAATGGCAAGTCCCCGGGCGAGGATGGAATTACGGCGGAGCTTCTGAAAGCGGGTGGAAAACTGGTACTTGAAGTCCTTCAGAGGCTCTTTAATTCCGTCCTCCATGGTGGCACTACTCCGGAGGCGTGGAGCAGAAGTGCGGTGGTCCTGTTCTTCAAGAAAGGTGACAACGCCCTCTTGAAGAACTACAGACCGATATCCCTTCTGAGCCGCGTCTACGTGCTGTTTTCGAGAGTCATTACGAATCATCTCGCACGCAGACTCGACGACTTTCAGCCTCCCGAACAAGCCGGTTTCCGAAAAGGCTTTAGTACCATAGACCACATACATACCCTTCGGCAAATTGTACAGAAGTCCGAAGAGTACAATCTGCCAATTTGCCTCCTGAGATGTCAGTGGTCCTGACCAAGGTTCGAGCTACTTTCCGTGGAAGGTCATTGTTTACCCTTTCCACAAGTACACAACGGTGAGCTTGCCCATCGTTTCGGGGAAGAACAACCGGAACAATCGTTTCCGATCTCGGCGGAAGAACAATCCTCTTAATGCTGTACACGTTCCCTGGTAACGCAACTTCCATTAAAAGTTCCTCCTGTCCACATTTCAAAGCACCTTGCTTAACGTCGATCTCGCAACAATTATTCCTCATAAAGTCTAGGCCGAGGATGCAGTCGTCCATTATATCAGCCACGATGACATTATGCTGGTAGATCACGTTGCCTATCTTCAACTCCATCTCCTTCTCTCCACGGACGGGTATACGCTGACCGGTGGCTGTTACCAAATTAATGCGTTCTCGGTTGTATGCGGAGTCCCCAAGGAACTGACTTATAAGTTGGGAACTAACAACCGTACGAGAGGCTCCAGTGTCTATGGTCAGCTTACGCGGCATTCCGTTGACCTCGCCCTTGATGATTAGACTGTTCCCATCATGGGTTTGTGAGATCGAGATCCTTGGGGCTCTTTTAACATCAGCCAGCACCCGCCCCGCAGTTCTGGCTTTTACTCGTTTCCCTGCTGCTGCTGGGCGGCACTGTTGGCCGCACTACCCTCCTGAGATCGTTCACCTTCCCTTTCTGGAGTTCGCTTAGGGCATCTGGATCGAAGATGGCCCTTTTCTCCACAGCCGTAGCACCTAGGGCTGTATCCTTTGTTGCGGTCGCGAACTGTAGCTGCTGCAACCTCCCTGACGCGATGGGAACGATGATCCTGCCGCACGGCTTCTACCTCCAGTGCATGGGCCAAGGTGTCCTTAAGCGTCTCGTGGTGCCCGAGCCTCACAGCAGCTCTGACTTCCAGGTCGCGGATGCCGTCGATGAATGTCTGCACCAGGTTCCCTTCAATGAGCGCAGGTACAGACCGGTATGCTTTTCGCACCAGCTTCTCCACCTCTAGAGTCCACTGCTGCAAGTTTTCGTTGATGCGCTGCACGCGATCTTTAAGCTGCGCACGAAAGACGTGTTCCAGGTGAGCGTCGCCATATCTCGCCTCCAATGCCTCAAGGAGTTGCTCATAAGTCACTTCCTCACCGACAGCTTTCAGAACTGTTAAGGCCTGGTCGCGCAGGCGAACCTGCTCTCACACTAGGCCTGCGCGACCAGGCCTAGTGTGAGAGCAGTCATGGCCTGACTTTTATTCCAGCCGTTCGCCTTCAGAACACCCTCGAACTGGATTTTGTAGGCTGACCAAGACGCAGTCCCGTCGAACGGTGGCACTTTGAACCCACGTAGCGAAGGTGAATTAGCTACTACGGGAGCTGTAGTTCCATCCCCCAGTTTGAGTTCGTCCAGTGATTTCTTCATGTCAGCCATTACGTTGTCAACCCGATTGTTCACTTGGTCGATTTGGGTTTTAGCTTCCTTGATTTGGGTTTCAGCTTCCGACAAGCGGTTGTCATGTTGAGCAACCCTATCCTTCACCTCCCTTATCTCTTTCCCAAAGGTAGCGTGAAGGTCCTTCATGAGGAGCATCTGCTCTTCCGATCAACGAGCCTGTTCCGCCTGCTGGCGGGCCTGTTCATCCTGTCCGCTCTGCAGCTGCTCTTTCAACTGACGGAACTGTTCCTCCTGTCGGCGAGCCTGTTCCTCCTGTCCGCCCCGCAGCTGCTGCAGCATCACCATCAGAGCACCTAAGTCAGTTGCTGCAGATGCAGGAGCTACTGACGGGCCGACCTCCGTGGCCTGCGGCTGGCCCTCCGATGTCTGCGGCATTGCACCACCAAATTTTCTCTGGTCTGTCTCCTGCTGGCGTTGACTTCGGGTACGGACACCCTCCGTTTACTCTTTAGGTAAAATCGGCATGATTTAATCCCACTTCTGACACCAATTGTTACGAGCTTAGGGTTCGTGACAATAAAAATTGCCTATAGAATTACCTAAATTAACACTTTAATTTTTTTTACACAAATTAAAACTTAAAACACTAATAATTATTCACACTAATTCACTTTATTTCGCTCCGAAGCTTCGCTTGTCTCGCCGAATTCAATACTTGCCCGATCGCATCTTGCAGCGCCTATAAATATAAATTAGCACCGAAATATCCAGAATATTCAAATAAACACGCGCAAGGTACCGAGAGTTCGAGTTTCAACTTCTAGAATTTTAGTTCTTCGGTTCGAAACCAGAGGGCGCTAGTGCCGTCTACTTAGGCGCGTAACAGTAGTTTAGTACCTTACATACCTTATCTTCAGACTAGAGTAGGCTTCAGATAGTATAGTTACGCTGCAGTTGTATAATATCTATAATTTTGTTGTAAAAGAACTGCGATCTCATTGAATACCAAAGTAAAATAGCATTATAATGCTACTCTATTTTGTATGGTGGGCGCAGAGAACAATAAATCTCGTTAACGAAACCCTTTTATAATTAACGAGTCATTTCCTCTTAGCTCTTGTCACTAAAAGACGCAGTAGTAATTACTTAAGGTGACATGCACTTTGGTTCTTAATAGAGGAAAAATGTAGGGATCTGTAGATTACTATATCTAGTTATCGTTAAGTGGAAGTGCTGTTTGTTCCACTTATTTCGTATGAAAAGGTGTTGTTGGTCACGTTCTACAAATTTTCGTAATGTATACCTTAAATATTAAGCAGCAGAATAAAACAAGTGCATATTGTCAGACAATTACGGCACCAAGATGCAATCCATCACCGCCGCTCGTATGCCAAAACCCAAAGTCACTCTCAGCGAAGACCTCGAGGTTTCTCTGCACGATGAATACAACATATATACAACAAGGAAAAGATGGATGAAATAGTAAGCAGAGATATGAACGGATCGATCGTATAGTTCGGAGAATGGACCACATACGCCAATTTAGTATTACCAAGGTGATTTCTCAATCAATGAAGAGTTGAAAAATCATGCAGGATCGCCTTGGATGCAGCTCACGCAAAACCGTGAATTGTAACAAATTATTTAATGAAAATTAATTTCTATATAAAAATCTAATTATAATTGAGGTATACTCTACTATCTATGGGATGTACAATAGATATATGTAATAAATTTAGAAATTAGGATATCCGCAGTAGAACCAGAGTAACCGACATATCCCAACGGATTAGTAAGCTGAAGTGGCAATGGGTCGGCCATATAGCTCGACGAACCAAAAACCGATGCGGCAGAAAGGTTTTCGAGTGGCAGCCTCATGCTGTAAATTGTAATGTCCTTGGGGAGATCTACGATCAGCAGTTGTTTGTGAAGGGCTGTGGGTATTGATGATTATACTATACAATCGATGCAGGTGACAAAATAATATTTGAAAACCACGTGGGTATGTCCGTTTTACAGCTTATTCAATCTATCTGTCAGACAGAACACATACACATAAAAACTGGGAATATATTTTATTTTCGCTATAGTACCTATTTAGAATTTTGGTAAAAACGGGCAGTCGTAACGGAGGCAAGCAACCTGCACAAGCTTAATAGTACCCGTGTGTGTGCGGAAACACATCCTCAATCAGCCGGAGAGAGATCGAATTAACGATTCATGACTAACATTTTTGCTTTCTCTCCGAGACACGGGGGTGAAATACCGCCAACTTATTGACTTATTGAGAATATCTTGACGGAAAAACCCAATAACTAATTATTGTACAAACCAAGAACCTCATGAACATCAATCGTGCTTATGACCACCAGACCAACGAAGCTGACTCAATAATGTTACTTAGAGATTGAACGTTAAAATAAATAAATATTACCACGCTATCAATTTTAAGAGCGGGGCAGTAGGCCCATATATCGGAATACATATGATATAGAAACAAATATGGGTGAAGTTTTCAACACAATGGTGAAAACGTTTAAATGGTCTTCTAGTCAACATAATCCCTTATTTTTATCCAAGTGACGGGATTCAAAAAAGTGGGATGTGTATTTTTTCCCTTTACATTTTTGTTCATAATTCTTGCTGATCTTTTTGTTACTCTTAAGTAGATTGACTTATACACCAATATAATATTTATTATGTATTTTCTTAAAATAATCTAGAAAAAACTAGAATTAATTAAGATTTAGAACATTAATTGAATGTCATTTATAGTTTTACCACTGGTTCGAAAAATCCTCTACCCTGGGAAGAACCAACAAGGAACATAGCATATAATATCATACTATACCATGGTACCTATGGGTCTGTTGTTGTCATATCATATCATTCTGTATACGGGGTTATTTTGCAATAACCAGCCAAATTTGCAGTAAAGGTTCAGGATATGTAATATAGGCAATTGGTGAAGAAAATTTAATTAAATAGTCTTAAACACTGTGTCTTTTATCTTTTAAATTCTAAATGCTTGATAATGCATTACTTTAACCGATTTTACTGCGCACGTGCACACATTCGTAAGGGTCGATCGTTAGGCAAAAACGTTGTTGCCCAAAAATATTTATTTTAACTGACTTTACTGCGCACGCACACATTTGTAAGGGTCGATCAGTAGGCAAAAACGTTGTTGCCCAAAAATATTTATTTTAACTGATTTTACCGCGCACGCACACATTTGTAAGGGTCGATCTGTAGGCAAAAACGTTGTTGCCCAAAACTATTTATTTTAACTGATTTTACTGCGCACGCACACATTTGTAAGGGTCGATCGTTAGGCAAAAACGTTGTTGCCCAAAAATATTTATTTTAACTGATTTTACTGCGCACGCACACATTTGTAAGGGTCGATCGTTAGGCAAAAACGTTGTTGCCCAAAAATATTTATTTTAACTGATTTTACTGCGCACGCACACATTTGTAAGGGTCGATCGTTAGGCAAAAACGTTGTTGCCCAAAAATATTTATTTTAACTGATTTTACTGCGCACGCACACATTCGTAAGGGTCGATCGGTAGGCAAAAACGTTGTTGCCCAAAAATATTTATTTTAACTGATTTTACTGCGCACGCACACATTTGTAAGGGTCGATCAGTAGGTAAAAACGTTGTTGCCCAAAAATATTTATTTTAACTGATTTTACTGCGCACGCACACATTTGTAAGGGTCGATCGTTAGGCAAAAACGTTGTTGCCCAAAAATATTTATTTTAACTGATTTTACTGCGCACGCACACATTCGTAAGGATCGATCGTTAGGCAAAAACGTTGTTGCCCATAAATCACATTCAATTTGGAATAATTTAAAATAAAAGTAAAGGCCTTAATTACTCGTATTTAAAAAAAATGCATTAATGGTATATCATTATCCATATTTTTGAACTTATGTTTAAAATTTGCCTACTCTGAAAATAAACCTGTAGAATATGATACGCAATAATAACATAAAAATAGAAGAAAAAAAGATTGTTGATCGTTTGTAAATTCATCAATTTTGTCACATTTCGTTAGAATTGACTTGAGATATCGCAAATGCCTTTTTGTGTACATCTTATTATTCGCTGTCATTTATTAAAAAGTATGGTTGCCTAGGAGTACATCTATTCTAGTTTACAATAACGGCTGGATCTTATTAAGCACTAGTAGAAAATCACCATTTGATGGCTGCGTAAGGTAATTCTCCGCCTTTCCTTATGAGACGATTTCATTCCGTGATATAGATGTTGCTAGAGAAATTTTCTAGCTTCCAATAAATGTTGTTCTAAATATATCGTTCATGCGTCATCGCGAGCGAGTAGCGTCAAAAGTACGAGACTTCTGGCACTGAAATCTATATTTCCCGCCTTTTAAGCGTGGCAATCATAGCAAAACCTGCTTACGACTAGAGAGGCCATTTATTTTAGTCTATGGTTGTTGGAGGTTCCCACGGGTTGCAGCACGGTTTCTTACTGTTATAATATTTAAAGATAAATATTGAAAATAACTATTTTGTCCGTTGTTATATACGGCCCGTAAAAGTTCACCGCTCACATGGGCCTCTCCCATTTTAGCGGAAATTTACCTAAATCATCACGCTTGACAAACGTAGTGGCGATTGCATTGCCAGAGGTCTCAACCCTTTGACGCAGCTACCCGTCACGGGTCCTTTACGTCTGCCCTAAACGAGATTATTATACCGTCATCTATAGAAAGTCATAAGATCTTTTTGGCGTATACCGAGGTCGTCTTTTAAGACACTCTTGGGACGAAATGGAGTGATGGGCTTTCTCAAGCCACCACCACAAAGTAACATTTAACCATATACAACCACTTTTCAAGACAAATATACAGTTCACTATATTCTATAATCAGAGCAGATCACATTTAGTTCAATTGCGAATTCCTTGTGCCTGTTGCCAGGGCAGCATAGATATAGACAAATTGTCAGTGTCCTGTAAAGAAATACAACGCTAGACGTAGGTATCTGTCACCCACAGAATCCACTTAGTATCAGGTGGTACAGTGTTCATTTTTCATACTAACTTGTTCTAAAAAACGGGATTTAAAATGTGGACTAGAATTTTTATTAATTTATAGTAGCAAAGCTCGTTGAAATAGTAGATCCACGCTTAAAATAAAAGCAGAATAGTTTACCGAAATTAAATTTATATAAAAGGAATAAAAATAATCCTTGTTTATATATATATTAGAATTAAATAATTAAAGGTAATAAATAATATTATTTGAAAGCCGTAAATGAGACCGTCCAGATTGTGAATGGTAGCTTAACTTAGATGTCTAATCATTGATCTATGTTACTAAGCTGGCTGAACTTAATTAAATGATGTTCACGCCTTAATATGGTTTCACGTAATGTTTCACGTAACTGCTCGAGTGAATAAATTATTTAAACTGAAATGAAAGCTAATAAAGTTAAAATAAGAAAAAAAACATCTTGTGTTGAATACAAAATATATAATTATGATTTTAATTTAGTATCTAAAAATGTTTTGTGAGTATATACTTTTAGTCGCAATTGCTTCTCGTATTTTCAACAAAATTAAGTACATTTAACAAAAATCATTCACATTTAATATTATCTGTACTAAATGTATATTTGGTGTAAATAATAATACAGAATTATGTTAAAATAAAAAGAATAATAGTAATCCACTACACTAATGTTACGCAGGTATCGCCGTTCCGCCATACTGTTTACTTTAACATCTTACGTGAATGTTTTTAACAGAATCCCTCGTTATATTTTCTTTTACCGCCGTGATAAATGAACGCTTAAAATGTCAGTTTTACCTGTACTGATAAATTGTACTTAGGTTGCCCGTGTGATACAAAAAGTAAAGAAAGCATTCGTAAGTTACTAAGTACTGTCCAAAATTGCAATTATGATCCCAAAAAGAATTCCTCGACTAGGCACTAAGCTTATACTATTTGAAACTAGTCACGCTACTCAATCTCGTCTTTTTAATGTTTATGAGACATGTTCTACTGTTCTAGATATCAACACCACCTCTGCATTTAAAATTAACAAGACTGCGTTCGATATTATATTATAAATGAAATCTTTTTGATGTATTGTTGGTAAATTGTTTTATAATATACGTACTGTAAGTTATTTTATATTGGTACATGCTGTGCTAATCTGTAAATAGTGGGGCATTTTCTAGTATTATTGTTGATGTATTTGGTTAATTTTAGTGTAATTACAATTGGTCAGCCAAATAAAATAAATAATTTAACAAATTTGTGGCGATATAAAAATATCCATCGTCAAAGAGACCGTGCAGTGGCGATGAAAGGATATCTGGTGGGGCCAATTGCCCGATTCCGGCTCGAATATGGCTCGTAAGAGCCAGAAAAATGGTGGCGCTCTAATGACCAAAAAATGTTTTCGGTGATAGGGGTTCTTGGGTTCGATTCCCGGCTCAAGCCTTTTGTTTATTGTGCTTGATCAATTTGCTGGACTGTATGTGCGGGTTCTTACAACCAAAACAAGATGGTCAACGTGGCACGCGGCAGCCTTGGACGATGCACTCGCTATTACAAAATCTACTGTTTTGCCAGTGTCTAAAGGAGTTTCTAGAAACTAATTTTATGGATTTTATCACGTTTTATTTTGACTTTTTTAAATTCCTGACGTTTACAAACTTTACAGCACCCATGGTCACGGGGGGACTTAATATATCTATCATTAGTCATATATTATTAGTCACCCGAAATCCTGATAACACTATTGGTCACACTGTGTTTAGGAAAAAGACACATTTTAACTGATATTTAAACGGTGAATCTCATTACCATAATTCACAGTTAGCTATGTAGGGAAAATTTTATTATTTTTTTATAGAAATAGAGCGACAAACGAGCACAAAGTCCACCCGATGGTAAATGGTTGCCGTGGCCCATAGATACCTAACTCCGATTAGGAATCAAAATGCAGATGCGTTGCCACCCCTGCGGACTAAGGTGAAGTGCCTCGATTCTAGTAGAACGAATTTCCGATTCTCTACACTCACCATACGAAGCACAGCAGCATCAAGCAGCTATTTTACGCTGGTATTCTGTGAGAGCGTGGTCCTTCCGCGGTTGAGCTGACCCTTTTGTTCTATAAACTTAATATAGCTGCAGCGTGACTCTACCACATACCAGAGAGCACAAGGGATCTGTGACAGAAAATATCAAGCAATGATTCAGCACGTCAAGCAAGTATTGCAGGGTAACAAGCTTCGGGTCCCGCACCTATGTCACAGAGACCGAGTGAAGCCAGCCACGGTTAGTCGTGTGCCTGCTGTACTACCATATTTCAGAGAAGTCACAGACAAGATTGGCTACATCTTGAAGCGAGATTCCATTAAAACCTACTACAAGTCGCCAAATAGGATTAGTCAATTTTTAGTATTCGATAAGTGTAAAATCCCTCTATAAGATGCATGAATGTACATGCTAAATTGTGAATGTGGTGTTTCTTATATAGGAAAAATAAAAATATCTATACAACCCGAATAAAATAACATATAGCTGACGTGAAGCACCGACGTTCCAGGAAGTCTTTAGTCTGTGAAAACGTTCAAGATTATACCCGCCATTACATTAGTTTTGATAGACCACAAATCCTCGCGAGAGTACATTGATTACTACCAAGAATGATTCGCGAGGCTATTGAAATTAAAAAGGACTAATTTCAATAGAGAAGATAGATGGATTCTGCCATCTGCTTAAGATCCTATAATTAATAAAATTATTCAAACCCAAGCATACCACTGCAAGACTTCAAGATACCGTAGATTGGACCAAAAACTAAAAAATGAAGGTAGCCGCGCTAACAATGACATAGGGACGTATAACGCCTCAGTCCCGTGACCATAAATACTATAAAGCACTCGAAACGTGTCGAAAAATGTTAAAATTGAACGAGATAAAATAGTAAAATTAGTTTTATTTAATGTATAGTGTTCGCGTAAATACAGGAATTCACTAATTAATATCTACAATTTGCAATTACGCTTCAGAAAAAAACAAACTTGCTACAACTCAGAGGGAGTTGTATGATTAAGTTGGAAACACATCCCTATTTATTGTTTTAATTGAAGATAGATGTAGATTTCGATTAGCCATAGCTTCCGTTAACTATTAGGTGCACTGTGTACTTATTGGTAACCCTTACTTATATAAAGAAATATTTACAGATTCGGCTAGACAAATTTTATGGTCTTTGAAATTGTCTTGTAAATTTACAACTAAGGGTGGAAAATAAAGGAAAATACAATAAAGTGAGGGAATAGATTAAAATGCTCTTATTTAAGTAGCATAATAATTTTGAAAGTAATATTTTAGAATAAATATAAGCTACAACGATTAACTATGTAGTAGGTACATTTTTCTGCCTAGGATTCATTCTGGATAGGTTCCACCATCTTACCTATTTACGCTGCCAAACAGCAGTGCCGGCGCTGCTGTATTCTGGTCTGGAGGGTATAGAGCGCCAGATAGTTATGGGCTGCTGAGCAATCCATCCTGTTGCTCAGAGGTGACAACGCAATTCTAGCTTTCTTGTTTAATGTCTGGTGCAGGTGTACATAGACTGCAGTAGCCACTTACCATCAGGTGGACAATAAATTCAAGGTTACTTGGGTTTCATAAAAAAGGAAAACACTTTAACTTTAACTTTAACAAAATACATATATGTATATCTTGTAAAATGCACTTATGAGTTGTCTAATGCGTTTGTAAAGTACATCTAATAAATAACAAAGTTCAGTATGTCTTAAATGCAAAAACAGCTGAGCCCTTTGATTCCGTTGTAGTCCTCTGCGGATGTTTGTTGTGGAAACGATTTTCGTAAATGCGGCCCGCATTGGGATGTTGTCCTTTGTAGTTTTGTTGTAGATAGCGTTTAGCGGTAACCGTTTGTAGCAAATTGCTTATTGTTGACTGAAGTAGTATATAACCCTAAAAGACCCTCGAACTGCTTTAGCGTTTATCCTATATTCACGTCATTTAAATACAAAATTATTATAATACAACTAGCTGACCCGGCAAACGTTGTTTTGCCATATAAATAATTTCCTAGTAATTTCTAGTGTAGATAAAAAATATCTTACTTATTGTAAGTATGTATGTATGTTAGAATGTGTATATTGTATGTATGTAAGAATGTGGTATATGCGTGAAATAAGCATGGAGCGCTGTGAACGATGAGGGAATATAAAAATAACAAAAGGCAAACATTATTTTTAGGTTATTATAATTTATTCCTTAAAATTATATATCATTAATTGAACAATTACGACACTAACACTATTAAACAATATCAATCTCTTAATGCTATAGCGTGAACAATATTTTTGTTAGTCCATCTTTAGCTAACACAAACAAACTGGATGGTTTACCCACTCGAGAGCATGCCACGTATAATTGTCCGTGTGAAAAACATGGTGTTCTCAAATCTAATCCACAAACAGACATCGTTTGACCTTGGGATTTGTTGATAGTCATTGCAAATGCCAATCTAATCGGAAACTGAATACGTTTGAATTGAATTGGCACATCTGTAGGTATAATAGGAATAAATGGTATGAGTATATTTTCACCTCTGAACTTGCCATTTAAAATCCTGGCTTCGATCACGTTTTTCATTAATTTTTGAATGACTAATCGCGTACCGTTGCACAGCCGGGGCGGGTTCAAATTACGAAGCAAGATAATTGCAGATCCAACCTTTAATTGTAAATTATGCGGTGGCATGCCTGGCAAATCCAGTAAGTTCAAAAACTCTGTGGGAAAATTTACTGCTTCGCTGTCGTCGCAAACTGTATCAATAGATTTATATGATACCAAGTTCCCTGGCAACAACATTTGTATCTTCAGATTTAAATTGTCAACGTCTACATTTTTTGCCGCTAAAATCACTCTTTCTGCAAGCCACTCATGATTTATGTACTGTGTGTGTGCATCGGGAAATATTTGTTCAATGAGAGTATCTTGCGAATCAGCGATTGTGCAGAAATCGGTCGGTAATTTTACGTATCCAGTTTCATCTATAGCAACTTTTCCATCACCGATATCTAAGAGTTGTTTTGAAAATGTATCAGCGGATGGATCTTGAAGCATTTGAAAGCGCATATTTATTTTTAGCTGTAATTTTTCAACATTACGCCACAATGGAGATGATTTTAAGCAAGCGTTGATCTCATCAGCGTATGTTGAACGTGGAATGACTGGAAGTGTTTGTCTGAAATCACCTGAAAGGGCCAACAGAGTTCCGCCAAATAGTTTGTCACTGTTTTTAATATCTTTCAATGTCCTGTTCAACGCCTCAAGTGAATGTTTGTGTGCCATAGCACATTCATCCCAAATAATAATTTTACACCGTTTCAGCACAGTGGCCATGGACGATTGTTTCTTAATGTTGCATACTGCGTCAGGGTTATTCTGAATATTTAGTGGCAGCTTAAATACTGAATGAGCTGTTCTACCTCCATCCAATAAAGTTGCTGCAATGCCCAATGATGTAACGGCCAATGCGATGCCATTATTTGATCGTATTTCAGCAAGAATTAGTGAAATAACGAATGTTTTGCCAGTTCCACCCGGTGCATCCAAAAAGAAGAACCCACCTTGTCCAGCTGAAACTGCGAGCATAATGCGATCATAAATGGTTCTTTGTTCCTCATTCATTAGTGGGACATTGCGGGCAACAATCGCTGCCATTTCTACAGTACTGTACTGCAGTTCACGATTCATTTCAGTATTCATTAAATCAGATGCGTTTCGATTTGGCGAATTCATACCGAAATTACTAAGTGGTAAGTTGGCAATGACAATGCAAAGATCCTCAATAGCAATCAATGCTTCATTGTACATTTCGTCGCTGAATGTTATGGTTAGATCGTGGCACCGTATACGACGTTGATGCAATATATCATCAGTCATTGAATCTTTGTGATTTTTCCATAATATCTGTGCTCGGGCTGGGAAACATGTAGTCAACACTATAGCGAATAGTAGACGAATTTGTATTGCTGTACAGTTCAATGCAGCTTCAGCAAGCATGCATTCCCACTGGTTGTCGTCTTCCAGCAAGCCGAGTGCAAGGTATGCATCTTTATACGTTGGATATTGTTGCCCATTCACTTTACGTATATCTTGAAATGATAATGGGCCAGTAACATTAACCAACAACAGTCGAAGATAAAAACACTCCGTGTGTCTTGGATTGACTGTAAATAATCGCCCCAAGGCGTTTAATTTAAATAAATTGAGACATGCAGCAACTGGTGAGCCTTGCTTGCGGGGCATCCATGTTTTTGTTTGAGTCCATGTAAAATAGCGTGGTACTTGTGAATAGAGTAATGTTCGTGCAAAGGCACCAAAATCATCCGCACGATTACACAATTCAAAAAATGCAGTGAGTGTAGTTTTAGGTGGATCTATTGCACGATCAATCGCTGTCTCGTTCGTGAAAAATACACGCTGACCGTTTTCAAGATGGATGGCTAACTGAACAACTGCTGGATCCCGTTCATGAATTGGAAAACCAAAGATACGCCAAGCAGCTTCATTGGAGCTGATGTACCGACCAATTTGGTAGAGCGTTATTTCCTCGTTTTTATTCACTGGAGGAGCATTCACATTAGTATTTTCCACTCTAAACACAGCCATATCACTGCCTTTATGGACATACTTGCAAATGTATTTGATGCTCTTCACAGAACTGCAGAACTCAACATTAATATGAGCATTATATGTCTTGCTCAGCAGAGGCGAATATGGCACCACCCAACGATTGTCAATATCAATGTCTGTGTTGATGATATTTTTAATAAATAATTGTCCGCCATTTTCAGGATTTCTTCGACGATATATTGGGTATCCGTCGACATTTGTGACCGTATCATTGGTAAAATCTTTAGGGAAATTTTTAGTACATTTTCCATCAGCCATGCAAGGGGATGAACTATTAAGAGTACCACATGGACCATGAATCATGTTTGTTGTAACAATATCAAACAGCAGTTGGTCAGTGGATGGATCTGGAATTTCCGCAGAAATGATACTATCGATTTCTTTAGGACGGATTTTGTCGATGAACCAAACCAAAATGTGTGCATGAGGTTAATCCTCGCTTTTGCCACTCAACCGAATACATCCAGCAACGTGTGAGACCAAATACATGTGATTTAGTAATGAAACTTATTAAAGACTTCAACTTTTGTCTGAACACACGTGCTGTAATGGCATGGCGATGTATTGCATTTTGGCCAGGCAGTAGCAAAGATTACAGAAAAAAAAAGTAGCAAAGATGGTGAAATAGATTAAAGAAACGTGATAAATAAACATGGTCGTCCATATTCGCGCACGAAAGTCAGAGCATCCTGTATATATTCTTGCATATGACGTGGACTGCCTACGTACGATGATGGTAAAATGACATGGTTACCAATTTCGGCGACGTCGGCGTTGTTGTTGATAGCGTCTCGCAAATGAATGTACTCTTCCGCGGGCAGCTTTTGTTGATTATATCGTAAGTATCATAGTCGTTCGCTCTCAATCGTCGCGTACATGTCGACCATGAATTGTTGACAAAGCTCACGACATCGTAAAATGACGTTGTCCAGGCCACGTCTAATCATTAATCGGTACGCATAATAATCCTTTGAGCTAACGTTCTTGTTTGTTTCAGCTCCTGTAATATTTGTTCATAAAAATTTATTTAAATTTATTACGTTCAATAATTTAATTGTTTTGTTAAATGATTAATGATCAAATTAATAATCAATGAAGTACCTGATACGGGATCTCGTTGTTTTATGTTTATGCAATATCCGTCTTGTCCCTTCCAGAATATTAGTGGATATTGGAGAGCGTCATATGAACGATGTGTGTCAGCAATGAACTGAAGATTATTATTTCTTCTACGAATCACAATTTCTCGTGCAGCTGTACAATCGCCAACCATGATTCCAGCAACATCATCAACAACGGGTGCATTGAATCTACGAATATGCTCTCCAGCTGGTGTTTTATCAGGATTAATGACGATAGCGTGATTATCGCTTTATAATTGGTGCATATGTGATTTGAATATTTTCAACAACTCGTTGTGCTCGTTCAAAAGAGCATCTAGCTCGCTGACGATGCGCCTGCCATAAAGTGAATCAAGGTTATTATAATCACAACGTGCATTCACGCGATTGGCAAGTGCGCTTCCGGAATCCTCGCCGCCCATAAAGTAGATTTGTAAGAATTTATGTGGTTCGTTTGGCATTGGCAGCAGTGAGCCCATTTTATGATAAACTTGGCCTCTGATTTTGAATGTAGAATTGAATTTCTGACCATTTGCATTAGTATTTCGAACTATTTCTGTTGCTCCAAACGATGTCATTTGAAAGCATGAATTGAATCTTCCAATTGACTTCAGGAACACGTTAGAATCTGGATCCGTGCCGATAAGTAAGCCGTTCAATGGTTCAGGTGGTGTTTCAATTTCAGGTAGTTGCACTTTTCCTGACGCGCAACACATCCCAGCTGGCTCATTTTTGAATTTCAGAGCATGACAATGCGGACATTCCTTGTCCATAGCACCAATTACCACTTTTGAATGAGCATAATATTCAATATCGGGCTCATACTGGAATGCTAGACGCAGGAATGAATCAGATATAAATGCTCGATGTACCTGTTGTCGTTGTTGGTCATTTGTTCTTCGTCTACTGACTGTGAAACGGCGTGATTGTCGTTGTTCTAATCTTCTGACTTCATTGCATTCAGCTCGTGTATCTTCTGGCTCTTCTTGATGCAATTGCGCCATTCTGACACGTGCATCAGTATTTTGTTGCTGGATTTGTTCTTCGGTTCTTTCGGATCTGCTATTTCGCAAGTTTCGAGCTTTACTTGTACTGCGGCTCAAATCAGCCCCTTTGCGTTTTCTTGGCATTGCTCACTGTACAAAACATACATAAATAGAATTAATGAAATTATTTAATGATGAAAAATGTTAAAAATATAATTAGGGCCAGGATTTTTGCCGCAGTTTTGAAATGATTAGTTTTAATTTATGAAATTATAACAAAAATATAAGTTTTATGGAAAAAAATTTCAAACAAAAGTAAAAAATTAAATTTTATGAAAACATTGTCTCTTATAATTTTTTCATACAACCAATATTTCCATTAACATTTCAAAATAAAGATTCATAATGATTGATTTTTTGGAAACTATGAAAATCTTAATTGTTCAATTACATTTTTTTAATAAAATTAAATTAAAATTACATTTTTATAAGATCAACAACATTTTCGAAATAAATAAAAAAATATACTTACAACACAAAATCCGTTGTTATTGGAAGCTCGTGTCACGTGTTGAGTACTTTTGAGATTATAAAATCACTTGATTAACTAATCGTGCAAAATACACTCAAAATTGATAATTTAATTATTATTGATAAAATAGGAATGATTAAAAGTTAATATGAGAGTTACACTGAGATAGGAAAATAATAATTATCAACGTTACTACTACACTTGATGCATAAACAATAATGATGGCCGACAACTGTGTAGGGAGTGAGAAAGAAAGGAGACCGGCTTCGTTCTCATCCCTACTCCGTGCTGTTTACTGGGTCAGAAGTGACACCTGTAGACATCTGGCGGGGATAACTAATTAAATGACGATTGATCAGTTTTCGACCGGAGAGGAAAAATGATTAAATTACTAAAATGGCTATTAAAAAATAGGGGTTGATCGTAGAAGGGTGAAAATTGAGGATTGTGTGTATTTTTGTATGTTGTATCATAAAAAAATAGAAATTAAAAATTTTGTCTAAAAAATAAAATAAAATTTAGGGGTGGACTACCCCTAACATTTAAGGGGATGAAAAATAGATGTTGGCCGATTCTCATAGATACCGGATAAGCACAAAAAATTTCATCAAAATCGGTCAAGCCGTTTTGGAGGAGTATGGCAACGAACACTGTGACACGAGAATTTTATATATTAGATGTAACGTCGGAAAATCTTATAGCCGTGGAAGGAAAACGGGAGAGGGCTTTGAGGTGTTTTGCCTGAGGCGCAACGACAGCGTCACCACAGACAAATAGCGATATAACCATTCCGTTTATGCCAGATGTAAAATATCCCGAATGGCAACGGGGAGCTGCGTCGAAGTTGCTAAAGTTGATAAGATTACGACAAACTTTTGTCATAATGGGAGAGGCCCAGCTGTGGACTGTCGCCGGCTAATAAAGAACTAGAAGTGCACGTAGAATGTGATATTAAGTACCTATCATAAAACTATGTTTACAACATCATTTCGATTGATATAAAACTGATGGATACATTCTAAAAAACAGCAAAAAAAATAGCGTGGTACTACAATGGAATACGCATTTTTATGCTAGCATGGGAATCGATTCAATATTGTATCAATTTCTTCAATGGACTATTTGTACCCATTCGTTCCCTAGCGATACCGTTATTTGAACCGTAAGCTATCATTCATGTTTCAGACAGCCTTGATTAAATTCTGAGATTTTTTTTAAATATTTTTTGCATATTATTTTTCCATTATATTTTATCTTTTATGGACTATGTAGAAACACCCAACATTCGATCAATCAATTTTTTCCATTATATCATTTAAGTGCGCATTTAAGTATAAAATTATTAATATAAAATAGGTAGTAAAATATATTTGATAGATCATTCATGAATAAACTAAAATAAGAATAATTAATAATTTAGTATGAAAGTTAAAAAGTAGTTTTTATTATAATTTCCAAAATATTTAAAATCAGAGGTAACAAATTAACTTCATTAATTATATAGTCCCCCATTAATGTAGGATAATCGCAAAGGCTAAAAAGTGGCTACTAAGTTATGTTTTTGATGGCATCTCATTTCTTTCTGCAGATAGTCCTACTTTTTTTCCTTTCAATACCTTCTACTTCTTGATTACCAACAAATTACCTATCTACACCTTTTATTCCATAATATTATACATATACAGGTACACCGATTCATTCACTGCAAATGCTTTATATTTATTTTAATCCTATATATTTATATGGGATTACAAAGTTATTTATGCAGTTAAGAAAACTGAACTGAAATTGAAAAATATTTTAGTTTTTCCTTAATTTATACACTAAACACTAATTGTGTTCTAAGTTTGACGCTTCCATGTCTGCTGGAAGTGCCCTAGAGTTTTAATGATCGGTCAGTCAGTGAGTGACAAAGTTAAGAAATTTTGACTAATTATAATAATTCCTAAACTACTGGTTCAAATTGAATGAAATTTGAAATATGCTGGAACTATACAATGCTTGCTAGGTTACAATCCTTGCTAGGTTTTTGAAAATTCAGGCTTCTAGTTATATCCACAACGAAGTTATAGGAGTTCGAAAATGGCCTGAATTGCTTCGAGAAAAGGTATGGCCGTGCCGCTTTTTGCTCGACTTGGCGAGGGCACTGCCGTGCCCCCAGATTAAAATGGAATACTATGTCAAAGTTTGTGATGCAATTTCTTGTATCTCAATAGCAAGCGCTAAAGTGTTTATATTTTCTTGGAAACCGGCCAGCTTATTTTATGAAAATGAATTACGAATGCACAGCGAGACTGAACATTTGAAACTTTAAAAACTTTACGACAAGGAAATATTTTCATGAAAGATATTCATTAAAAAATATATAATGGAAAATTGTAATAGGTAAACTATCTCATGTAGGGGCGATGTAAGATTATCCATTAGCCTACAATCGTCGCGTGGTTGTCGTAAGAGGCGACAAAAAAACAAGCAAAGAAATCAGGGTTCTTCCTCGCCTATCTAGCGTGACAACCATGGCAAATATCCCTTATGGGGCAATCTATGGGAAGGCATATATACGTGGTAGAGCCATGCTGCAGTTATATTAGAAGTATAGTTGTAGTACGAATGGCTCGGCTCGACGGGGGAGGGACCACGCGTGAAATAGAAGCTTAATGCTGCTGTATTTCGTATGGTGAGTGTCGAGAACCGGAGACCCTTTTTACTGAAAACGAGGCATTCCATCTTAGTCCTCACGGGTGACAACGCATCTGCATTTTAATTCGTAATTGAAGATTAATGTAGATGTCTATGGGCCACAGCAACCACTTACCATCAGGTGGACTGTGTTCTCGTTTGTCACCCCATCCTATAAAAAAAATGTTCATCATTGGAAGTTAATAGTATGTAGTTGTAATGGATGGAGCAAGCTATTATACGTGCCAAATAACACTCGCAAACATGGCTTTATAAAACACGAGACGAGGAAAATCATCTTGTTACTTTCTTATCTCAAAACGCTCAAAACTTAATGCAGATGAAAACTACTAGACAGTCGCTTTTAATTTTTTTTTTAGGTTTTTCTTATGGTCTGAGAAATTCTCAGTACTTCCTCTAGATGCGGTGAAAGTAATATAACTGTTATAATGTATTATAGATTATAAGGAATAAATTAACATGCATTTCATTACGTTTGTTGCAACTCGTGTCGGGCCCATTCTCTTTCTTTGTATTGGATTTCTTAGAAGAAATGTTTATCATTTTGGTTTCAATATTTAATTAGAAAATAAAGACCGACTTCATCGGCCTTAATATTCAACTTCACCATTTTATTACGAAGAGAAAAGAAAAGTAATCCGATTAAGATAAAATTAAAACTTACAGTAATAAAAATTTCTGTGTTGAATTATCCTGTTAGTAGTTCCTGTTAGTGTACATATATGCTTAATTAAAGGTTATAGGTAGGGTTGGGTTTACCGTTTATGACAAAACTACACACTCTGAAAATCGATACACGTGTAGCAAATGATGTTCGTAATTAGATTCTCTACTAAATGACTGTGAACCAAATTGGTTTGAAAAATAAATTTTGATGAAAGTTTCAATCGGCGGATGGAAGTCCATAACAAAATGGTTGGAAAAAAATATGGAAAATTACTATTATTATTATTAAACGTTGTGTGCGTAGACACAATTAGTTTTCTTAGACATCTACGATTATAAATTTATTTTAAGGCTTGTGCTTGACTAAAATCACGGCGTATATTAAAAGCTCAGAGTATATAGCAATCTCCTGCACCAAGGCTATTCGAGATGCCTGATATTAATTTCAGCGCAATAACCTACATTGATACAATAAATTGTTACTCACCATTACTGAATCGCCGATCTTGAAATACTTAAGTGACCACGAAATTCAGAAAATAGTCCAGTCTGGTGGTGAGAGTGAACTTTTGTTTTTACGTCTCCCATGTCTACCCAGACTGACCAGCCTTTTCTTATTTTAAGGATTCATCACGGTTAGGGATCATAAAAGCGAAAAAATTGAACAAAACAAAAGACGAAGAAAGATTTTAAGGCAAATTGACAATTTGATTTTTAAAACATACTCGTATGATTGAATTTTGTTTCACTTTTTTATTAAATTAATTGTAAGTATTCTAATTATATTATTGAGTTTCAAGATTATGGTAGTAGAGATTATAAAAATCTCTATTTAACTTTTATTTATTATTTTATCTTAGCCCAAACATTCTAAACTTTTTCGATAAAACATTAAACTCTAAGACCCAGTGGAGGCCGAAGATGTTATTCAATTCAGCTGAAAAAAGGCTCCAATCATAGTGCACTAATTCCGCGCTATTACGATTTAAAATAAGAGAAATTTTTTATCATACAAAAGCGCTCCACCCTACTATTCACTCTTGCCTTCAAGACGCTCAAGTTGTAACAGGATAAATGAAAGGCAGACACCGGCAGATTATTCCATTTTTTTGCAGTATACATTACGAAATATGAAGCAAATCCTATCATCGTAATGCTAGGTGAAATATAATTTATTTTAGCACTTTATTGATACCATTTTGTCCAAATTATAAAGTACAATTTTCAGAAAACATAGCCTTGCATATATTAAATGAGACATTATAAAAAGCTAGCAACTCTTACTCTAATATAGGTATATATTTAATGTTGCATACTCGTAGCATGAGATCCTCTTGCTCCCTGATGTAATATTGTAATCGATTTCTTAGTGACTTTTTTTTAAATCGGTAAAATTGCCCATATTAAATTTGTTAAATGCAATAGTACTAATCATAGAATTTAAAATAATCTATGGGATCATTAGCTTTATTTGCGGCTATATATTTATGAAGCACAAGATATGAGGAAGAATTTTTTTTTACTATTCGAAGCCAGCGCTTGACTGCTCTCTCACCCAATGGTAAGCGGTGATGCAGTCGAAGATGGTTAAATACACTGACGAATCAAGGCCTATTCACTCTTGCCGCGAAGATACCCGCTTTGTTATCGGATATAAATACGGATGCTCGAAACTTATGCCTCTACTTTGCTGTACGTATCCTGCAAAGATTAGAAAAGATGAAAAACACCTTCCTTCTCCTTTTGTCTACATGACAGGCCATTGCAAGGTCTATTTCTCTTAGCATAGAGGTGAAAGTTGTGTCTTATCTTGACGATGGTATTTACTGGACCAAACAATAGAGCGATATTGACTTAAGTGCTATCAATTGTGATATAGAGCGCTTATTATATGATCTACAATGCTCTCAATAACTTAGTAATGCATATTTCTCACCAAAATTTACAATATTCATACAATATAGATATCACAAATACCTATTAAAACAAAAATCATGTTTTAAAAACATGATAATATGATGTAATAAAATTCTAAGTCATATTTTCTTAACACATAGGTAGATTAAGTCGCCAAATAGTGTAAAGAAACATGGATATAAATATTTAGTAAATTCCATTTGCAGTTATATGTAGAGAATTTGAGAGAATAAAACGCTTCCGCAGCACAAACATTCCATAGTATTTATTCAAGTAGACATGCTTAGTTACTAAAGTACATTTTCAAAGTGTGAGAAATATTAGATCTTGATAAACGATAAATTTTGGTACAGAGCAATAAAATTCATGCGTATTAGAACATACAATCAATCTTCTAGGTTGAGGAATTCAATTAATACATGTGAAAATAAAACCTGCCACAGACTTTTTTTATAGGAAAGTGGTAAGTCGAGCATTTAGTTCACCCGATGGTAAGTTCTTACCGTCGCCATGGACACTGCAACACCAGAGGAATTGCAGATGCGTTGCCGGCCTTTTAAAAAGAAGTAGGCTCTTTTCTTGAAGGTCCATAAGTCGTATCGGTCTCTGGTGGTAATCGATTCCACAAAGAAGTTGTGCGAGGAAGAAAACTTCTTTTAAATTGCACTGTGGTGGACCGCCAGTCATCCAGATGGTATGGATGGTATATACTTTTGTGGCGATGTGCAATGGTGAAATTGTGCGACTGGAATTAGTCCTAACAATTCCTCAGAGCACTCCCCGTGGTAGATGCGATAAAATACGCAAAGAGATGCAACATCTCTTCGCAGTACCAGTGAGTCAAGCCGATCGAAAAGAGCTCAGTCGCCGACGATTCGAATAGCTCTGCGCTGGATGCGATCAAATGGAAAGAGCTGGAGCCCGGCCCAGAGATGGGAACAGTATTCTATATGCGGCCAAACCTGCGCCTTGTAAAGTTACAGGCGGTGATCCGGCATGAAATACTGTCGCGCTCTGCTGAGCACGCCAAATTTTTGGAGGCCAGTTTGGCCTTCTCTTCTAAGTGACCACGAAACTGCACGTCATTCGATATGTCGACGCCGAGGATTCCAATATTGGCTGAGGCAACTAGAGGAGGGCCTTGAAACTGAGGAGACACGACGAAAGGTTTTTCAAGCGGTAAACGCGCAAACTTGTCTCTTCTGAGGATTAAACTGGACTAGATTTAGTCGCCCCCAGTTTGAAACTTTGTTCAACAAAGTTTCGACTTCAGACACGTTTGTCCTGGTACCCAGCGATGTTTTCCCGCGAAATATTGGCACGGCCGGTGTATAAAACATCACCAGTGCTGTCGCCTGCATAGCAATTAATGTTACCAGTTAGTGACATGTCATTGATATGCAGAAGAAACAGCGTTGGTAATAGCACGCAACCTTGTGGATCGCTAACATTTATTGGCCTGTAATCTGAGCATGCACCATCTACTACGACCTTGATGCTCCGATCAGCAAGAAAACTGGTGATCCAATTGCCAATTTCTCGGGAAGCCCGTAGGAAGGAAACTTCGTAACAAGCGTTTTGTGCCAAACCCGATCGAAGGCCTTCGCTATCTCCAAACTAACGGCCAACGCCTCCCTATTGGACTCTACCGCCCCCGCCTATTTATGAGCCAAGCGATCGCGACAGAAACCGTACTGGCAGTCACAAATCAGTAAAGTTTGAGTTAAGGATGAGCTCACTGTTAATAATGATTTCCATTATTTTAGAGAACAAGGAGGTGATGGCGATAGGCCTATAGTTGGACGGATCTGAGTGGTTACCTTTTTTAGGGATCGGGTGCACGAGGGCTGTCTTCCATGTTTCGGCACTATGCCGAGGGAGTAGGAGTACCGGAAAAGATGCGT
The DNA here is from genome assembly GCA_036936625.1 of Parnassius smintheus behrii. Classification (NCBI taxonomy): domain Eukaryota; kingdom Metazoa; phylum Arthropoda; class Insecta; order Lepidoptera; family Papilionidae; genus Parnassius; species Parnassius smintheus. The sequence continues at coordinate 16,624,545 of JAUPFT010000007.1, forward strand.
TAAAACCGTTTTATTAAGGCTGAAAAATTATATTAAAACATAATTAATGCAAAAACCTCAGACATACAGGTTTCCTCGCGATGTATGAGCTTTTGGCCCAAAATATCGTTCATATTTATGATTTATTTTACGATATCAATGATAATGTTGTAAAAACGACGACGTTTTTTCGGCGACTTGGTTCACAGGTAACGTGATTTAGGTTACTTGCGATGACGGAAATGCTTTGCAACAACGTAGTGGGCATGAAAATAAATAGCACAGTGTGGTATTTAACAAATAGCATTAAATAAATATAAGGTATATTATAAAAGCTTTAATCGACTGACGACTGTCTGTCGGGTAAAGTTTATTCTGGTTACAGTACGGTATCTTCAAATAACAGTCAATAAATCCCGTGTTCAGTTGTTCTACTTTAAGCGGATTGCAGAAAATATACAAAGTTAGTACGACAAAAATAGTTGGTCTAAGAATTCCACCCATCTTTACAATTTTAAAGCTAGAAACTTTTTATTTATTTATAACAAGATTTTAACTTTATGACCTAAAAATAATCTGAGTCAAAGATATTTAAACTACTACATATTTGAATGTCTATGGTCTAAGTTAAATAATCAAGCTTTTGATGACAAGTAGCACAAACAATACGAGGGTTTTCATAGTGATATCGCCAATCCAACCGAATTTCTATTGCGGCGACCGGAGACAATAAACCAAAATGAACTCCAACTTCAACTGGAGCAGCGAGGACGACAAAATTTTAATAGATTTTGTGCGTATCCATGATGTAATTTGTAATTTAATAAGTTTTTGTGTCTGTTGTATGGTTTATAACTTAAATCATCTTATCAGCGGTTAATGTAAATTAATTCCTGAATTTCTCATCTTTTCATCGTAGACGGTGACGCTATAAAATCACAAAACCTTCTATACATCACGAGCTTTGATCATCTTTCTCCATACGATTATTTTCCTCTTCTGAATACTAGTTATTCTCCAAGTAAATGCTCAAGGTCCCCAGTTTTCGCATGCCTCGGACACGTTTCTAAAATCTTATTTAAAAAAGATGGCCGTAGCGGTGAAGGAAACTTCAAGGCTCTTCCTCGTAAAGATGGCCGCCTTTTTGCGGCTGCTGTGTTACGGCCTCTATATGACAGCATTGTAATCTTAGAAAATCAGAGCTCTACATGTATTAATAAAACAACATATTTTTTTCAATATTCTATGCTTAGATCATATCCTATTATTACCTTAATAAAATCAAACCTACAATATACCTTCGTATTGCAATATATTACATAATAACATAAACACTCACGCCTGTTACGCAGAGGGGTAGGCAAAGACTACAGACTTCCATTTAGCACGTTCCTGTCACACCTCTCTTGCCTTATTTACATCCATATATCTACACATACACGCTCGTTGCTTCCCGACCCTACCGCTCACATCTGCAATATAATTTTGCATTGTCACTGTTCTCGTTCATTCTTTCTACATGACCAAACCACCGAAGCATTCCATTCATTATCCTGTTCACAACATCATCCTGCACACCGGGCTTTTCTCTTATCACACAATTTCTCACCCCGTCATTCAGATTCAGCCTTAGCATAATCCCTAATGATCGTATTTCTACAGAATTTATTTTACTCTCGTGCTTCTTCTGCCACAGCCAACTTTTACTACTATACATTAACGTAGGAACTAACACAGTATTATGAATTGCCTCACGCGCCTTTTTTAACACATTCTAACTTTTCGTAATAGAGTGTAGAGCCCTTTTCACTATATTCCATACGTTCACTTGTCATTCTCTATCTTTATCATATCTGCCATCCCTCCTAAATTAAAATCCCAAATACACGAACTTATCCACTTGCTCAATCAACTCCTCTTTTATTTTTATTTCATATAACGTTTTTTTAAACCATCACTTTCCTCTTACCTGCATTCACTTTCATTGCTCTTTCTTTTAATAACCATCATTTGAAATTCGGCTGCCGATGACGCAAATACAACTTGATCATCGGCGTAAAAAAGGCATTTTACGGTTAAGTAGCCCATTCCTAACCCATATTTTTGACCTCTCAATTTTTCCAAACAACTGTTCAAAAATAGGTTGGTTGACTGGCCGCGGTGAAGCTACACGGCGCTATTTCACATCTTTTTGGATGCCAAACTACAAGAGTCCCTATAAAGAGATTTTAATGCCTGTATCAAATCAGCGCTCAATCCAAAAGAATTCAGTGTTTACCGTAACACATTTCTGTCCACTCTGTCATAAGTCTTTTCCAAGTTCAGGAACATACAAAAACATTTTGTTTCTTGGCCAAAAACTTCTCCGCGGTCACGCGCATGGGAAAAACTTTGATCAGTATACCCCATTCCCTTTTTAAATCCAGCTTGCACATCCTACATTTTTCTTTTTTTACTGCAACTAAGCAAACTGATACCATGTTAGTTATTACAGTTCTAGTTCTAGAAGTTTTTCATAATTAGACTTTGTCTTTTATTTTATTTCTTTTATAGAATAAAGGTGAAAAACGAGCACACAGTGGTAAGTCGATGCTGTGGCCCATAGACGACGACATTTAACAAAATTTAGATGCGTTGTCACCCCTGAGGACTGAGATGGAGTGCCTAGTTTCTAATAAAAAGGATCTCTGATTGAAAAATGATTTTTTCTTAAGGCAATTAATAGAATTAGGTGTTACCTTAAAATACATTTGCTTACAACCGCGTAAATAAATAAAATGATATGTCTCACTTAGTATTTTTTTCTGTATCGTGGAATCAGTTAGCAAAAATTCATTGCATAAGTACAAACATCCGAACCTAGAACAGTTATTTGTAGGATATACAAATACTTGATGCATGAGGAATTTGAACCGTTCTTATATAATATATTATCGAAATAGTATTAAAGTACTGCGACCTATTATGTATTTTGTCTTAAAAGATTAAAGCAAATTGCAAGATGACGATAGGTTTAAGTTTCCCGGAACAATTTCTCTTTTATCTTTTTCAATTTTATTCGCATGAAAAGCTTTTCAATAAACAAGCAGATAAAAAATAAAATGAATACTCATTTTTACCAATCCTGTACAAATATTGATACTTGAAACAAAGTCAATAAACACAATTCAAATAACATTTGACGGAAAATTGAATTCGGAATTTTGGAGGTTTTTATGTACTTTGTACATTCATACTCATACTATACACCAATTCAACATACATTTTTTTCACTTGGTAGAGCCATGCTGCAGCTATATTATGACTGCAGCGCGAATGGGTTGACTCGACCACATAGTGACCACAATCTAAAACAGTAGCTGCGTAAAATAGCAGCTCAATGCTGCTCTGCTTCGTATGGTAAGTAAAAATAATCGGAGAACCTTTTTATAGGAAATGAGGCATTCCATCGTATTCCTTAGAGGTAACAACGTATCAGCATTTTGATTTATAATTAAAGATAATCTAAAGACTAAGACTGTGCTTTAAGGCATTCCCTGTGATAGGTCTACATTCAGCAGTGGATTTATGAAGGGCTATAATGATGACGATGATGAAGATGTCTATGGGTTCCAGCAACCACTAACCATCAGTTGAACTGTATACTCGTTTGTCCCCCTCAATCTATCCATGTTCACTTTTGTAGGTAGGACTCTAAGTGGATTGCTTCATATTGAGGATTTTTACCATAGTTGTCACGCTTGGGAAGCAGGTTGTCCGCCGCGATTTTTTTATTGTTTCAAATTAAATCCTCTAAATTATAATATCATCATAGGCGATTTAATTAATCTTCATTAATTTTAGAGAATGTAAAGGATATTAACATCATGTTTGACATCTCTAGCCTTGAGAACGATTTTTTGCTTTGCGACATTTGCAAAGTTAAGCGCTTAATGAAAGATTAATGTGGCGCTCAGTGAAGCTTTGCTAAAACAAGCGTAACTGTTGTCTTGTTTTCCAGGTATCCTAATTATGTCATAGAGTTGTTTGTATTTACGTAGTTGAAACATAGACAATGTTCAAAACAAAATAGGAAATATTATTGCTGAATGAGATATGAACACGCCAGGAGGTCGGGGAAAAGTTTCTTCGTATTTCGTACTTTTTTCGATTGTACTGTTTGTACCTGGCTGGTTTTAATCAATCAATAGTTTTAATAATAATCGGTTTTAAAACTCAATACCTAAAGTATATTAAGAAAATAAAAGTAAAAAACGCCATCAAACCGTTTTTTAATTGTTTTTTGACTGCCAAAATGAGTGAATCTAACGAAGAAATTCGATACATTCTGAAGTTTCATTACAAAAGAAGTAAAAATTTGACTTAAACCGCGAAAATTTGTAACGTTTATGAACCTAATGCACTATCAATAAGAGTAACACAAAGTTGGATCAAGCGTTTTCAATCCAGGAATTTGATTTCAAAGATGCTGCTTGCTCAGATCGCACATATTGCGCGGTATCAAATGGATAAAGTCGATGCTATTTTTGAAAAACTGGAACAAGATCGGCATATCTGGAGCAAGTATCAAGTCGGTCATCATTAACAATACCATCAAAGTATATGTTTCCGAAGTGTCATTAGATATGATCATTAAAGCTCCCTAACGTTAAACAATTTCTCCGTTAACACTTCAATTACTTATTGTTGGTGGTACTAGGAATGTCGTATAACTATTGCACTAATGGTCTGTTTATATTAGAGTTATATGTTTAATTATTAAATTTACGCGAACACTACATACTGAATATAACTATTTGTACGGGTTTTATCTTGTTTAATTAAAAAACAGTAAAGTATTCAAAAACTGAAAATAGCCGGACTAACTATGACATTAGGACGTCATATATCTCAGTCCCCCCTGTGACCATGGGTGCTGTAAAGCACCCAAAACGTCGGTAATTAATATAAGTTATCATTTCATCATCATCTCTCATGATGATGTCATCATCATTCATTCATTCATCATCATCATTTTTTTATTTAATAATTATAATACTTTTTTATATAATATATTTCGTTAAACATATATTTATTACGTCTTTATTGAAGTAACAAAATGTATGAATATGAAACTGCATACTATAATAAAAAGGCAAGATATGGCAACGGCAAATAAACACAATTACAAATGGCTGATCCCTTGCGCTTGCGGTTGTGTTCTTGTTTATTTGTGTTGCAAATTAAGTTTATATTTTGATATTAACTTATTTCTTACATTACTAACGTTGAATTGAACATCCCATTCCTCCGTTTTAGTGTTTACAGTGAGAAAGAGACTCAAAAACAATTGCTGTACATTGTGCTAAAGAGACAGAGATTCAATTTTATCTTTCATCATGAAAGAAAACGAAAGGAAATGTTACAAGTGTGGATGTTCTCCTGCTCATGATCGTAACATCACCTTGCATCGTTTTCCTAAGCCTGGGAGAACAAATAGCTTACGGTACGTATGCTAAATAGCTTTTTGGTTACTGATTAAAACAGTTTTAAAATGTTTAAATTTGAACCACTGAATTAATAAAGTAACAGAAATAAAAATTATTATGGGCCGCATCGGCTAATAAAACCTAAGATGCATATTAAGCGATTTAAAAACGTTATTATTATTATTATTTACATATGTATACAATACAATCACATTGTTTGAAAGGAACAATCTCTTGTATTGCACTCTTCTTCCAAGCATGTTTTTAGCACCTCAGTAGTATATTATTATCTAATTGTAAATTTTCAGATGTGAATTATGGGCGAAGTACTGTTTTCCTCATGACTCTTGGTGGTCACCAGAATTTCAAAACAAGCTTCATTCTAAGCATTTAATGTTGTGCACTAAACATTTTAAGAAATAATCATTCATTGATAATTTTGGAAAGAGGCTAGTCAAATCTGCAGTACCTGATGAGGAATGTGATAAGGTTAGTTAATCTTTCTTTTGTTACTATCTACATTTTTTTCTTTTGTGTGGCTTTTCTCATACTACAGTGAAAATATTTTCTAGTTAACAAACGGTGGTAACAGATTGAGTGGTGATTTATAAGGGTATGCGACGTAACCTACCATTACTTCTCAACCATAAAAAAACAAAAGATATAAACTTTAAAAAAATATATAGGATGGTGGTGGTAATGGGTTAAAACAACATTCATTAATAAAAACAAGTTGTATTTAATGTTTATAAATTTATAAGGCTGTTTGAAATTTAGAGATTGGTTGATCAATGCTGGGATACGTGATATAAATAATGATTTGATAATCTCTAATTTTCAGATCACATTATATAATAATAATAATAATATAGCTCCATTTATATTGAGGGCTCCTTAGCATATGACCTATCCATCTCCACTTCATTTGGTCTATCTTGGTGAGAATATCTGTCACACCTGTTATTGTTCTTATGTGTGTGTTTCTTTGCTTATCTATTTTTCCGATTCTTAGCATGCTCCTTTCCATGGCTCTTTGACAATGTTCGAGCATATCTCTGTGCTGCTTAGAAAGTGCCCAAGTTTCGCAGCCATAAGTAAGTAGTGGTGGTAATGGGTTAAAGCAACATTCATTAATAAAAACAAGTTGTATTTAATGTTTATAAATTTATAAGGCTGTTTGAAATTTAGAGATAGGTTGATCAATGCTGGTGTAGATGCTCGTGTGTGAGAATGTTAATAAAAGGAGCGGGTTTGCTGGCGGGATGTTAACTGGAGAGCATACAGTTGCAGTTAGATGAGCAATAAATAACACTTCTTGAGAGTTTCTTCTTATTTATTTTCTTGATTCCTTATCATTACATTGCCGGATTTGGAATGTTTTACCACAAAAAACGCCCCTTTTTTATAGGCAGCTGTGACCAATCAGAATTGAGAAAATTTGCACGCGGCACTAATGAATTTGCACATGACTCGTCGACCAATCAGAGCACAGAACAACCTTTTCTAAGAGAAATTTGCAATTTTCTTTAATAAGTGTGGTAAAACATACCTTACAATATTTTTATTCATTCCTGACAATAGATATGACTTATCTCTATTATTTCAAATATAAAACATTCATAAAACCTTGTAAAAAACTTGTAAAAAATAAAAATAGTTGCGCGGTCTCCTCACGGTTTAGTTCCGGAGTAGCTTAGCTCCGGCAGGACCCGTTAGAAAATTTGCGCCCTCCTTTCTGCCAAGGAGGGTCGCGTTCGTATACGGCTTAGAGATCTCTAGTCAGATCGTTAAGCCATTTCCTAAAAGGCGGTGTTTAGTGGGTAAAAGTCTCCACATAACCACGCAGCCGGCTGCGTGGTATGCTATGAGCATTCACCGCCTCCCTCCCCCGCTTTCCGGAGGGTTGCCCATATTTGCTTCGGGCGCAAAAAAAAAACCGTTAGAAAATCTTTTTGGATGCATTCGGGCCAATTTCGGTTAAAAAAAATATTTGTTGGACATTTAATGTCATATTTTAAAAACATATTTCTAAAGCATTTGAGCAAATGCGGAGTATCAAGAATGGTAAACACTTCTCGATTACTGAGCAGAATATATGGCTGTTCTACAGATGCTCCCAAGATACTTAAAGCTCTCTTATTCACACCATCCATATCACACACTGTAACTGAAATATTAATTCCAGCATCAAAATAATGTTGCAGGACCTAGAATGATAAAAGGGTAAATTAATACGGTAAAAAAGTACTAACTACATATATTGACATAATAACAAATAAAAGACCATAATGCTCACCTTAGAATAATAATAAGCAATTGGTTGTTTCAGCTTTTTACGGATTCCGCCAATCATGAACACGAGGACATGTGTTGCCATTTGTGGTGACCTGCCCTGCAATGCGTGGTCTTGATAACCCTCAATTATGTCCTCCTTTTTGTTGTAAAACAAATTCTTTTTTATTGACATCTCATCAAACATAAGGATATACTCATTGTCTGAGGGAGTCTGTTGCTTTATTGTTTTTTTTTTTCAAAACATTAAAAATTTGGTCATTAATACCAACTTTCATGTGAAACTTGCTTAATAACGCTTTTAATGAACTAGGTGTTGGCAGGCAAATCATATTTCTTAATAATTTGTTACACCTAGGTGACCTTTTATACAGTCTTAGTGCTATTATTTTGGAGTCCATGTTCCATCTTCGACCTTTTGATTTTTTTCATAGTTTTGCGATTCTCCTTGCAAAAATAATGCAAAAGAGCGGGATATTTTACATTTTAATATTTCATTTACTGAATCATTTTTGCTCAATACTTTGAAAAATGCTTCATTCTTTAGATGCTTTACAGTTTTTTGAAGCCTGTTAATTTTTCTCAGATGATATTTCATTTTTATCAACATATCTTTATTCTTTTTGTTTTTCGTGGATGGATTTGCAGCAGGTAATGCTAATTAATGACATGAAAATGTTGACTTATTATTTTTTAATGCAGTCAATAACAATAATATAACGAAAATAATTTCTACAAATTTAATATTATTGGTGGCATCTATAATATAAACAAGTTATTGGAGTTTAAACATAATATTGCAAAGCTATTGCCTTGTTTGTAGAATGTGAAGGTAAATAATGTTTTCTTGTTAGAAAAAAGTGTTTATATTAGATTGTCTAATCTTTTTTATATAAAACCAATGTAACTTTACTTTCCATTTTGCTTAAATGTCATGTTACATATGCCGTTTACTTAATAGGTGAAGTGATGAACTAATTCGCTATAAACTAATAATAATTGACACGTGTTTTAGCGAAGTTACGAGAATGCTTATTTCCTATACTTCGCTTAAACACGCCTACCTCTTAAAAATAGACTGTTCTGTTTTACATAACTACTTACCTATTAAATCGGTATTTAGTTAAGAGCTGTTGAGAACTGTTTACATGCATAAAGTTAAAAATTAGTTAATTACTACGTCACTTACGTCCATCAATGTACCAACGGTTTTTCAATGTACCAATGTGGACAAGTATGTAATGTAAATAAAAATTATGTATTTCAAAAACCACTTTTATTTGAAAAATAGTTCCTTTTTTATATATTAAAATGATTGCTAATCGTTTCAAAAGTGGTTTATGAATGTAAAGTACCATAATTTACAAATAACTTTGTGCTTTTGTTTTCGTTTTAATTTAGCAATATATATCATTGAAACGAAAAACTACAAGCTATATCTATCTATATGGTATTTTACATTCTTAAGCCATTTTTGAAACGAAACAACCAAGACGCCAACTAAAAAAAAATCACGTTCCAAAATTCCCGCGCAAAAAAGTTTTAGTGGGGCACGACAGAGATAGCGTGCATTATGGGTGCCATTTTCTTTGTTTGAAGTTGACATTCTTCCCGCCTAAGGTATTAGTGTTCTGTGCCTTCAATTTAAAATAATTAATAATTAGTCCAATTTAGGAAGAAAGAATTTATTATACTCGTAATGTTGTGAGGTCTTGCAGTGATATGCTTGGGTTGACTTTTCATTTTATTAATTGTAGGATCACAAGCAGATGGTTGATTTCAACAGCCTCGTGAATCATCCTTGGTACGAATCGGTGTTCTTTAGCGAGGATTTGTGGTCTACCAAATCTGATTAAATGAAAAAGTTTACCGTCAGGTAACGATCCTGTTCACTGACTGAAAACTTCCCGGAGCGTTGATTCTTTACATCAGTTATGTGTTATTTTACACGGATTTGATAATTTTTTTTAGTCTGTTCTTTGTAAGGCAGACCACGGTTACCATTAAACTTATACAATTCTGCATTCTGCAGAGGTATATAACACTAAAAGATACACAAATACTACAGATACTTCAGGAGCGTTTTTCAATAGAAAAATTTCAATTGTATCAAACTTATCTCGAACGTCGCTGGAAACAAAAGTTTATTTTGTCTCGATATTTTCCTTACTTGGAGACTTACCTTGTTGTGTAGATACCACACTAATAATCTTATAAATTTCCTGCTTTAGAAAAATTAAACTCTCCTTTAAAATGTAAGTAGGTAATAGTTCATTTTTATTATTCGCGATGTTTTTCGCATATGTTCACATGTATGAAACAAAAACTAACGAAAATCGAGACGCACGCGACGCACGTTATTTTCTATAAGCTTGTAAAAGGTTCCTGGACATGAAACTGTGACATTGAATGAAGAATTTTACATAATCACCATTGGCAATATCATGGCAAGTAGATAAGATATATATATATATATATATATATATATATATATATATATATATATATATATATATATATATATATATATATATAATATATAAGACTGTGACCTAGCGATGATTTCGGAATGGAGCAGAAATTGTGGTCTCAAAATTAATCCACTGAATATACAGTTGATTATTTTAGATTTTTAGGTTGTTATTATTTTCAACTTTGATTCTATAAATTCATATGTATATAATTATTCTACCTTTATCTAGCTACACTATTGAAAAAGAACCAAGCGGAACTCGACTTTCGATTAAGAAACAGAAGGGAGGAATCGAGGCTTCTCTCGATCCGGCCTCCTATAACGCCTACGTTGGGTTCGGGAACAACGTATGTGATCTCCGCAACGGAGTAACACACTAGGGTGATAACCTCTTTCCTTTTCAGCAAGTAGGTTCAGACGGGGATTACGGGTCTTCCGAAGTCGTCCCGGTCCCGACGCCTTAATTCTTCGATGTGGACTGTATAACTTTAGGGATGAATTACTTGGGAATAAAACAGCAATTATCTTCAAACCGTTCCGTGAGAGAGTAATCACTTTTCCCTATCACTTCCCTACACTTATTCTTGACTGCTGGTTTTTCACTTTTCCCCAAGGATTTTCTTATTTTTCCGAACTATTTCCCCGAACTATTTCCCCGAACTATTTTCCCCGAACGAATTGCAATTTACCATTTAATTGTCGTCTACAGTGCCCGGGTAGGACAATGCAGGTGTCGGGCCTCGGGGTATACCCCATTGCCCGGATATTCCTCATGGCCCATCACTATGGGCCAGTCCTTGTTGCCTATTCAGGCATAATATTGTAAATCCGGTTTTTCCGTAATTGGTTAATTACGGAAAAAAAAAGAGGTTATCTATTATAGTCAAAGTTGGCCTTTCAGCGGCATTGAGGGTTGTTACTCGACTCTCTAATCACATATAGAGAGGAGTTCTCTTGGAAGAGGTCGCCCGTCCGGTGGCCGGGTGTGCAACGGCGCAAAGCCGTTCAGGTGTTCATGTGGCCCGTTATCGGCACGGTCAAACATGCCGCGCGCTAACCGGGCCACGAAGTCGGTGATAGTCTCGACTTTCAGATCGGCCGCTATGACGTCATTCCGGACGTAACGACCTGCTCCGACAATCGTCCTTAATGTCAGATTCTGCTGGGCCTGCAGTCGCCGCCTCAGAGGGTCGCTCAGAAGTGCGTACCAGGCCGGTGCAGCATACGTGATGATGGTCCGGATATACATCTTGTATATCCGGAGCTTAGTTTTTATAGGCAGTTTGGATGCAAGTACCGGCAAGAGCGTCGCCCGCGCACATCGGGCCCGGCGGACGACGAAGTCGACGTGCGCGGTCATGCGCAGCGTCCTGTCGATCTTGCACCCAAGATAAGTTATGGCCTTCTGGTACGCAATCTCCTGGCCATTGAGGGTCAGCGGAGGTGGTAAATTCCTGAGACGGCGAGTGAGCAGAGCGGTCGTCTTACCAACGTTGACGACCATCCTCCACTCATCCAGCCATGGTGGCAGCAGGTCCAGCAGACGCTGCATCTTGGCAGTGGCTATGTGGGCTCTTCTGGACGAGGTGAAATAGGCGCTATCGTCCGCGTATAGCGCCAGCTCAACATCGTCCTCCCACTCTTGAAGCCTGCCTGCCAGTGTAGGTATATCGTTAGTGTAAGCCGCGTACAGGACTGGTGACAGACAGCTGCCCTGTGGAACGCCGGCATTGATGGTTTTTGTTGCGGACTCGGCGTCCTCTACGCAGACGTAGAACTTCCTGTCTTCCAGGAAAGACGCCATTAACCGCAACATAGCAAGAGGGACACTGGTCTGTTCTTTCAGTTTATAAAGTAATCCTATGTGCCACACCCGGTCGAACGCCTTCTCGATATCGAGAAAGACGCCCAACGATATGCGGCCACGATTGTACTCTGCCGCAAGCAGGTGCAGCACTCTAGTCAATTGTGTGACTGTAGAGTGACCCCTCCTGAATCCGTGCTGCTCCGCCCGAAGTTGGATGCACGGACGGAGACGTCTCAGCAGCAATCTTTCAAACAGTTTAGCTATGTGTGGTAATAGCGTGATCGGCCTGTAGCTGGCAGCTCTACGCCTGTCCTTCCCGGGTTTCGGCAAGACGATGATTCTGCCTTTTTTCCAGTCCTCCGGGAAGTGGGATGTCCGCAATATCCCATTGTAGAGTCGACCAAGCTCTACTATGACTCTATTGGGCAGCTGTCGGAGTGCAGCGTTGGTAATCCCGTCGTGCCCCGGCGCCTTCCTCGGTTGCAGGCGGGTTACTGTCCTCCGCAATTCAGCGGGGGATATGAACCACTCTCCTGCAAGAGGCGGCGCGGGCGACGACAGGAACTCCTGTACGCGACTTTCCTTCCTGGCATGAAGCTCCATGAACTCCGCACTTGCTGGGTTCGGCATAAATTGCTCCTCGAAGTGCTCGACTAGGATATCCGCTCTGCCCTTGGCATCGTAGCAGCGTTTGCCTGTGCTATCTATCAACGGGCAAACGGGAGGTTTGGTTCTGGTTAACTGCCGGTTCAGTTTATAGAGCGACGCATCTTGCTCTTCAGCCTTGCTGATGCGCCGATCCCAGGCGTCGCCTCTGAAGGCCTGGACTGCAACCGACAGTTCCTCCGAGATGGTATTGAGCTGAGTCTTTAATCTGGGGCAGCGAGTACGCGCCCAGAGCTTTCTTAACGCTCTCTTGCGCCTGATCTGCACGCATATGTTAAGCGGCAGATCGTCTCGCCTGGCGGTGATCGGGACGATCGTAGAGGCCGCGTGGAGGGCCTCCTTGATGTTTTTGGTAATTCTAGTTGCAGCGGCCTCTACGTCGTCCGCTGTGCTTATCGGCTGGTGTGCTGGAGGTCTCTGCTGCAGGTGTTGACAGTAGAGCCTCCAGTCGACACGTGTCTTAAACGCTCTGGACGGCGTAGACACCGCCTTCAGGCCAAGGGTTATCAGTAACGGGAGGTGCTGTGAAGAGAGGTCGTACAGCACTTCTACCACTATCGGATAGTTGACGTTCCTAGTGAGCACGATGTCTAATACATCCGGTTTCCTCCTTGGATCAGTAGGAACGTGAGTTGGTTCCTCGGGACCCAAAACGTCATACGAGTTCTTCTCCGCATCTTCATATAGTTCATGACCCGGCGGGGTGATCACTCTGAACCCCCACGCCGGGTGTTTAGCGTTTAGGTCCCCGGCGACAATTGTGGGTGTGTCGCCTTCCATCACCGTCCGGATGTCTGAGGAGCAAAATGGAGTCCCTGGCGGGCGGTATGCCGCGTAGATTCTAAGTTCCTCGCCCGCCGCCTCCATTTTTATGCCGATAGAGCGCATAGTCTGGTAAGGTGGTAATCCCAGCTCTTGATGGACGATGTCCCTCCTCACTAGAACCGCCGTTCCTCTATAGGCGGCCCCTTGAGCAGTGACCTCGTCCCTCCTGTAAATGTGATAATTCGGCAGCTTAATATGCGTCTTTGGGTTCAACTTTGTCTCTCCCAGCAAGATGATGTGTAAATCCTGTTGCTGGGCGACTGTGCGGAGTTCATGCAGCTTCTGCTGTATTCCGTCCGGGTTCCAACAGAGGAGGCGCAGATTACTCTCCTCCATAATGCCGGGCAAGAAGGTTTGCCAGCGCCTTCATTATCGCTGTCACTGGATCTGTCCCGGCTCTTATGTCAGCCAGGACTTGCGTGCCGACCTCGATGGCAATACCAACCAGACGTTGGATTGCATCTGCTGTTTCGAGGCCGGAGGAAGGTGTTCTCCTGTAAGAAGGCGTTGGCAATTGTCTCGGGTGTGGTTGTTCCTGGTCCTGCCCTCTTGGCTTGTGGGTTGAGCGCGCTCTAGATTTAGAGCGGGTCCTACGTTCTGGTAGGGCCCTTTCTGGCGCTGTACCCACATTGGTTATCACCCTAGTAATCTGCGCCTTTTGCGAGGCTACTGGTATTGTTGGTGTCGGGGTAGAGGTGACAGCCTGAGGAGGCTGCGACTTCTTCCTACTTCTCTCCCGCCTCCTCTTCTTAGAGGGTTGCCGTTCAGTGGCAGGATTGGCGGGAGGCTGTAGAGTCGCCCCGGTGGTTGCCCTGATCGTTGTGGGTTCCACCGTTTCCTGGGATGTTACGGGTGGGGGGGGGGGCTGGTTGCCTGCCCTTCCCGGTGATGGTGGTCCACCCGTCCTGCTGGATTGTAACAGCTTCCGGACGACTCTGAGGGGCCTTTTTGGGTGCTTCCGGGAGTAGTCCCGGCAAGGTTATCCCCTGCCTCCTAGCAGTCCTCCTCAGGACTGGGCAGCGGCGGTCATTTGCCGTGTGGTTTTTGCCACAATTGGCACATTTCGGCTCTTCTTCCCTACCCCGAGGGCATTGGCTGGCAATGTGCTCCCCGGCACAGCGCACGCATCTCACTGGCCTGAAGCAGTTGGCAGAGGCGTGCCCGAAGGCCTGGCGTCGATGGCATTGGGCTGGTCCTGCTTTTCTTTGCCAGGCCTCGATGACGACTCCTCTCATATAGAGGAGCTCGTCGATGTTGTATAATTCCTGGAGCTGCTCCAGGCTCAGGTGGTCCAGTTGGGCAAAGTAGACGCAGCCAGGTCTGCTTCTACGAGGTGGTATAGCCTTTACGTATTTAATAGGGAAGCCCTTTGCCCTTATAGCCTCCTCTATTGCTTTGGTATCCGTGCCCATTGGTAGACCCCGGATGCCCACTTTAGTGGGCTTGTCCTCCTCCGGGGTATAACAATACCACGACAGTGTTGGTGTTTTCTTCGTCAATTCCACCATGTAGCGCTGTACTGTGCGGAACTCATTGGCACTCTGCGGTGTGAATCTAACGCCTTTCCCAAACGGACGGGCACTTATGGGGTGGCCCAACATTTTGTTGAGCTCCTTAAAATGCCTCGTCCAGTCTGGTAGGCATTCGGCCACTATGGGTGGGTAACGGCCCTTCTCCTGGTCGGCAGGTTTTTCTGTAGACGCTGCCGCCGGTGGTGGTCGTGGTACTGCTGGTGCAGCTACCATATGGGCATGACTGGTAGATGGCCGTTGGCCATCGTCCTGTGAGAGCCCGGACGGATTTATTGTTGCCACCGGCGATGATCGGCCGGCGGATGCAGCGAGGGTGGCATAAGTAGTTGACCCCCAACTGTAGGATTCCTCACCCCCCTGCTCGTACTGGGCCGAATCATGGCTTCGCCGATCCGGTGATATGGAGCGGGGGGGGAGTTGCGGTGGTGATGGTGATTTAGGTGGTGACCTCAACACCTTTTTCTGCGTCACCCGATGGTGGTACTCATCGTCCTCCTCCGATGTAGACGGTGCCTCGTCGGAGGACAGTTGGGAGCCAATCCTTTGCCTCTTTTCGTATAAGGAGGCTTCGGTCTCCGGTGGAGTATGGCGTCTAGCCGTTTTTACAGCTCGCTGCTGTTGGGGTGGTGGTTCTTGCCTGGCCGTATGCTCAGATACGGCCGGCGTGAGCGCAGCACCCTGTGCGGGCTCCTTCCGTGGCGAGACGGGTTTTCGTTGGGGGATCTGTGAGAAGGAGGACACGACCCTCGTGCGTTCCGGGTTCGACAGATCCCTCACAACCAGTGGTCGATCCAACACACCTTTTCGGTCCGGTGGTTTTCTAGATGGGGGGGAGGCTCCCCCTTTTTCTTATCAGACATAGGTAATTAACTAACGGCCCTGTCTAACTATAGTAATAAAAGTCTATGGCTTTCAACACATGGGGCACTGCCTACCCCTTTTGTACACCAAGAGTTGGGGGAAGTGCAACGGTGGCACTTTACACGCGACTAGGCACAGGATGCACGAAACGCATAAAGTGCCAAGAATCAACTAGGGGCCGGTGACCTCAACGCCTCACGGAATCGCGGGACTCAACGTGGGCGGAGTTTGTCGTACCGGCGGTTATTTGCAGCCACTGTAATACTGCAAGTAACACACACCTAGGAGATCCTTAGAGCACGAATTGCAATAAAACCCGTTCACTAAGCTACCCCCAGAGCTATACGCGAAAGTGAGCCGCGCCATTCGCGTGCCTGCGCAACTTAATTACATGAATTTGTACTATTACTCTCTCACGTTTCGCTTAATTTCTTTATTCACATAAGTCATACATAAATACAAGTTATCTATTTAGATAGCACAAAACAATATCTACACCATGATATATATTATTTTTTCGTATCACAAAAATCCTTTAATTTTTAAAACAAAACATGCCTATTTTAATCACAAATCCAAAATCCAAACTTCTTAAATATTTAACACAGAAAGTTAAAACAATGTTTCCCACTTGAATTTATACATATGTTAACTAATACAATAGTTTAATTTACATTTTCTCTATTTATTTCACTATTTAAAACACTTTTAAATTTCTTATACAAAACTATCATTATTTCACTTATACACAGGAATTTTCACATAAAAATAACACAGAATTCACCTTTTTAGCACGTACAATCAACCTGAAATGTTTTACAAGTCATTTTTACATAAATTGCTGAAATTACAAACATTTTAAATTTTTACATATTCGGCCTCCTAAGGGCGTGGTCAGCGTGCTTCCGTGAACTCACACTATTTGAACAACTAACTTTGCACGACTCTCGGCTATCAGAAAAAATGAAAGTCTGAAATACACTTAATTTTAACAATATTAGATAAATAAGTGCTTCTACACAATTTTCAAACTGTAGGAAACTATCTCTGATAAGATTCTTATCAGTTATCATGTTTCTTATCAGATAACAATACAAGTGAATGTTTTCATTAATCGATCATAACAAATAGGCATTTGTTTTCGTACAAAACATATCATACTTATACAAGACAATACTTATGCAATTAACTTCCGTTAATTCTGTTTGTGCACAGAGTGATCATCTCGACCGGGGAACCAATCCGATCTCCTACTTCACTTTAATATTCCTTTGAATTTACATCGTTGGAAAGACGATTTCAACCGGGGAACAAATCCGGTAACATAATTTATAACATAAAATTCCCTATATGAATTTATTGAAAGATATTACTTAGAAAACAGTAAACTAGTCCGGCCTGGGAGTCGAACCCAAGACCTTCATACCATTAATTCGACATTTCTTTAAGATTTAACTAAGCATTTTCTTATCAGAACATTTTAATTGGACAATAAGTCTTTGAAAAGTTATTCGTCATCGGTTGACTTAATAAACTGAAACATTCTTATAGGCGCGTCGCCAACAATCTCCCCCCCGTGCGTTAGCACCATCATTTGGGAGGCGTCGCGGGTACCAGGACTATTATTCTGGATGTAGGTCTCCTCAAGATACCTGTGCTAGTAATGACGTCAACCACTCTGGTGTGACCGTCTGGTCCCGGTAACGTTCTACTAATTTTGCCTTTCGGCCACGTATTTCGTGGCAACGAATGATCTATTATCAAAACAATATCGCCTTCTTTAGGTTCCATGAACTTTCCGTTATTACCTGTTCGCGGTATTAAGGTAGGCATGTATTCCTTCAGCCACCTTGTCCAAAAATGGTCGGCTAACCTCTGTGCAGCTTTCCAATTGAGTTGACCCGTCAGATGCTGCTCTAGAAATAATCCAGGTGGTCGATCACCACATGAGCGTCCCAGAAGAAAATGATTGGGTGTCAAACCCTCTTCAGGACTATCCATACTGAATGTTACTAGAGGCCTGGAATTTACTGTGTGCTCTGCTTCTAAAAGCAACGTATGTAGAATTTCCTCTCGTGGGCTCCTTTCTCTGAGCGTAGCGGTCAACGCAATTTTAATCGATCTTACTAACCTCTCCCAGGCGCCACCCATGTGCGGTGCTCCCGGAGGTATAAATTTCCATTTAATATATTTCTTAAATGACTCATTTTTCATGACCTCATGGCATTCTTCGCATGCTTTCAATAATTCCTTATTCGCAGCTTTGAAATTTGTCCCGTTATCGCTGTATATAACGGCTGGTTTTCCTCTTCTGGCGATAAATCGCCTCAACGCCATTATCATTGACGCTGGTGTCAACGAGGCTGCTAATTCCAGATGTACTGCTCTGGTGGTCAGACACGTGAATAAAACACCCCAACGTTTTTCGTGTCGCCTTCCTATAGTCACACTCATAGGACCGAAATAATCCACAGCTGAGCATGTAAAAGGTGGTTCATGATGAGCTATTCTCTCCAGAGGAATATTTCCTTGTGGCACGTTCTGCGGTTTTGACCTGTATGTCCTGCACCACTGACAATGATGTGACACACTTCGTACTACATTACGTAAGTTCAAGACATAAAATTTCTGGTTCACCTCATTCATCACCGTCTGGTGATTGGCATGTCCAAAATGATGATGAACTTCTCTAATCATCATTTTAACGATTTCATGTTTACCGTCCAATATGACAGGTTTTCTACTTTCCTCGGTCAAATTAGACTTGAAAGGTAAACGTCCATTTAAACGGAGTAAGTTATCTTCTCCTATTTCCATAGATAATTTACTTAAGCGTGAACTTCTTTCAACACTTTTGCCTGCTTTCAAGCATTTTATTTCCGAATAAAAACACTCGTCTTGAACGAAATTCCAAATTAATAATTCCGCTTTTTTCAAGAGCGCTATGTCCAACGCGCCATCGGGTCCTTTAACCGACTTTGCTAAAACTTTGTTGGAACACATAACCGACTTTTCGGCTGCGTCGTCGGGTCCTTTAACCAACTTTCTTAAACTCTTGAATTTTTCTACCGCTTGTAAGGTGCGTGTAGTTGCCCCAAGGAATTTCTTAAAGCTGCTAAATCGTCCGTAGTCGGGTAGACTTAACGGTTCTTGCTTTCTTAACGCATTTACGCCCTTTGGCGATTTTTCTTCACCTGTTTCTAAGCCTTTTATGGTGTCCACTTGCTTGGGCCATAAATCAGGACTCTTCCTGAGGAATTCAGGTCCTTGAAACCAGCGATGACTTACATCGAAGGTGGAAGGAAAATTTCTAGTGGCGTCGTCTGCCACATTTTGTGACGTTGAAACCCATCGCCATTCACATGGTTTACTGTGATCTTCGATCTCAGCCAATCGATGGGCAACGAATGGTTTAAAGGCGCGAGGATCTGACTTAATCCACGCTAACACTGTACGTGAGTCTGTCCAAAATACTCTCTCGGACATCTCGTACTTGCTCTCTTCACTAACCGAGGCAGCCAGCCTGCTGCCCATAAGAGCTGCTTGCAATTCAAGCCTTGGAATCGAAATTGGTTTCAACGGCGCTACTCTTGCCTTTGCGGCGATCAGCGTAATCCGCCTTATTCCTAGCTCGTCCGTGGTGACGTAATACACCGCGGCAGCGTATGCTTTTTCACTAGCATCCGTGAAAGTGTGTAACTCTCCCTTGCCGATGCCTTCAGCAACGGGTCTAGGTACCTCTAAATGACCTAATTTCTTCACTTCCGATATCCATTTACAAAATAACACGTGTAATTCGTGTGAAACTTCTTCATCCCAAGAGATGCCTGTCCTCCATACTTGCTGGATCAGCGACTTCCCTTGAATCGTTATGGGTGATGCGAGTCCCAAAGGATCGAAAACTGACATCACAGCGCTAGTTATCTCCCTCTTCGTAGGCGGTCGTAAACCTTCCATCACCTCTTCCGGTGTGTTACGAAGACTTGTGGAGAGACTTATTATATCCCGTTTGATATTCCAAATCAAACCTAACGTGCGCTCTGTGTGCTCTTTATCTCCCAGCGAAGCACTGTCGCTCTTATATTTATTTTCCATTTTACTTAAAACTTCGGGTCGGTTACTAGCCCATCCCCTCAGTTGGAAAGAAGCATGTTTATGTAATTCATACATATCGTTTACTATCCTTTCGGCCGTCGTCACGTCGGGAAATGCCTGTAGATAGTCATCCATATAAAAATTGCTTTCCGTAGCGGAAGCTGCTTCTGGATAGTTATGTGCGTTGTCCTGCGCATTCCTATTCTTTACATATATAGCGATGCAAGGTGATGATGCCGCTCCAAATATGAGTGACGTCATTCTATACTCTTCCGGTGGCGCGTCACGATTGTGCCGCCATAAGAATCGAAGGCTATCCCTGTCTTCATCCCGGATTTTCACTTGCAGGAACATTTCTTTAATGTCTGCCATTACTGCCACGCTTCCTTCTCTAAATCGTAGCAGAACTCCGAACAACGACTTCAATAAGTCCGGTCCGGTTAACAATGCATCATTAAGACAACGTCCGCCCGTCTTTGCGGCGGCGTCGAAAACTATCCTTATTTTCCTTTTTTGTGGGTGAGTCACTGCGAAGTGAGGAAGGTACCACGTACGTGGGGAAATGGGAATATGGTTCGCTTTCTCTGCGTAACCATTAACGATGAGATTTTCAATTTGCTTCTCATATTCCTTCTTCAACTCGCTATTTTTGTCGAGCTTTTTTTCAATATTCAACAGGCGACTTTCAACCTGCGCTCTATACGACGGCATGCACTCATTGTCTATGCGCCATAACAAAGCAGTCTCGTACCTATTATTAGGTATACGACGTACCGTTTTGTTCAAAATACTTAAAGCTCGTTCTTCTGGGTCGTTCGCGGGCTTTCTAGCCGACACTCCCAGAGATTCCAAACTAAAATAATCCTTTATCAATTTATCCATATCTTCCTCCTTCTTGGTGGAAATGTGGTTAACGATCTTGATCGGTTTAATACCACCTGATATGTGACCATGTAAAACCCATCCAAGTTTGGTGAGCGATGCTACAGGTAGGTTCTTACCTCCTGAAATTAATTCACGAGTAACTATGAGATGCCAATTGTCCTGACCAATTAATATGGTAGGTTTGGACCTCTCATACATCAACTCATCCTTAATCGGTGTCAAATGAGAACACCGTTGCAATAATTCTCGGCTTACCGACTGAGGAGAAAGGTTAAGTGACTTAATTGTTTGTACACTTATCTCTTCTAAGTCGCTCGAGTAAATGCCTTTTATCTTAACGTTTAAGCGATACGAACTGTCGTCGTTAATTCGCTTACCTCCCACGGCTTCGATACGTAATCCCTCTTTACGTCCGCGAGGCGCTAATTTCTGAGCCATACACTCCTCTATGAGTGTCATGGTCGATCCCTCATCCAGAAGAGCTGTTGTCTTGACCTTTCCTCTAGGTCCATACAACTCGACCGGTATAATTTTTAAGTATGCACATGCCAGTGCATTCACTGTACTAACAGTTGTAATCTGAGCATCTTTACCCCCCTCGTCCTCTTGTGGCGAGGTATTTTCATTGGGGTATCGGTGTAGCATTCGATGATGTGACATTCTACATCCCTCTACACCACATTTTTTCGCTTTGCACTCTAACCTCCTATGGTTAGGTGACAAACATTGGAAACATACTTTCGCTTTTTTGACCGCTTCCCATTTCTCGCGAATATTCATGTCCTTAAACTTGTAACAACTCACTATAGAGTGCTCCTTGTTGCATATAACACACTTATGTGTTACCCGACTTGCAGGCTTGTCCTGGGTTGTCATAACCACTTGTCGGTTGTGCCCTTTACTATTTCGGCGTTCTAGACGCTCGCTCGAATTACTTCGGCGCATATAGCGCTCGCTCACGGCACAGTTGCGTACACCTCCCTTTGAAGTGTGTACAGTTTGCTTCCTGAATTCAGGACGCTTCCTTTTTTCAGGCGCATTTTCATTGTTTAAGGACGCTCCAAATTGTTCACTTAATAAATTTAAAAACTTGGCCATCTTCTGTAACTCTGGCTCCAAAGGATACTGAGCTCGATATTCAAACCATTTAAATTTAATCATAGTTCCGAGTTTCTCTACTATGCGGCTCACTAACTCCGGTGAGTACAAATACTGTGGTTGATTCAACGCTTGTATCGTGGCAACCACGTTCGTAATACGACTTGCAAAAGATCCTATATTCCGGCAATCTTCTGCCAATCTTGGCATACGCTTTACATTCTCGATTTCGGCTAGAATGAGCATCTCAACCCTACCGAATCTTCTTTCGAGAGCGTTCATTATTTCTTCCGGTTCACACAAAGTAAATAACAGCGACTTTACCGCCTCTTTAGCGGTGCCCTTTAATGCCCTCCTAAGGCGTGCAACATTTTGCACCCCTGAAAATTGGCTTCTCGTGTCTTCAAACACCGTTTTGAAAATTATCCATTCACCCGGGTCTCCATCGAACACCGGTAATTCCTGGAGGAAATGAAGCTGGGAAGACTTATCTTTACCCGCTATTTTTATTGCACTCACAATCGCTTCGGTCAATTCTGACACCTCACTCGCGTGTGTTTTCTGTGCATTTCCTTGGTTGCGCTCGATCTCCGCCCCTTTGCGGCGTGATCCTTTACACGCTTCCTTATCAGCAATATCGGGTTGTGCCACACTAACCGGCGCGCTCATTATGGTCTGCTGAACCCAACTCCTTACGAAAGGTTCCACCTGAGTATTCCGCTCTTCATCACCCTCACTCGAGTCGATCTCCTCTTCTCGGTTGAGTCGTGCCAACTCCAATTGAGACTTGGCTAAGGCAGCAGCTGCCTGTGCTTGTTCGAGCTCTGAGCGTTCGAATTTAATCCGCGCCTCTAATTCGGCTTTCAGCCTCGCCGATCGCGATGACCTACTACC
Source organism: Parnassius smintheus behrii (assembly GCA_036936625.1). NCBI lineage: Eukaryota > Metazoa > Arthropoda > Insecta > Lepidoptera > Papilionidae > Parnassius > Parnassius smintheus. Next base: position 16,647,420 of record JAUPFT010000007.1, read on the forward strand.
TCTCTGTGACCCTTTATCACTAGTGTGCCCGATTACTGTCCTTAACGATGCCGCTTCTTCGGTCCTTTGACCTACTTTTTCGACCACCGTTTCACTCCTGGATATAACGGATTGTTGTGCGGTGCTGGCCTGCGTACCACTGGTGTCCGTCCTGTTGCTTGTCGTTGCCATGGACGTCCCTGAGTCCCACGTACATGTGGACGTGTCGGTGGTGGCTCCACTTGAAGGAGTTGCTCCATTTGACGCAGTAGCTGTGGTCGCTCCAGATGGTTCCGCTTCTTTAGCTTTTCTTGAGAGCCCTGTCCTTGTCCTGCTCCCTTCGCTTCTCCCTGTCTGGTCTTGTGCCTTCTTCATCTTGCAGGAAGGTGATTGTTGGCCTACGGTCCCTAACTGTCCCTACGGTCCCTACAACCCCTTACCTACAACCCTTCTACACCCCAACCTAACACCACTACCCCTCCCCCCCTTATCTCCCAACCCTACAACCCTACTACCACCCTAACAGCCCTATCAGCCCTATCAATCCTGGACGGAGCCTACCGAGGTGAGCCGTCCAGGGATGGAGTCGTGCAGGAATGGAATGGAGGAAAGGTTTAGGAACTGTCCCGCCAAGGAATATGACGAAACAGTCGAGCGGTAGTGTAAGCGCAGTCTCGCTCGAGAGAACTGCTCCACCCGAAGGTGTTGTGCCAGAGCCCAACCGTTTGGCACCGTTAGGTGGTCGGGATGTATGCTGTGCTCGCCGCCCAGTTGCCGGTGACGCCTCGTCCGAGCGCCCTCCTTCGGCCGCGATGCAGTCAGGTGCCCACGCGCACCCTCGCCTGGCAGCAGCAGCGGTGGATGCTTCTTCTTGCACCCTCTGATGACCTGACAGGAAATGCCGGACACGGTCGTCCGACAGGAAATGCCGAGCACGCTTGCCCGACAGGAAAAATGGCAAGCCCTGCTTGGCCACGATGAGTGCCTTCACAAGACACCTGCGCCCGGCTGCGATACGTGCCCCATGCGAGCACACGCCCCAGGCCGCAATCCCGGTTTTCTTTCTTCCGGTAGTTCCAGGTCCAGTCCTTCAGCGCTGACGTCCTGGTCTTCTGGCCTTTGGTCCTATTGCTTCAGCTCAAACCTCCGGCTTCCTTCGGTTGCTGATCTTCACTCGGCTCCGAAGGTCTTCTTTTTCCACAACCAGCAGTCCACAGCTGGTTCCTTGATCCAGCTGGCGGGGTTCGGGTGGTCCTTTTCATCCGGCTCCGAAGGTCCAATTGAAAAAGAACCAAGCGGAACTTGACTTTCGATTAAGAAACAGAAGGGAGGAATCGAGGCTTCTCTCGATCCGGCCTCCTATAACGCCTACGTTGGGTTCGGGAACAACGTATGTGATCTCCGCAACGGAGTAACACACTAGGGTGATAACCTCTTTCTTTTTCAGCAAGTAGGTTCAGACGGGGATTACGGGTCTTCCGAAGTCGTCCCGGTCCCGACGCCTTAATTCTTCGATGTGGACTGTATAACTTTAGGGATGAATTACTTGGGAATAAAACAGCAATTATCTTCAAACCGTTCCGTGAGAGAGTAATCACTTTTCCCTATCACTTCCCTACACTTATTCTTGACTGCTGGTTTTTCACTTTTCCCGAAGGATTTTCTTATTTTTCCGAACTATTTCCCCGAACTATTTCCCCGAACTATTTTCCCCGAACGAATTGCAATAAAACCCGTTCACTAAGCTACCCCCAGAGCTATACGCGAAAGTGAGCCGCGCCATTCGCGTGCCTGCGCAACTTAATTACATGAATTTGTGCTATTACTCTCTCACGTTTCACTTCATTTCTTTATTCACATAAGTCATACATAAATACAAGTTATCTATTTAGATAGCACAAAACAATATCTACACCATGATATATATTATTTTTTCGTATCACAAAAATCCTTTAATTTATAAAACAAAACATGCCTATTTTAATCACAAATCCAAAATCCTAACTTCTTAAATATTTAACACAGAAAGTTAAAACAATGTTTCCCACTTGAATTTATACATATGTTAACTAATACAATAGTTTAATTTACATTTTCTCTATTTATTTCACTATTTAAAACACTTTTAAATTTCTTATACAAAACTATCATTATTTCACTTATACACAGGAATTTTCACATAAAAATAACACAGAATTCACCTTTTTAGCACGTACAATCAACCTGAAATGTTTTACAAGTCATTTTTACATAAATTGCTGAAATTACAAACATTTTAAATTTTTACATATTCGGCCTCCTAAGGGCGTGGTCAGCGTGCTTCCGTGAACTCACACTATTTGAACAACTAACTTTGCACGACTCTCGGCTATCAGAAAAAATGAAAGTCTGAAATACACTTAATTTTAACAATATTAGATAAATAAGTGCTTCTACACAATTTTCAAACTGTAGGAAACTATCTCTGATAAGATTCTTATCAGTTATCACGTTTCTTATCAGATAACAATACAAGTGAATGTTTTCATTAATCGATCATAACAAATAGGCATTTGTTTTCGTACAAAACATATCATACTTATACAAGACAATACTTATGCAATTAACTTCCGTTAATTCTGTTTGTGCACAGAGTGATCATCTCGACCGGGGAACCAATCCGATCTCCTACTTCACTTTAATATTCCTTTGAATTTACATCGTTGGAAAGACGATTTCAACCGGGGAACAAATCCGGTAACATAATTTATAACATAAAATTCCCTATATGAATTTATTGAAAGATATTACTTAGAAAACAGTAAACTAGTCCGCAAGCTTACGCGATGAAATGGGGCGATCGACTGTCTTACTTTTCTTAAATCGAAACTTGGTGAAATAAAGAGTATTTTTAATTCAGCATTAAAACATGATAACATTCTAACATTAAGAAAATAATAATTATATACAACCCACATAAAATACACTCACACATATAAACAGTTTTTGTCTTTGACAAAAAAAGAAATCGTTTTATATTAACGTTAGAAACAAAATGGGAATAAAATGTTTCCACTTGGACATTTAATTTAAAAAATGTGTTCTTAATAGAATTATTCATTGATCAGTTTCTGATAATGAGTTTCTTTGTATTCAGAAGTATCTTATTTTTAAGTGCGCTTAAAAACAAAAAGAGATTCGCATTCATGAGCAATTATTTACAATTTCTGTTAGTTTCTATACAAAATACTTTAGTTCAAATAGTATTTTTCATTTCATAGAATCATGGTGAGAAAACAGTACACAGTCCACCTGATGTTAAGTGGTTGCTGTGGCCCATAGATACTTACATCTATTCGAATCATTTGCGTGAATCATCAAGCGTCAACGTAATTCAAACGTAATTTTACGCGGTAGAGTCAAGCTGCAGCTATATTAGTAGTATAATTGTAGCACGAATGGTTCGTTTCGACCGGGGAAGAAGCATGCTCTCACAGAATACCAGCAAATTAGCAGTTTAATGCTGCTGTGTTTTGTATGGTGAGTAAACACAACTGGAGACCCTTTTTACTGAAAACGAGGCATTCCATCATAGTCTCCACGGGTGACAACTTTTTTCTACTTTGGCTTAGCTCGCGTAGGCTTCAATTTAAGAGAATCATTAACAAAACTGCACAAGTCAATTTTAGTAAAATTAGATCACTTATAGAGAAACTTCGGCGCCGGTGTCCCTATGTCTGTTTTGTAACAGGATTTTATTAATTCTCAGAATATTTGACGTAGAATATTTGCCACTTTTTGTTTATGTATGCCACTTTTTATATCAGACATGCCTTCAGTGTAGGCAGTGCCGTCTTTAAGGCAGGGCCCGCAGGGCCCTGGCCCGAGGCCCCGAGGTAGGCAGGGGCCCCACAATTCTGAAAATTTTCGATATACAACAACAAATTTTAAATTTTATAACATAATAAGAAAAATATCAAATCACACACTTGGTAAAATAGAAACAAGATTTAGAAAATTTGTTCAAAAATTTATTTTTGCACTAAAATAACAGTAATTATATACAGCTTAAAAAACTTTTTTTCCTTACATAGGCCCCAGCCAGTACCTTGGCCCATAGCCTCGTTGATCCTAAAGACGGCACTGAGTGTAGGTATCTTTATACAGTGTAAATTGACTCTTTACATCTATCCGTATTTAAAGTTAATTTAGTTTTAAAAAAATAATGTTGAATTTCATGGTTTATTCTATTAATTTACGGCATAATTTTTATTTACGATATTTGTTTCATATCTTTGGGCCCATTTGGAACTAAAATTATGAAAACGAAAAGAAGCCTCTTTTCTTTTATATGTAAGAAAAAATATTATAAGGAACTTCTATTGTTGGTCTAGTGGTAGTAAACCTGATTGCTGATCTGGTTGTTTTACATCTGTCGAACGATAGTTATACAACTATCTATTGGAATGTATATGTGATCTTTGTGGCATTTATGTACATACGCGTTTTGTGAGACTCACGGATAGAAGTAAGGTGATGGAATACCGTCACCATGATACGACGATTGTTAAACGAGTATAGATATAGGTACCTACGGCAACAACATTCACTTATTAGGGTCAGGGCTCTGTTTCATCGGTCACTAATCTGGTTATAGCACAATGCAACAAAACTACTATAAATACAATAAAAAGCAAAAGAATTTCCTGTTAAATGAAATCCGTATCTTTAGCAGCCATATTTTGAACAAAGGAATGCCACAAAACATGGTCCTCCATCCACGGTCCAGGGGCTAACTACATCCATCGACTTTCATCAAGTGAAGGAGGGGGGCGTATGGGCGCACCCTATGTTCCGTTCAGCTCGCTTTAGTTCGGCTGCTATTCGAGAACCTTTCTCCATCGGTTGTCGCTTTTTGAGCTATATTACCTGCTGATCGTTATAATATTCCAAAAAATTAAGCAATAATGTAAAATATTTCCTTGCACCTGATTCTTAATGTATAAGTTTTATAAAGATTGAAGAGAGAATGTAATTAACTGTAAAAAAAACTAAGAAGAAAATTTAAAAAAAGATCTTTCAAAGGAATTCAATCATTAAAATATTAACTTTCAGATAGTACCTGTAAGAGTTTTTGTATTTTAACACTAAGTCATTCTGAAAGTAGTTTTAATTAAATCAATTTAAGCGAAACAACTAATCTTAAGATAGTTATATATGAAGACAACTTTTATAAGAAACTCTTTAGCTGAACTGTTGGTTATTTATTTTTATTTATAAAATAAAACGACGACGAGAATATTAACAATGTGAAAGTAATAGTTATTTACTTAAAGATTACTTAAAATGCATCGACATTTTAATTTGTATTCGGTTAGAGCGTCGCGGCGGTTCGGTCACCTCAAAAATTTTCGAAGAGAAGAGCTTTTGGGGATTATTTTCGTACATTTACTTATTTTTTAATAAAAAAATACATAAATATGTATACATATATTAAGAGAACTTTATTGATGTCTGTATACCACTGAAATTTATGCCGAAGAAAGGTGATGCAAATATTGCAAAAATGGGGTGGCTATAATCTTACATCGCCACTCCACATCCTTTTGTGAAGATGTGGGTCTCAAATAGTACTGATGTCCGAAATGAGCCGGATCATTGTATCCAATCAATACATGATCGATCGAGTCACTATAAATGAACGCTTGATATATGATTACTATGCCCTCCTACAGAATTAGCTAAGATGACTTAAGATTACTTAATGTCGTTAATGCTTATCTGCAGTGTATACTTAGACAATCGCGTGGTAGCCCTTGCTACTTCACCGAGGGTTCTGGTTTCGTAACCCAATCGGAGCAAAATTTTTTGCAAAAAGACAAACTGTAAGTTATGTTCTGGTGGTTTTGTGAAATAAAAATCAATTTTTTTAATTTTTTTTCCATAGGATAGGGGTGACAAACGAGCACACAGTCCACCTGATAGTAAGTGGATGCTGTGGCCCATAGACATCTACATTCGATTAAGAATCAAAATACAGATGCGTTGTCACCCCTGAGGACTAAGATGGGATGCCTCGATCCCAGTAAATGGGTCTGCGGTTCTCTACACTCACTATACGAAACACAGCAGCTTTAAGCTGCTATTTTCGCTGGTTTTCTGTGAGAGCGTGGTCCTTCCTCGGTCGAGCCGACCCATTCATGCTACAACCATAATATGGCTACAGCGTGGCTCTACCACGTGAATTACGCATTTATGAATTATTTAATACAAATTAATAATCTTTTATTATTTAATGTATGGTATCGATTTATAAAAATACTAGAGGTTCGCCGGTGACTTCGCCTGCGTCGTAGTTAAATAATTTACCCCGTTTCTACAGTTTAATAGATCCTTTTAAAAATAATGATTCCATCCTGCATTGTTATGCCAGCAAGAGTTGATATATGGGTGCCCCATTGAAGCTTTCCATCTAGGGTCACCCCCAAGAACACAACTGTCTCTTTTATTTTCAATATATCATTACTTACCATTTAATCTTTGTAACTACTAATTTAATAGCCCTCTCTTTAAATTTGTTTTTAAATAATTTGCGTTTTTAGGTTGCATCACTTTTTACATTATCTAATTTAGCTATATGATAACAGCTAATGGTCAAATATTTTTCAGCGATCAGTCTTATTAGGTTCACTTCGTGACTACACGTTTGTTCAGTTTAAACTTTAAAATAAGTATTTTATGACCAATAAATTGTATTACTATCTATTAATATCTATTATAAATTGTATTACAATAAATTGTACGACTAGGCCAACTTACACAAAGATAAAATTTTTGTGTAAGTTGGCCTAGTCATTATAAAATGTTCTCTAAGAAACTTTCTGAGCTTAGCGAAACAAATTTTGAAACATATCCACATATACATACATACACACACCTTCTTTGATGTATTTATTCCTTCTGGTGTAGTCTCGTAAAATGAACATACATCAGCTTTTAAGACAACTATACGGGGAAATTTGTAATCCAAAACTGGCAGCACCATAGAATAGTGAAAAAAATTATTAATATATTAGTTTTGTTTTCGTAAATTACTATTAGTTTTGAGTTACTTAACGATGATAGAAGATTTTGTTAGTTGTTTGTAAACGTTCTTTGTTATTTCTACAGACTTGTCATTTTCACCAAAATAATGTAACGCAATAAATGAGCCGCGCGTGCGTATCTCTTGGCGTTACAGTGAAACTGAGCAGCGGGGAGCACTTTAGAGGCTAACAATTAGCTGATATTTTTATCGAGGCTTTTGAGCCGCCGTTACTCTATCTAGAGAGTGAATAATCTAAGATCCAACCACACAACCGTATTTACAACCAACAAGAAACCATGTCCAACAGCCGACATCTAGTTACCGGTGATGACGAAGAATATGTATTTGAAACTAAATATTGTAGTCCTGTAAATACTGATTACACAAGGTATCATTAGATCTAAACATAACCATCCTTGCTTAAGAGCGTATATTCAAATATTCGCAAGTCAAAATCGCTCTGGAACGTAGTAATACTGATGCACACTACAATGTCCTTTGTGTGCGTGACCGCTCGAGGTGGGGCGAGCACAGTGATATCTAGCATGAATCATCTTAATACTATTGGAAATAAAAGAATAAAATAATTTCCACATAAAAGCTTATGAGGTCGGTGCTAAGACATAGTGTATATATGAATTAATATCCAATCTAGCCCCGACATCGGAAGCCAATATGTATAAATTATTTTATTCTTTTAGTAAATTGAAGTCGGCTTTTTTTTAACTCTATTTAGTATACTAAGGAATGTCAATACGCTAAGTTAACAACTAGAAAGGGGTAAGTAATATATGTCCGAATTGTAAAATATGTATAAAATAGATTTCGTTTGATATACATTTATTCTGTTTCATAATGTAAAGATAATTCATCAAAATAACAATTTCATTGGTGTTGGAAGGGATTGAACACGGGTTGCTCGCGTTTACGGCGAGCACTTCGCTCTTTAGCTACCATGGCTCATATCTTTTTTGTTTCTATTTTATAATAACGTTACCTCCAAACTCAGAATGTTTTCTAGGTATATCATTGGGGTAGTTAACATAAGAACATAAAATTCACAAGGACAGACCAGATCCAGACCCCGAATAATTATTTATAGGAATACAAATTTCAATTCCGTGCGGGAATCGAACCCTTGGTCCTCAGAGTTAAATTCATTGCTAAGCTTCTCCGAAACGAAACCGTCCAATATATCTTTTATAGTGATACATATTTTAGTTGTAAATTGTTTACTATTAAATAAACTTATAAAATTATTAGTAGGGTCACCCGAGGCACGTGTGACAGTGGGGCAAGTGTAACAAATGCAAATTATGCGGCCTAAACACGGTTTTTGGCTTAACTCCATCTATTAAACAACGCAGGAAATTTTAAGCTTTTGAATAAACTAACAGTTAAGTACATAACTAGAAATATTTTATCAACAGACGTTATTTAAAAAAATACTCAACTGGCGACAGACAGCGCAATTTTAAGAATTGAAGCTATTAAGTGTTTCGATACGTCGTTAAGTTATTTTAAACCAGATACAAGGTGAGTGATAAAGAATAATATTGGTACTTACAGAGTAATGTTTCTGCGACCTGAAATTCACTGTTCTTTAAAATACGGATACAGTTACACTTACCTCACCTAATACCTTGCATGGGGTAAGTGTGACAGTGTCACGTTTATTATAATTATATTTTTATAAGTTCCGAATTAAATTTTTTGTACTTGGCATTGCTTTATTATACTTACAAAACATCCAGAGCTAGAGTAGTAAATCTATTTAAGGGCACACCACTATATCGGCTAAAAACATGTTGGGGTAAATTCATTGTTACAAAAAATGAACATTCAAATCGTTTCCATAGATCATAAAATATCATCTCATCAATTTTGTTGAAAACCACAGATAAAATAACTACAAAAAGTGGCGTACTGTCACACTTGCCTCACTGATGGGTAAGTGTGACAATCTTCCACCTCAATTAATTTTAATTACCTCAAATTACAAAATGCTATTTGTAGATACTAAAATGCTTTATCAAACATACAACCACTTAATAATTGATGTTATGAAACTGAATTCTCTATGGAAAAAAAATTTAAAAAAATTGATTTCTATTTCACAAAACCACCAGAACATAACTTACAGTTTGGCTTTTTGCAAAAAATTTAGCTCCAATTGGGTTACGAAACTTGAAGTAGCAAGGGCTACCACGCGATTGTCTAAGTATACACTGCAGATAAGCATTAACGACATTAAGTAATCTTAAGTCATCTTAGCTAATTCTGTAGGAGGGCATAGTAATCATGTGTCAAGCGTTCATTTATAGTGACTCGATCGATCATGTATTGATTGGATACAATGAACCGGCTCATTTTGGACATCATTACTATTTGAGACCCACATCTCCACAAAAGGATGTGGAGTGGCGATGTAAGATTATAGCCACCCCATTTTTACAATATTTGCATCACCTTTCTTCGGCATAAATTTCAGTGGTATACAGACATCAATAAAGTTCTCTTAATATATGTATACATATTTATGTATTTTTTATTAAAAAATAAGTAAATGTACGAAAATAATGCCCAAAAGCTTTTCTCTTCAAAAAATTTTTGAGGTGACCGAACCGCCGCGATGCTCTAACCGAATAAAAATTAAAATGCATCGAAGTAATCTTTAGGTAAATACCTATTACTTTCACATTGTTAATATTCTCGTCGTCGTTTTATTTTATAAATAAAAATAAATAACCAACAGTTCAGCTAAAGAGTTTCTTATAAAAGTTGTCTTCATATATATCTTAAGATGAGTTGTTTCGCTTAAATTGATTTAAGTAAAACTACTTTCAGCATGATTTAGTGTAAAAATACAAAAACTCTTACAGGTACTATCTAAAAGTTAATATTTTAATGATTGAATTTCTTTCAAACATCTTTTTTTTTTTAATTTTCTTCTTACTTTTTTTTTACAGTTAATTACAGTCTCTGTTCAATCTTTATAAAACTTACATATTAAGATCTCTGTTCAATCTATATAAAACTTATATACTAAGAATCAGAAGCAAGGAAATATTTTACATTATTGCTTAATTTTTGGAATATTATAACGATCAGCAGGTAATATAGCTCGAAAAACCGACAACCGATGGAGAAAGGTTCTCTAATGGCAGCCGAACTAAAGCGAGCTGAACGGAACATAGGGTGCGCCCATACGCCCCCTCCTTCACTTGATGAAAGTCGATGGATGCAGTTAGCCCCTGGACCGTGGATGGAGGACCATGTTTTATGGCATTCCTTTGTTCAAAATATGGCTGCTAAATATAGGGATTTCATTTAACAGGAATTTCTTATATATATATATATATATATATATATATATATATATATATATATATATATATATATATATATATATATATACCGTAGGTACCTATATCTATATTCGTTTAACAATCGTCATATCATGGTGACGGTATTCCATCACCTCACTTCTATCCGTGAGTCTCATAAAACGCGACTATGTACATAAATGCCACAGGGATCTCATATACATTCTAATAGATAGTTGTATAACTATCGTTCGACAGATGTAAAACAACCAGATCAGCAGTCAGGTTTACTACCACTAGACCAACAATAGAAGTTCCTTAAAATATTTTTTCTTACATATAAAAGAAAAGAGGGTTCTTTTCGTTTTCATAATGTTAGTTCCAAATGGGCCCAAAGATATGAATTAAATATCGTAAATAAACATTATGCCGTAAATTAATAGAAGACCATGAAACTCAACATTATTTTTTCAAAACTGAAATAACTTTAAATACGAATAGATGTAAAGAGTCAATTTACACAATTTACATTGTATAAAGATACCTACACTGAAGGCATGTCTGATATAAAAAGTGGCATACATAAACAAAAAGTGGCAAATATTCTACGTCAAATATTCTGAGAATTAAAAAAAATCCTGTTACAAAACAGACATAGGGACACCGGCGCCGAAGTTTCTCTACAAGTGATCTAATTTTACTAAAATTGACTTGGTGCAGTTTTTGTTAATGATTCTCTTAAATTGAAGCCTACGCGAGCTAAGCCAAAGAAGCTAGTATTACATAAAACCTTCCATAAAAAACTTAAACAAAGTCACTGAAAACTTGGGGACGCGTTTCATATATTTAAATTTTCTCTCATTTCTAGTGGGATCAGTAAAAGAATTAGAACTTTGTGAGTTTTAATGTGTAGGCTTAAAATATTCATTACATATTACAATTTCGTGGTTTCATCTGGCAACCCAACTAGTTATACCTAAACTTCACGTTATGAGCATGTAGTTCGCTTTTATGCGAGGTAATGTTTCATTTTATCGGTTTAGGCCTTGGTCCTTTTAGTTTACCTTGAATAAGTATGTATATTATGAATTACTTGAAAACTAAAAATTTTAATTAATGAATAGTAAAACCTACCTTCTTGTTAAGTTCAAGGCTCCGTGGTGCAGTAGCTCTGAGGGCCACGGGTTCTAATCCCGCCGGGAAAAAGTGTTTTTATGGCCCACAAATAATTGTTTCAGGGCCTTAAAGTTTTATGTATGTAAACTGCCTCCAAAATTCAGGAGAAAGCCCTAGTGTGAAGTTACCGTTTTTAAGAGAAAAAAACTTCAAAACAAAAAAAGAATACAATAATTTTCGTATAATAACTTTTGAAGTATTGTGGTTTTTTTTCTTTTTCTCGGCAAAAATTGATGTCAAACTACATCAGTAACCACCATTGACTGACATACTTACTTGCTCTATAGAAGTAGGGCTGACTAACGAGCACAAAGTCCACCTGATATTAAGTGAATGTAGCCCATAAAATAAATGTCGAGTAATTTACAGAACTCAGGGGTGGTGAAGCGTTTTTTTTGCTTGGACTGTTAACTCTTCTAATTTTAAAAACTACGTATAAAAATACTTTTCCTCATAATTAATCCTATACTTTAAATGAGCGATTTATGTATTATGTCAACTGCTTTTTCTGAAACGGCACTAACGATTTGGATGAAATTTAGTATTAAGATAATGTCCTACTTTTCAGGTTTGCAGATAGTAGTGCTAATTAACGGCTTTACCGATCGATTTCAAAAACTAATTAGTTCTTACGTGTACTGTACGCATTGTAAATATGATAAGCCAAACATATTTACAATGCGTATTTATCTAAGATTTGAAAAATCGACCCCTATACATAAAAAGTTTTTGATATTCGTTTTAAACATTGTATTGTAAACCAATTTAAACAAATTTGAGTAAAAGTGATATATAGAATTATAATGAAACGGAAAAAAATAACAAAAGGAATATTGGAAATTAGTTAATGTATTCTACGCAAATATAATTATTCCACCAGCCAGACGTTCAAGGATTTCAATTGGAGACTTGGATTTAAAATTTAAATCAGGTCGATATTAATTATTAACCTAGTGAAGATTTTACTCTTTAAGTATAACGTAGTACAAGTCTTTGGTTGGTGGTTGTAATAAGAACCGACTTAGTTTTATATAATATGGAATACGAATTAAGATTATCTCATTAATTCCAATAGATTGTGGAGGGAGACGAAAATTTTTTTCCTTCATTCCATCGGCCTGTAAGAGTCCGCGGCGAATTATGATCTCTCCCGGTAGAGGGAGGATTTTCCATAATCACCAGTCTTAGCACGCGGGCATGTAAACGCATTACCAGACATCTTGCAAATTTGACGCTGCCCCCTTTCGCCGGTATGGGTATTTTCCGTCCGTTTAGTGCTCCACCCGTCATCTACCAGAGTTATAAAATATTTCGAGTTTTTTTCATAAATTGCTTTTAACGCCACGCACGGAACGAAATGGGGTGACGGACCCTTGGAGCTATTATGACATAAACATGTTTACTTATTGAGATTTTTAGACTTATTAACAAAAAGTGAATTATTATATATAATACATACATAAACATAAACATAAACACTCACGTCTGTCACCCAGAGGGGTAGGCAGAGACTACAGACTTCCATTTGGCACGATCCTGACACACCTCTCTAGCCTCCTTCACATCCATACACCTACGCATACATGCTCGTCGGTTAAGGGTACTCCTAATTTGGCCCATTTTTAATAAATCGCTAATTTGGTCGATAAATTTTTGCCTCGGGCGTCCCTTTCCGACTCTGCCATTCACTTCTGCAACATAAATTTTCTTTGTCACTCTTTCCTCATTCATTCTTTCAACATGACCAAACCACCGAAGCATTCCTTTCTTAATCCTGGTTACATCATCTTGCAAACCACACTCTTCTCTTATTACACAATTTCTTACCCTGTCATTCAGATTCAGCCCTAACATACTCCTTAACGACCGCATTTCTACTGCGTTTATTCTACTCTCGTGCTTCTTCTGCCACGCCCAACTTTCACTACCATACGTTAAAGTAGGGACCAACACAGCATTGTGAATTGCCATACGTGCCTTTTTTGACACATTTTGACTCTTCACAATAGAGTGTAGGGCCCCATTTACTCTGTTTCCTGCGTTCATACGTATATAATACATGACTCATTGATTCAAAGTTGGCGACAGTTCCGTGGGAAACTACCAAGAACATTTTGTATTTTAATAGGGTAAATTTTATAGATAAGCTATTATCCATCTTCGTTACAATTTGACATCAGATGTAACCAATCTCAAAACCACGATATAATCGTTGTTAGTATCAGCAGTATACAAAAGCTCAATAGTCTAATATGTTGAAGGAGAAGAATAATTTCACAACAAGTATGAGGTTCGAAATAATTCATTATTTATATATTTTGCGTTGGTAAAGGAAAACCGTCACGATTGATGTTTCGAATCGTGATTCTTTTTTTTTAATTCCCTTTTGCAGATGATATTTGTTAACAAAATTAAATTCCAAAAAAAAAACAAACGTGTTACATTTAATTCGTTTTGTGTGTTACATAAAATTGACCTGGGCACTTAATATTTTAATAGTATAATATTATAATAGTATACTACATATGAATATATAAATAAAAGTTTCTAATTCGTATATCAAGTATTATTAGAAATTTTATCTAAAATATTTCTTTCCTTGGCAAGCGAATCGGCAATCGCATAAACATTGTGGAAACAATCTCTTGCATCTCTGATGCTGTTTTTTTAGTTTTTAGTCGTGTTTTAGGTTTTTGTTACACATCGTTGTGAGACCCTCTTGACATTCCTTATGGTTACTTCATATGACTCTCATTGGACAAAATGTGATGATTCATCTACACAGAAAGCACGCAGTCATATTAGACAAGATCCATATTAATTTCTTGTAATGATTTAGTTTTAAATTTCAATAGGTGGAAGGATTCCTTTTTTGCCAAGAATCCGCCTCGATAGGTCACCCTCTTACCCTATATCTACCGGCAAATAGCAGGCTTGCACTGCGGTGGTCCGGTCTGAATAGTAAATACATTCAATATAATTACAGGCTGTGAGGTATTCAATCTTAGTCCTTAGACGTCAACGAATCTGTAGCCTTTTTTGTTTAAAGCTAGCTGCAGATCCAGCCACTTTTTTAAAAATAAGATTGACAAGCTAACACACAGTCCTCCTGATGGTAAATGAATATTGTGGACCATAGTCATCTACATCTATTCTCAATTTAGAATCAAAATGTAGATGCGTTGTCACCTCTGAGGACTAAGATGGAATGCTTTGTTTCCATTAAAAAAGGTTTCCGGATCTATACACCCACCACACGAATAACAGCATTATTCTGCTATTCCACGTTGATATTCTGTGAGAGCAAGTCCAGCGTGGGAGCAGGAGCAAACGGTCATAGTAGGCCGGATCGGTCAGAAGCTCTCCCTGCCAGTGGTCGTGTCGGCGTGCTGAGCGGGAACTCGGCGTAGATGGCCGTAGCCACCTTCTGTAAATCCGTTGTGGTCCAGAAAGAGGCTGCTCAGCGGGATCGAAAGAGGGTGGATCCTGCTCGGAGACGACGTCACCAAGGCGTTTGTCCCGGCCCTCCTTCTATAAACTGTATCCCCTACCAGAAAAGGGCCTCTGGGGATGCAGACGCTCGTGTCATTCGTGTCTGTGGTCTGTGTGCTTATTTATTTCTTTAAAAAAAGAGAAAAAACATATTATATTTTTCGCTGCTCTCATGAGTTTTTCTAGTAGTTTATAAAGTAGTTTACGACCACTCATGTGAACAATATGATGATAGATTCTCGTCACCAGCCGAGTTAAAAATTCAATGAATTTTAAATCAATACAGAGTGCAGCATTTAATTATTTGCTTTGCAGTGGGTCATAGAAATGTAGTCTGTACTGGGATAGAATATTTTATTATTTTAAATTTTTTATTTTTATATTTTCAAGGGGGCAAACGAGCAAACGGCTCACCTGATGGTAAGTGATTACTGCCGCCCACGAACAACTGCATCACCAGGGGAGTCACAAATGCGTTGCCGGACTTTTTTTTATAGAAGAGGGGGCAAAGGAGCATGCGGCTCATCTGATGTTAAGTGACTACCATGATCAACTGCAACACTAGGATAATTGCAGGTGCATTACCGGCCCTTTAGAAAGGAGTAAGCTCTTTTCTTGAAGGTCCCCAGGTCGTATCGGTCCGGAAAAATCGCAGGTGGTAAACTATTCCACAAAGAGGCCTTTTAAAAAGGAGTAGGCTCTTTTCTTGAACGTGCCTAAATCTTCTTGTATTTATCTTTTTGTAATACTTAAAAAAATATTTTTAACAGGAAAAAACAGTAGTAGTTTCTCAAAACTTGTATTATTATTACTATTACTTATCACTATAAATTTAACTAAATTTTGGTGAAAATTGGCGTTTAGAAAGTGAAGTTGTTAGTAAAGTAGTAGGTTAGTACTTACTTTATATTTTCTAATTTCTATTTTATTATTAATAATTTCTCAATCACTTATTTAATAATTAAGTGGTCACTGCAGTCTATGGGAACTTGCAACCAACTTCACTACATAAGACAACAGATTATCAAAACAGAAGACACAGATATTGGGCGCCAACGTATTTTCTATTTGCTTAAATCTGCTAAGTAAAGACATTTTTGCAAGTCCTTCAGACTGTTTGATGTCAATGTATTGCCAAAACGTTGAGAAGGTAGAAATTACACACACAGAGTATTTGCGAATTGTTAGTGATTACCATGACTCTACATCTACAAAAACGATATCTTTCAAAACTTGAGTTATTTTCACACACCTATAAGTAAACTATCTAAAGAATTGTAAAAGATTGCATCAATACGGCTGGTGACAACCTTTATAAGTCAGCTACATACTAAGGATATGCATGCATTACAAGTCTGGTGCCTCAATAATCGTGGGAAACCCATACAAAAACTCAAAACGCTAATTTGAAAGACTAGATGTTAACTGTACTAACCACTCTGTTACCCAGTAGAGACAAAAAGCACAATGTTACAATACAAATCTATAAAATATTGTATTTGTGTTAGTAATTAATATAATTTAAATGTCAGTAGGGAGTGCGGCTTGTATGGTTTTGTGTCATTTTTTATAGAATAAGGGTTACAAACGAGCACACAATCCAACCGATTCAGGTAAGTGGATGCTGAGGCCCATAGACATCTACATTTACTCCCGATTAAAAATCAAAGTGTAGAAGCGTTATCTCTCCTGATGACAAACATGATATGGCTTGTTTCCTGTAAAAAGGATTTCCGGTATCTACACTCACCATACGAAACAGTAAAGCCCTAAGCTTCTACTTCACGCTGGTATTCTGTGAAGGCGTGATCCTACCACGGTAGAGCCGACCCATTCGTGCTACAATAATTAATATATTTGCAACGTGGCTCTACAATGTACAAATACTATAATTTTTAGTGTTTAGTTATTAATCCTATATTTTTACTGCCTCGTTGGTCTAGTGGTTGTAGTAGTGCGACTGCTAAACATGAGGTCCTGGGTTCGAATACCGGGTCAGGCCAAAAAATTAATTATTGAGTTTTTCCGTCTAGAAATTCTCAGTAGTTTCCCGGAGTCATCAAGTTGGCGGTGTCTCACCCCCGTGCCCCGGAAAGCACGTAAAGCCGTTAGTCCTGCGCCTGATCTCTCTCTGGTCGTGTCAGTTTACCGTCACATTGCATTATGAGAGTGAGGGAATAGAGAGTGCACCTGTGCTTGCGCATACACTTGCGCACTATAATCCTGTCCTGCGCCGATGGCTAGCCTCCGTTGAGGCAGCCCGCCGTGGCCGAAATTCGGTCTGGAGGACATTATTATTATTATTTATTATTTTTACCGTAATTAAAATTGCAATTTGCTTACCGATGATCTAAAAATCTTTAGACCCATTTACTCACACCCAGAAAAACATTTTTGCAAGACTGATTCAATTGTCTATTTATACAATATGTGTCCGAACATTTAAAACACTTATAAATCCACTTTTCTAGATATAAATCCATTGAAGTGAGACACTATTACATTCAAGATAAAACTCTGCAGAAAAGTAATCATATATCTAAGTAATAGATCTTGGCGGGATATTTGTCGATAAGTTAAAAATTTAACAAATATTATGGTACAATAATACAACAAAGGTTTTGAAAATTTCTGAACCCTTTAACAAAAAATTAAAGTTTTTAAGTCTCTAGTCAAAAACTACCTAGAATTCGGAAGTATAGTTTGGAATCCTTACTATGAAATTAACGTAGAGCTGTTTCAACGCGGTTCATGTGGCATCTGTTTTACATTTGCAAATTAGGAAAAAAGCTCATTCTTTACGCAGATTGCTTGAAATAAATTTATCAGGGCACCCTATCAAGCCGCAGGCTTAAAACAGACACGTCGTTTCTACGTAGGTTGTAAATGGGGCCCGGGGGTAACGTTACAAATGCAATTAAGTGTACGTTAAGCGTGCGTTTCGTACGTACGTACCTTCAAGACACCCAATCAAAATCTGTGTCCTTTATTAAACCTACGGCTTCACTACTGTAAATGAACTTTTTAATCAAAATAATGCTTTTCATAAGTCACAGAATACCAACATTTTATTGATAATAAATAAAAAATAATAAGTCTAGCTTAATCTTTTACCCCAGTTTAAATATGACAATTGTATTACGAATAATTTTAACCATTTTTCTTGCTTAGCTTAACTCAACACCGGTGTCAATTCTGGAGCACACGTCTTTAGCACCAGGGATTCTATCTGGCCCACTCGACTTGTTGAGGACCAGTGAGGAGAGTGTTTTGCGCATTGAGCGCTGTATTAACCGCACGTCCGGCACAGAGCAACTCAAAAAAAGAGCCTAAAAGTTCGGCTTTCTCCTTTGTGGCATGGGCTAGTAAACTGTCTGTGCAGAAATGGAAGAGATGTGACAGAATTTTCCTTAGACAGAGACCGACCTATATACAGTGTACTGGTGTTCGCAAGCTGACCTATAGTGCTATACATGACGGCAGCCGGCACAACCGCGATGAATCTTCTTCCCCCATCCCCCAATTACGCGGGGCAGCAAAAGTACCCACGCTGGTCCTCCTCTGCTGACCGTATCAGCGTTGTAAGAATATCCACTACCACATATCGTCCCGAGGGTGTCACAAGGTAGGCTTACAGGCCACAGTATGCACTCACAATCAGGTGTCAAGTCAGGTGTTACAGTCAGGTGTGTTCTAGTTTTATAGTTCGAAACTTTATATAAAAAAATAGTTTTTAGTTTTTTTCCTTTCGGTATAAAACGAAATTAAAATAGGCAATCGTATAAATTTTATCTTAACTACTTATCTACTTTGTGAAAATAAATTAACTGCAAGCCATCGTCATTAATCAGTTGTTAAGCGTAGGCGTACCCCATAGATCACTTGCTTGTATCGTAATTGCTGCAGATACGACGCCCGGCAGGCCAAATGGCTACTACGAAATCATTTATTACTGAAAAGAAGATATCTTTCGTCACATCTTACGAAGTCTGCGTTAAGTGCGATTGTTTTGTGGAGTACAGTGCGATGGACACTTTTATGCTACCATTTAAATAACAAATCATAATAAAATGTGTGAATAAACAGATATAAGGCCAGAAAAAAATTGTACAGTCGTTGTTAAACTATAGATTTTCGAAAAACCAATGAATATTACATGTTAAACATTATAACTGAATACATGTTGTAAAATATTAGGTACTCTCGTTTTAACTACAATAGGCACTCAATCCTCATTCGTACATTAGGTAAACACAAATACATAAATTTCTCTAGGTAATAATAGTCATTTTCTTCATTAGTACGTTGGGCACTGGGCTATTAAAGTAGTATTGTATAACTTTCTAGGATTCTTTTAATTGTCTTTTTTATTGTTACCTATTTCGAAAATATCTGCTTGTGAACAGATAGGCATGATTCAGTTATTGAGGAGCTAAATGAGTGATTGTTTATATTTGTTATATGGTCCAGTATAGTGCTTGTGGTGTTGGTTTCACGAGTCCGAGTCTTTGTATCGGTTAGGTATTTTGTAACGTTGCTATCTGTATTAACAACGTGTCGTTTAATTTCGTATGATGGGTGTAGAGAACTGAGCTGAGACTTACCACAAATGAGGCATTCCATCTTAGTCCTCAGGGTTGACACGGATTCTTTGTAATAGAACTCTTTTTTATACTCTATAAAAAAGAGTTCTATTACAAAGAATCTATGTTCTCACCACAATTGTAAATTTGTAAATAAAATATAGTTTATTTTATATTTGTAATTTGTCATAATAATTAATTAACCGTGCAGTGACAGCGTAGGAAAATTTTATACCTCATATTGTAACGTTTGTGTGACAAAAAGAGACGCAGGAAAACAGAAACAGGAGAAAGTAGCATTTTACTGTCAATAAATAAATAATAAAACAATTGCGGTTGCTAAATTACTTGCTTAGCATGACATCCATAGCAAAATCTCATCATTTCACCTATGGAGCAATCTATAAGAAAAGTCTTTGTTTTTTCACCATCAAACCAAATTGATGAAAATATTTTATTTGAATTATAGAATATAAAACATAGGCCTTGCCCAAGGAATGCATTGTGACATTCCTTGGGCGGGGCCTATGTTCAGCAGTGGACTTGTGAAGGGATGTAAAATGATGATTAAATAATTTATTACTCGAGAGTTATTTGCTCGTTATTTAATGAATAATTACCAGTATCCACCGGCAAATGTGGTATTAACACTAATCTCCTATTACTGCGCATTATTTATATCCATTTATATCTATATGTTTTATTCTATATCTGTGTCATAATAATCGTACAATTGTTGCATTTTTAATACTAATATTACTTATTTGTATAAAATTGGACATTTAAAAACACTAAATACTTTGCGACAAACAATTATGCATCAAAGAAAATTCGCAGGGAAAATCGTATCGAAACTAAGTCATTACAAAACCTCTAAGTTGTACACTTATAATTAATATATACCTACCTCGAAACTATATATCAGTATGTGATGAAAACCCTGAGCTATCTCGCAAAGTAACTTCAATCTCGTGAACGAAAAACGCTTATGTACGTAAAATGATTCCCTGAAGAGATTACCCACATAAAAGTTGATTACGGACTTGTTCATATATATGACACTCAGATAAAACTGATTAACTACGATCATCGGATGTGAGGAGTTTTTGCGTAGCATTCGTTTATAATCCAATTTAGTTTGTCGTGGATTTCGTATTATTGGTCCCGGGTATGTATTTGATATCAAGTTTCGCCGAAAAGAGAGAAAAAAACACATGTCCTTAATATCCCAAGATGTGATCCACAGCGACACCAGGGTTATCCTTCGAGATATGAAATATATTCCTTGTTTCAAATGGATATGAAATGAATGTGAATTGTTGAATTTCAAAACCTTTTCTATACCCTCCGCTGGTTTGCACTGACATATAATCTCTATTTCTTCAGCTAGCCAAGCACCATTTTTTACAGTAAACCCTCCTAGGGGCGAAATATGGTGATGGAATATTTTGTGCCGCAATCACACATGATTTCTTCGTCACGTGAACAATTAGACCAATGAAAAAGAGCAATCGTCTAATTTAAGAGCAGTGCGGAATACGTCTTCCGTCATGCATGTGTAAAGTTCTATAGTATTCTAAACGATTAAAAAAATAATATCTACAAGTTCGTGCCATGTGCAAAATACGCACAGAGCTCGTTTCTCTGTATCACCCCACACCACATATTTGCGGTCCCCCTCAGAGTGCATAGTGCGAGTTTTTTTACGTGTTCGATCCCGAGAACGTTACCTACGGTTTGTATGAAATAAGGAAAGCGCCAATTAGTGACAATAATCGGAAACACAATTCATGAGTGCGACTTTAATAAGTCGTCGATATTGACCATCGAACATTGATTCGCATTAATTGGTTGTTTGAAGTATTTTGCGAGTGCGAGCGGCAATTTTGATCGTTCGTGACGTAACTTATGTAAACTTTACGCCGTCGCTATCGATAATGTTTTCATATAGATTTTTACAGTGAGATAGAAGAGTGAGAATAATTTTATTTCGTTTTATGTAAACGACGTCAGGCAGGCGTTTATGTATATATATCATAAACTTTTAGTGAAACGTTGGGGCGCTGCATACTACCGTCTACGGCACATCTCACATGAGACAATTGAATGCAGATTTAAGAAAGAAAAAAATACTCGCTCGCATAACGTTTGACCGTCCGAACTTGTTCGGGGCCGTCTAAAAATCAGCGCAGCAAGCTCGCGGCTTATGCTGAGATGGTTCCTTCCACCACTTCATCATAGCACATTGCATGCACATATTAATCGACGCTTTTCTTTTCTATAGTCTAATTTTCTGTTTTTGTTTGTTTGTTAATAAGTCACTTGTTTTATTTTTAATTGTAATTTGCCATGTGTAAGTGTAGTGTTGTAGATGTAAGTGTTGGAATAAATGTCTTTATGTCTCTTACGCTGCTATCACACGGCCTTATAACATGAGTAGAGAGGTTGTTTACGACAAATTGCAATGAACAATTTCATGAACCCAAGTTTCTCACTTAGTGCTGCGATATTTACAGCGAGTGGTTAGCCCCACAGTACATATGTATAAGTGCTGATTAAACACAAGTGCTCAGCGGTGAAGGAAAACCTGCATGTTGAGAAATGAAAAAATAAATAATTCAAATATATTATGTAGACCGCTATCACGTATAGGGCAACACGGTGTACGCTTCTTTACCCTAAGACCCTCTCAGAGATGAGAGGAGGCCTATGCCCAGGAGTGGGATTCATATAAGCTGTAAGCTGTAACTTTACTTTTTAGTTTTTCACGACTAATATTAAATTAATGGAAGACCCATATTCATTTAAATTTTGGGTTACGCACACTTAGCTTAGCTGTTGCACTTAGCTTTAGAAACAAAAATACTTTTAATAAAAAACAGACTATTGTTTATTGATTCAAACAAAAAATTACCATTCTTCCAAACCTGTTTGCTTGTAACTTATATACTTCTTGTCACGCAATTTCTTAATCTTGTGTTACTGGTTAATCTTCAAACATAATTATAAGGATATATCTTTAGTAATAAGCAAATATATTTACGATGCTGCGTCGAAAAGTATTAATGTCCCTAAGTGGTGATAACACTATGCCGTCTCTAAGTTTTCTCAACATTTTCGCAGCGGTCGTAAATCTCGGATTACGTTGAAAAGCATAAGGTTAGACGTGAAAATTGGTATTATCCGATTAGAGATACTTATTCTCAAACTTTAAGTTATGAATAAAAAGTTCATGAAAAGTAATTTTGAAAGAAAATTTATTTACGCTTTTAAGAAACTAGAACTTTGATTTAGGTCTGTGTATAATCACAAACTATTTACGTAAGAACTCATATAATTTATTTTGATTATGTAGCCATAGATGGTAAAGTTCACTGAGTTGACTCGACAAAAGTCTTATTACTATTGCAATAATCGAATGGAAATACAGTAGATGGCAAATTATACCACTCCTTTGCCGAACCAAACGTTTCGACGCATTCGATCAAAGCGTTCGATGTCGATGACGTAGAGGTCGATAACTTCCCAATTGCTCAAGTAATAGTTAAAGTTTGAATAGTAACAAACAAGACAGTAACAGTAAAAACTGTTTTTGGTTTTCATCACTCACAATTCGAAACACAGCGATCGTGTGCTGCCTAATCATTCCTCGGTCAAGCCAACCCGTTCATGACGCAGCCATGTTACAGGTGTAACATGGTTCTAGCCCTTAAAGATACTTATTCTGTTACTAAAAATAATTATTCTATTTTGTATCTACACGAGTTCTTTTAATAGACCGCTCACCTCATATTTTGTTGAGCAATTTGAATAGTTGGTCGTAACGATCCATTAATTTTGTCAGAAATTGATGTCCTACCAATACCGTATGATAATTTTATTAGCATATTGCAATTTTATTTCAAGAAAGGGAAGAAATTTTATTCTAAAAAATCCCTTTCTTAGAATAAAATTGCGATATGCTCTGGACAATAAATCGACAAAATAATTCTCATTGAGGCGAATGATTAATAATATGTTTTTTTTTTTAATAGAGATGGTGCAAAGGAGCATGCGGCTCATTGATGGTATGTGTCGAAGTGTACCCATGAACAACAGCAACACTAGGGGAATTGCAGATGCGTTGCCATTTATCGTTAATAGCTCACTGATCTCTATATATACATGTACGTTGCATATATAGTGGTCAGTGGTACAAGTGTATACATGCATAATAGTTAATAACATACAATAATTTAATTTAAATGCAGTTATTCAATTTTTGTAATTCAAAATTTGGTGTGTAGTGGGGACGTAAGGGAATCTACCACCCCATATTCACCACCCACCCAAGAGGTTGTCGAAAGAAACAACCGTGAAAAACTGAAACAGGAGATGGGCATCCTTGTGATAATAAATGGCAAAATAAAAAAAATATTTGTCAATTCGCTTTCCAAGTGTAGAAACTATGACAAAATCCCCCCTATAAGGTCGTAACAACTGGAGGCGTGTGTTCAACGGTGGACTTTTGATAGGTTTTAATTAATGAATTTATAATTAGTTCAATAAAGTAAAAGTTAAAAAAAAGTAAAGTTACTTACTTACTTACTTACTTATCGTCACGCACAATGCCTAACGGGGTAGCCAGAGAGAACAGATCGCCAAGTGTCACGATCCTTACATACCTCTTTCGTTTCTTTTAGGTTCATTAACTTCTTCATACATGCACGTCTAGGTATCCGAGTACTCTTGACCCTCCCCTCTTCGAGCAATTTGCTCACATGGTCTTCGAAAGTTAGTCTCGGTCTACCTCGACACCTTTTAATATTTACTTTCGCTCTATATATTTTCTTCACCATTCGGTCTTCACTCATTCGTTCAACGTGCCCAAACCATTGGAGTACGCCCCTATCAATTTTTGTGATAAGGTCATCTTTCAATCCTGCCATATTGCGAATCTCTTCGTTTCGCTTTCGGTCGGCTATGGTAACACCACACATTTTACGAAGAGATCGCATCTCCACTGCATTCAACTTGCTTTTATGCTTCTTCTGGCATACCCAGGTTTCGCTGCCATATAACAAAGTCGGTACCAACACTGCGTTATGTATTGCAAGGCGTGCACTCTTCACCACGCCTTGCCTTTTTACTAATGCATTCAGGGCACCATTGACTTTGTTTCCGGCAGCGACACGCCTATCCACATCTAAATCACATCTTCCATCCCGGCTGAAAGCACTCCCCAAGTATACAATTTCATTTACCTGTTCTAGACATTCCTGATTTACCCATATTTCACATTTCGTTCTCTCTTCGTCCTTTTCAAATACCAGAACCTTAGTTTTATTAGCATTCAAACGGAGACCTTTAATTTCACATTCCTCTTTCATACACGTGACTAATGCCTGCAGTTCTGCTTCTGATGGTGCAATAAGCACTGCATCATCAGTAAGAAAGTAAAGTTACAGCCTTATATACGACCAACTGCTGAGCACAGGCCTCCACTCATTTCTGAAAGAATTTTAGGGCGAGAAATTGTCCGCCACGCTGCCCCAATGCGTGTTGGCGAACTCCACATGTCTTCGAAATATTTTTTTCCTTATATCTCTGACATGCAGGTTTTCTCACGATGTTTTCCTTCACCGCCGAGCACGTGGTAAATCAGCACTTAAAATTGCAATTAACATTTAACATTTCATTGGTGCCAGCGGGGATCGAACCCGGTTTGCTCGCGTACTGTGAAATTTACAGCGAGCGCTGACCATCTGAGCTGCCATGGCTCTTAATTTTTAATTAATTAGTTGAATGAATATGTTTAATTGTTTATAAATTAGTTACTTAATTTTCCACTAAAAATACGAAATTGGTGTTACTAACGCATCTGCCAAGCGTGGCATTTATGGAAAAATTGTTCGTAGATATTCATCGGTGGACTTTTGATAGACTGTAATGAGTGATTGAAGTTTCAATTTTTAATCGTTTAATTTTGAAAAAAGAATACTATTAACGCTATAAACATTGCTAACACTCTCGTTATGCTTAAATTGCTTGTGATAAGAGTGGTTCACCACAGTAAACCGATATGAACCCACGACTTTCCGAGTTTGCACTCCGCAACCTAACATTAAGCTATGTCGTTTGAATTAATTTATTATTTAAAAAAGATATATCTATTTCTAAATGCCAACCAAAATCTTACAAACTGATGGTAGGAATGAGTAAAAAAATGAAGGTATCTGTTCTGTGCCTATCAACTCACCTGCCCTTAGTAATGAGTCTGGGCAATTCCTCCAATGAAGTCTTATAATCTTACGCTCGCCGGATTATTTGTTACACACACAGTGTAATCATCATTGAAAAATTGCGATTTAATTTTAAATAATTAGTTCTTTTATAGTATAAGGGTGGCAAACGAGCACACAGCCCACCTTATTTTAAGTGGTTGCTGTAGCCCATAAGCATCTATATATATGTCCTCAATAACGAATCAAAATGCAGATACGTTGTCATCCGTGAGGATTACGATGGAATGCCTCGTTTCCAGTAGAGAAAGTCTCCGGTTCTCCACACTCACCAAACGAACCACAGCCGCGTTAAGCTGCTATTTGACCCTGATATTCTCTAAAATCGTGGTCCTTCCTCGTCAAGGCGACCCATTCGTGCTACAACTTTACCAGTAATATAGCTGTAGCATGGCTCTACCACGTAAAATATTTCTAGTGTATGTACGAGTATATACACAAAACAATGCCTCAGTGCTGTATTCTTTAATTGTATGCATATTTGTAACTTCTTTTTTTAATTCCTCTTTTAAGAATATACGTAATTTGGTTTGTCCATTTCCAATTTAATTAATATAAAATATTACTAGTACATTAGAAATAAACATTTGCCTCTACACTTTTCTAACTAATTTACTTCTCCCGCTTTCATCATCATTATGCCACAAAGAGCGGTCTTTAGCCACCTTCTTGTCTTACCAGATCGTCACTACATCTAATGGGCGCCGCTATAAAATCTGTCAACTCATTCCTAAATGGCGCAGTCCTAATGTCAGCAAAAATAGTGGATTTTCTTCCAACTAGTACATTTTTGAAAAAGTTTTTTATGGCGAATACCACTTATATACTTGATAAAATGAAGTAAGTAATTACAATTTAACACGGTCATCAATTCCCCAATAGACTCGGGTTATTCAATTGAAATAAGCTTAGCTTTCAGGTATTTCTCTCAATCAAAAATTGGTTGTCTGTAAAGTCGGTTTACGGACGATAGTTTTACGTGACAACGTCATAACAAAACATTGATGAAATGATTGCATGCTTTTATGAATAAAATTGAATCATTTTTATTGAATTATCACTATTTTGTGTGGATACAAAGGAATGAAATGATATCTACAATTTAATGTAAAATAGCATCATGTTATAAACAGGAGTGCTACCAAGCCTGGGCTGACGCATCATCGTCCCGGGATGTAAACACCAGCGCTCTAAAAAGAAGTATAATTCCAAGTATAATTGAGTCATTGCCACGGTAAAGTCAGAGCACATAGGCAGAATTCGCGAGAAAATAGTTCGCCTTCCTTCTGGAACCCGTGCATTCTGGTTCGCCAAGGCTATCCAGGGGAATTTCTGTCAACCATCTCTTCCATCTCTGCACAGGGAGGACGACTCACTGGCCCATACCGCAAAGGAGAAAGCCGATTTGCTAGGCTCTTTCTTTACGTCCAACTCGACTCTCGATGACGGGGGGAGTACGCCGCCAACCATCCCGCGGTGTAAGTGCTCCACGCCGGAAGTGCAGTTTACACAGTGCTCGGTTCGCAAAGCACTCCTCTCCCTGGACATCCACAAGTCGAGTGGGCCTGACGAAATACCCCAATTGTGCTGAGGACGTGTGCTCCAGAGTTGGCATCGGTTTTAACGCGTCTTTTCCGGTACTTCTACTACCTAGGCGTAGTCCCAAAATTATGGAAGACGGCTATCGCCCACCCGATCCCTAAAAAAGGCGACCGCTCAGACCCGTCCAACCACCGGCATATCGCCATCACCTCCTTGTTCTCCAAAACAATGGAGTCTATTGTTAACTGCCAGCTCATGAGGCACCTTGAGGATCACCAGCTGCTTAGTGACCACCAATACGGTTTTCGCCGTGGTCGATCAGCTGGTGAACTTCTGGTCTGGTGATCTTCTGGTCTACCTAACTCATAGATGGGCGGAGGCAGTAGAGTGCAAGGGGAAGGCATTGGCCGTTAGTTTGGACATTGCGGAGGCCTTCGATCGGGTGTGGCACAAAGCGCTTCTTTCGAAGCTCTCTTCCTATGGGCTTCCCGAGAAATTGTGCGATTGGATCACCAGCTTTCTTACCAATCGGAGCATCAAGGTCGTTGTAGACGCTGCAAGCTCCAATTACAAGCCTATTAATGCTGGTGTTCCACAAGGCTGCGTACTATCGCCAACGCTGTTTCTTCAGCATATCAATGATATGTTGCAAACCCGTAACATTCATTGCTATGCAGATGACAGCACTGGTGATGCTCTGTACATCGGCCGTGCAAATATTTCGCGGGAAAACGTCTCCGAGTACCGGGACAAACTTGTGTCTGAAGTCGAGTCTTTGCTGAACAGAGTCTCGGTTTGGGGGCGACTAAATCTAGTCCAGTTTAACCCCCAGAAGAAACAAGTTTGCGCGTTAACTGCTAAAAAGAACCCCTTTGTCATATCTCCCCAGTTTTATGGCACTCCCCTTGTTCCCTCAGCTAGTATCGGTTACTTGGAAGAGAAGGCCAAATTGGCCTCTAAAAAGCTTGGCGTGCTCAGCAGAGCGGGAGAGTATTTCACGCTGGCACACCGCCTGCAACTTTACAAGGCAGAGGTTCGGCCGCAAATGGAATACTGTTCCCATCTCTGGGCTGGGGCTCCCCAGCACCAGCTCCTTCCACTTGACCGCATCCAGCGCAGAGCGGCTCGAATCGTCGACGACCGAGTGCTTTCCGATCGGCTCGATTCACTGGCACTGCGAAGAGATGTTGCATGTCTTTGCATTTTCTTTCGCATATACCATGGGGAGTGCTCTGAGAAATTGTTCGGATTAATCCCAGCTGCCAAATTTCGTGAAAGCACTACGCGGCAAACGGCCCGATACCATCCACATCATCTGGATGCTTGGCGGTCCACGACTGTACTTTTCACAAGGAGTTTTCTTCCGCGTACGACCTCTCTGTGGAATAGTATACCGCCGTAGGTTACTCCTTTCTAAAGGGCCGGCAACGCGCCTGCAATTCCCCTGGTGTTGCGGTTTATCATGGGCGGCGATAGTCACTTAAAATCAGGTGAGCCACATGCTCGTTTGCCCCCTCTTCTATAAAAAGAAATTGATAAATTTGCTGTTATTTGCACTTACTAATTCAAAGATGTTTATTACTTTAACTAACAGATTATTTTAGGACAATCGAGTCGAAAAGAGATAGATGCAGCGCTAGCCGAATGCTCAAGCTGATCGTGCCTTTCGCTCGCTCGTGCAGTGCTCTCGCTCCGATCGTAAGGTTACAATGAGCGTGACGTTACATTGAGTCATCCTTTTTCGCGTGCAGCCGGTGTTCATCGATTTATTAGACGTTGTCACGTCAAAACATCTTTATTTAGTGTAGTAGTAGTTAGTTAGTACACCCATACCTACTTCTGTTACTGCATATAGTTATAATGCGCACATAGTTTCTTAGAGATAATGGACGCGGCGTTAGTTTTTTCTTAAATCATGACACAATAAAGGCTTTATGTTCGTCGTTATGAGCGATGTCAGGGAATGAGGACACTTGCAAAGTATGTATTTTACTTAACAACACAACTAAGAAAATTCGCAGCGTTTTCAACTACAAAGAACAAAGGAAATTCATCAGTTAAAACGACACCATCTTTTTAAATTGAATTGAAAATTATAAGATTTCAAATAACAAACCATATGCACATTGTTAATAAAATTCATATTTTGAGTTTATATTTATTAATAAATGATACAGGTAAATTTATATGTTTTCATTAATTATGATAATGACAACACTATATGTAATTCTTTTGTCTTTGGATATTTTTTAGAATATTTTAAAGCATTCAAGAAAAAGGTTATAATATTGTTGTATTAATATAATTAGGACCGCTAAACAGGCAAAGTTTGTGATAATTTTTCAGCAATACTTCGTAACGTTTAAAATGTTTGAGATGCTTCCACACAGTTTCCACAGTGACCGCCACATAACACACTTTGAATCAGTGAAAAATCTAAAAATATCTATCACCTCCAGTTGAAGGCGGTAGTTGTGGATGCAGTTTTAATATGGGTATACATACCTGCATACCACTTTTCAATACGAAACCCGGCCATTAGACTTAATTACCGACTTTTTTTTGCATAAATTCAGTGATTGAAATAGTTCTGACTCAAAAAACTTATGTGTTATGCCCAGTATTAATACATTTCTAAAAAATATCAATTATTTGAAAAATTTTGTTCGATAATTTGTTGCCGTTTTGTAGGTAGAGATGTAATCCTGTTGCTATAAAAATTTTGAGATTTTTGATAAAAAAATCAGACAAGTAGTTTTGACAGTCCTCACTTGAAGTTAATCTCACACTAACCAAAAAAATTCTGAAGCGACCGAAACAGGTAAAAATCTGAAGGTGCAAAGTCAGGACTATGTAATGCATCCACCATGGATGCAACAATTCCCAACCA
Source organism: Parnassius smintheus behrii (assembly GCA_036936625.1). Taxonomy (NCBI): domain Eukaryota; kingdom Metazoa; phylum Arthropoda; class Insecta; order Lepidoptera; family Papilionidae; genus Parnassius; species Parnassius smintheus. The sequence goes on from JAUPFT010000007.1 coordinate 16,677,755, forward strand.
AGCTCTCTCAATTTTTGCTGAGTGTCCAAATATATGTATGGTATGACGTTCACGATGACGATGACAAAGACGATAACGATGATAATGGCGATGACAATGACGATGACGATGACGAAGTCGATGATGGTGATGATAATGCCGATGATGATGATATGATGATGAACGTGATAATATTGGGATAAGGGTTCGGGGTGATGATGATGATGACGATTAAGATGATGATGACACAGACGATGACGATAATGATGATTATGATGATGACGATGACAATGACGATGACAATGACGATGACAATGACGATGACAATGACGATATCGATGACGATGATGATGACGATGATGATGATCACGATGACATGACGATGGGGATGGAGTTGATGATGATTATGACGATGATGATGATGATGATGACGACGATGACGATGACGATGGCGATAAACATAGTGATCAAAGTGATAATATTGTGATAAGGGTTAGAGGTGTTAGCTTAGCTACTTTATTACTGTACGTTATTTTACCTGGTGTTATTGTCCTTAGTGTTTTAAGAAATGTAAAAGTAATTTAGTTAACAGATGGCGGAATTATCGGACAACAGCTGAAAACACTGCAACCGATAATTTCGCTCTTAGAGAGGGAGGAGTTATGCAACCACAGGACCATAGGGTTGTTACGGTTTGTACCTAGTGGTGGCTGTACAAGCATTAGACAGTACCTATCGTTATTATCATTAGTGTTTTAAGAAAATGTAGAAGTAATTTAGTTAACAGATGGCGGAATCATCGGACAACAGCTGAAAACACTGCAGCCGTTAATTACAACTCTTAGAGAGGGTAGAGTTATGCAACTACAAGATATTATGGTTGTTACGGTTTGTACCTAAAGGGGGCTGCATAAGCATTAGACAGTATCCAGTGACTATAGAATCAGCGCTTTTGGTTGCATGAGGTATCAAGACGAGCTCGTGGGTGCGGCCAATTCGTTTTGACATAGGCTTCTCTCAAGACGTATTAATTAAGTAGTATAATTATAACCGTCATTAGAAATAAAATAGAGACAATGACGATGACAATGATGACAACGATGACGATGATGATGACAATGATGGTGATGATGATGATGTCGATGACGATGACGATTGTGATGGCGATGATGATGACTTTGACGATGACGATGACAATGACGATGACAATGACGATGACAATGACGATGGCGATGACAATGGCGATGACGATGGCGATGATGATGATGATGATGATGACGATGACGATGAAGATGGCGATGGCGATGATGATGACTTTGACGATGATGATGATGATGATGATGACGATGACGATGACAATAACGATGACGATGACGATGGCGATGATGATGACAATAACGATCACGATAACGATGAACATAGCGATCAAAGTTATAATATTGTGATAAGGGTTAGTGGTGTTAGCACAGCTACTTTGTTATTGTACGTTATTTTCTGAGATTCCGGATCCTGAGCAAGATAAAGAATTGTGTGATACCATCGTCCGAAATATGATTCACGGTCCATGTGGAGCACGAAATTCGATATCGCCATGTATGAAAGAAATAAAATGTAGAAAGAAATTCCCTAAACGGCTATTAAAAGAGACAGTGCACAATGACAATGGCTACCCTTTATACAGACGCAGAGCTCCAGAAGATGGTGGCAGGAAAGTTACAATCAAATCTTGCTCTGGAGCGTTCGAAACCTTAGATAACAGCTGGATTGTCCCGTACTCGCCCATTCTATGTAAAATGTTTAATGCCCACATTAATGTAGAAGCATGTAGCTCTGTCCGCGCAATCAAGTATATCTGTAAGTACATAAATAAAGGAAGCGACCAAGCAATATTTAATCTCAGGAATGAAGGTGAGGCAAATCCCGTTAATGAAGTACAGACCTTTCAAGCAGGTCGTTATGTCAGCAGTAACGAGGCAGTGTGGCGTCTCCTTGGCTTTCCTTTACACGAAAGGCACCCAACAGTTACTCACCTTGCTGTGCACTTAGAAAATGGAGAGCGTGTATATTTCACCGAAAGAAATTTCCAAGAAAGAATTGCATCACCGCCAAAAACTACACTAACAGCCTTCTTTCAACTTTGTCAAATCGACCCCCTTGCAAAAACGTTGTTATATTCTGAAGTCCCCCGCTATTATACTTGGAACACGTCTAGGAAGGAGTGGAAACGTCGTATTTAAGGCGCGCCTGTTCTAAATTGGCCCGGTGTAAAGTCATCAGATGCCCTTTGTCGTGTGTATACCGTCCATGTAACTAATTTTGAATGTTTCTGTTTACGATTGCTGCTGCACCGTGTTCGGGATCCTACAGGATATAAAGACCTTAAAACTGTCAACGGTCAGTAATGCGCAACTTATAAAGAAGCATGTGAAGCTCTGCATCTTTTAGAAAACGATAATCTCTGGGATGAAACCATGGAGGAAGCTGTGCAGTGCCAGTCACCAGTCAAAATTAGGGATCTTTATGCAACTCCCATATCATCTTGTGGGCTACCTAATGCACATGAATTGTGGGTCAAATATAAAGAGAACATGGCGGAAGATATTTTGTGAAGGTTGCAGCAGACACACACGAACATGACATACAATGAACACATTTATAATGAAGCCCTTGGAAAAATTGAAGATAAAGTAATGGCAATGGTAGGCAAAAAATTAAGCGACTTTGGAATGATAAGCCCTCAGCGTACAACCGAAAACGAACTAAGTGATGAAATTACGATATACCAGCGTTGCAGCAGCAAGTAGCCGAATTCGTACCCCGCTTGCTTCCCGAACAAAAACAAGTTTTTGACAAAGTATTAGGACAAATTGAATCTGGAAATGGTGCATTTTTCTTTTTAGGTGCCCCTGGAGGAACTGTGAAGACATTTTTGTTAAATTTATTATTAGCGCAAGTTCGGAAAGATAAAAACATTGCTGTGGCCGTAGCTTCGTCCGGTATAGCCACCACGCTGCTAAGCGGGGGCCGCACTGCACATTCTGTTTTAAAACTCCCTCTAAATCTAGCCCAGGAAGAATCGCCGATCTGCAACTTTAGCAAAAATGGTGCACGAGGTATAATGCTACGACAATGCAAACTTTTAGTGTCGGACGAAAGTACAATGTCGCATAAAAAAGCTTTAGAAGCACTAAATCGAACGCTCCAGGATTTGCGCAGCAATACCGATGTAATGGGAGGAATGGTGGTTTTACTGGCTGGTGACTTTCGTCAAACTTTACCTGTCATTCAAAAGGGCACACCTGCAGATGAAATTAAAGCATGCCTCAAGTCGTCTATTTTATGAAACAAGGTGACAAACTCCAGTTTAACTACGAATATGAGAGAACATTTGTATAATGATATCAATGCTGGAAACTATGCTGACACACTATTAAAATTAGGTTGGAAACGGATGCTGAGGTCTGCGTTAAATTGACGTGAGATTTTTGTAATTTAGTACAGAGTCATTCCGAATTAATTGCGAGCGTTTATTCAGATTTAACGAACAACATGCATGAAGACAAATGATTATGTAAAAGGGCGATTCTTGCACCAAAAAATGAGAGCGTTAACAAAATAAATTCAGATATAAAGGGTGTCTCAGCGCCGATTTTAAACTTTGAATATTTATATAAAAAAAAGAATTGTGTTTATAATATTTTAATTGTAGTAAATTATAGTACATTAGTGCGAATTTTATGTACGGAATATTACACCGTCAAGATGTCTTCCATCACGACGAATGCACTCTTCAAAGCGGACTAACGAATTTGCAGAAACACGCTGCAGAACGTCAATTGATATGGCCCTCACTTCTGTCGTTATTTTAGTCTTCAGCTGCTCTAAATTCATAAGAGGGGTATCAAAAACTCTTGCTTTAAGATAACCCCATAAAAAAAAGTCAGCTGGGGTTAAGTCGGGAGATCTGGATGGCCACAATATGTCTCCAAAGCGGCTTATGATTTTTCCCGGAAACAACGCTTTTAGTGTGTCCATGGAGACCCTAGCTGTGTGGGCTGTGGGTCATCTTGCTGAAACCATACACCGGACTCATCAACATCCTCTTCTTGCAGCTGCGGTACAAAAAAGTTATTAATCATGTCGATATACCGCTCGCTCGTCACTGTAACCGTTGCACCTCGATCATTCTCGAAGAAAAATGGCCCGATGATTTTCTTCGCCGATATTGCGCACCATACAGTAACTTTGGGGCTGTGTAATGCCTTCTGATGTTTTTGTTTTGGATTGCTGGGTGACCAGTAACGGCAATTTTGGCGATTGACGTACCCTTCGAGGTGAAAGTGTGACTCATCGCTAAAATAAACATTGGACATCCCATTTTCCTCTGAAAAAATTCCTAACATCTTCTGACAGAAAATTTTTCGCTTCTTATAGTCTTCTGGTTTGATTTTTTGAACTATTTGGATTTTATAGGGATGTAATTTTAAGTCTAAGGCCAAAATTCGTTGAATACTTGAACGATGAAGATTCAAAGAGGCAGCATGTTTTCTAACTGATCGTCGTGGATGCTCCGCGACCGCAGCGGCGACGCGCTCGATGTTTTCAATCGATCGAACAGGTCTAATTCGAAGGCCAACTGAATGTTTCATTAAACATCCTGTCGCTCTGAACTTTTTTACCCACGACTTAATTAACTGAATACTCGGGGCATCACTTAAACGGCGGATTTCATAGCGATTACAAAACTTGCGCTTTGCTTCCCTCAGCGAAAACTCGTTGCAAAAATACGCCTCTACTGCGTACGCGCGGTGCGCGCCAGACCACTGGGACATAGCGACTAAAAAGCCCGCACTAATCACCTACCGAACGCAACCTCTCCCCTCCCGCTAACCCCGCCGGTTGCCGAGAAATTGGTATTTAAAGTTTAAAATCAGCGCTGAGACACCCTTTATTAAGCGAAGTAGTAGGAGAAATAACAGAGTATTTGTCAGTAGACACAGTTATGGACACAGAACATAGCACTTCATATCCCGTAGGGTTTCTAAATTCTCTAGAGTTGTCAGGTGTGCCCTCACATAAGCTTCAATAAAAATTAGGCGTCCCAGTCATGCTAATGCGAAATTTAGATGCTTTTCGGTTATGTAACGGGACAAGGCTGCGTGTGACACGTCTTGGACGGAACATAATCGGTGCTACAATTTTGACAGGCGTAGGAAAAGGTGAAAATGTTAGTATACCACGGATCCCTACAATTCCGACAGATCTTCCTTTTCAATTTAAAAGGTTGCAGTTCCCTATTAAGCTCAGTTTTGCAATGACAATTAATAAAGCGCAAGGGCAAACGTTACAGCTAGCAGGGGCCAACTTAGAAAAACCGTGCTTCTCTCATGGTCAGCTGTATGTAGCACGTTCGCGTGTATCAAATGCCCAGAATCTCCTTTCTTACCCCGAATGGAAAAACATATAACGTTGTGTACAGTAGCGTCTTAAAATAGTGTTCAGTTAGGTTTTTTTTTTTTCAAAATTCCCACAATCAATTAATCAGAATTCCCACAGATCTTCCCTTTCAATTCAAAATTTCCTATTTAGCTCAGTTTCTTTTCAATTCCAAATACTGTACCTCTGATGGACCTATTAAGCTCAGTTTCCTTTCAACTCAAAAGGCTGTATCACTGACGGATCATTTATTTGGCTCAGTTTCCTTTCAATTCGGAAAACTGCATCTCTAACGAATCAATTTAGCTCAGTTTCTTTTCAAAAGTCTGCATCTCTGACGGATAATTATGCTCAGTTGCCTTTAATTAAAAAATATCCCATTTCTATTTGTAATAAACAGGCTATTTTCATGCTTTCCTATACACTGCGTTTCAAAACATTTAAATAGGCTGACGAATCAATTTTGCTCAGTTTCCTTTTAATGGCTGTATCTCTGACAAATCTATAAAACTCAGTTTTCTTTCAATTCAAAAAGCAATGGATAGTTCATTTCCCAGTGACCATGTGGGCGAAGCCGCGGGTAACAGCTAGTATTTAAAAAATATTTTTTTTAAAAAGCATGTGAAAATTAAATGGTTGCAAGATGTTTGTGACGAAAATAATACTATCATAGATATAAGTTGCTTGGGAGCTCCAAATTTAAATACTCTTTGTGAACTTTATTGTAAAGATACTTTACTGTATAACTAACTGTTTTACTCATATGAAAATATGTGCGTTAAAAATGTTTAATGTACTAAGAAATGTTGTTTTGAAAACAAAATGATTGTTTGATTTCCAATAAATTATATGTAAATAAGCACTTCATCTTTTAATTTAAACTACTTTTAAGTTCGAGAAGAAGAAGAAAAATAGTTTCAGACCGCTAACGATTAGTACTTATTATTAAAATGACTGTTTTTTTGTACCACCTTGCATTTTTAACGATGAAATAGATTAGCCTTCATATTTTGTTGTTATATTATTGAACCAATTTGTATTTGAGATTCCGAATGAAATGGTATTAGAAATGGAGCAAAGATAAAAAAAGCGGATCGAGAATTAGACTAAAAATTTATCTCTAATGGAGAGAATTGGGGCCTTCAGCGGCATGTAGCTCAAGCGAAACGTGAGCAAGTGACGCCTAGGCCCCAATTCTCACCTACAGAAATAAAATTGATTTTAAATTACTCACAGACTCTGACACAAAATTCACTATTTGCCTTCAAAAATATCCCTTACAAAATTTTTTCCATAAAAGTAGTAGGTATCAAGTTTCGCCACTTTGCTACACAAATTTCGTGCCTCTTCAAAAATCTCATGACGAAAACGATGAAGACGAAAACGATAACGATGATAATGGCGATGACAGTGACAATGATGATGACGATGAAGATGACGATGATGATGACGATGACGATGACGATTATGATTATGATGATGATGACGATGACGATGATTATGATGGTGATGATGACGATGAAGAAGATGACGATGACGATGATTTTGATTATGGCGACGATAATAATGAAGATAACGATGACGATGATGATGATGATGATGACGATGACGGTGACGATGACGATGACGATCACGATGATGATGATGACGATGACAATGATAATGACGATGACGATGACGATGACGATGACGATGATGATGACGATGACGATGACGATGACGATTATTATGATGAAGTTGATGATGACGATGATACTGACCACGACAGTGACGATGACGATGAAGATGAGTATGATGACGTTGACGATTACGATGACGATGACGATGACAATTATGCTGATGATGATGACGAAGACGATGACGATGATGATGACGATGACGATTATTATGATGAAGATGACGACGACGATGATGATGAAGATGACGATGACGATAATGATGACGAGGACGATGGTGACGATGACGATGGTGATGACACTATCGATGATGATGACGATGACGGTGACGATAGTGATGATGACGATAATGATGATGACGATGACGATGACAATGATAGTGATATGATGACTATTATGATAACGATAACAATGACGATAACGATGACCATGACAATGATAATGACAATGACGATGATGATATGAAGATGATGATAATGATGATGCTGTAGACGAGGCCAAATACGATGATGATGACGACGACCATGACGATGACAACGATGCTGATGACGACGATGACGATGACGATAACGATGATGACGATGACGACGATGGTGATGATGACGATGACGATTATAATGATGAAGATGATGACAACGATGACGATGATGATGACGATGGCGATTATGATGATGATGATGACGATGACAATGATAATTATGATGAGGATGACGATGACGATGACGCTGATGATGACGATGACGATGACGATGACTATTATGATGATGATAATGATGACGATTACTATGACGATGACGATTATGCTGATGATGGTGATGACGATGACGATGACGATGACGATGATGACGATGATGATGATGATGATGACGATGACGTTGATGATGATTATGACGATGACGAATACGATGACAATGACGATAACGATGATAATGATGATGATGATGATGATGATGATGACGATTATAATGATGAGGATGACGATGAAGATGACGATGATGATGACGGTGACGACGATGGCGATAATGATGACGATGCCGATGACAATTATTATGATGAAGATGACGATGACGATAACGACGATGATGATGATGACGATGATGATGACGATGATGACGATGACGATGACGATGACGATGACGATGACGATGACGAGGACGGTGACGATGACGACGATGACGATGACGATGGTGACGATGATGATGGTGATGACGATATCGATGATGATGATGATGATGACGATGACAATGCCGATGATGATGATGATGATGACGACGATAACAATGACGATAACGATGACGGTGATGATGACGATGATGATGATGACGGTGACGATGTCGATGACGATTACGATGATGATGATATGATGATGATGATGATGATGATGATGATGATGATGATGATGACGAGGACAAAGACGGTGATGATGACGATGACGACGATGGTGATGATGCTGATGACGATGATGATGATGACGATTATGATGATGAAGATGATTACAACGATGACGATGATGATGACGATGGCTATTACGATTACGATTACGATGATGACGATGATAACGATGACGATGATGATGACGATTAAGATGATGATGACGATGACGGTGACAATGACAACGATGATGACGATGGTGATGATGACGATGACGATGATGATGATGACGATTATGATGATGATTATGATGATGATGAAGATGACGATGACGATAATGATGATGACGATGACGATGACGATGGCGATGATGATGATGAAGATGACGATGATGATGACAATGGTGATGATGACGACGATCACTAAACATAGAAATAAAGACGCGTCACTAAACACACTAGAATAATTCTTTAGTATGCCAAGTATAGCAAACTGCGAGTAGTGGGTTTCAGTAACTACTATGCCACTACTAGTATCCACTGGAACAAGCTGTTGAACACTTTCCTGATCTTTGCTTACTAAATCCAGTTTATAATGTATATTTGTACTTAACGTCACCATTTTCACTACACTAGCTTTTTTTAGTTTATATGTCATAGTACTCTTCATTCCATTGCATCGATAACAGTTTGAGCGAAATGTTGTATTTTCCCTAAGTGACCTCTTAAGATACCACGAGATGAAATAGGGCGAATTTCTTACGCAATCTACAGTAAATATAAACTCGATAGTATTGTGCGCAAAGCTGCTATCTGTGGCGGTATAAATAAATAACAGGGTTGTACTAACCCGGCTGCTTATCTGCCTATCTCGTCATAGGCTAAAAGGGACCTTATTATCTAACGACGTTTTATACGACTACTTAGTAGAAATACACTATGTATTTCTACTGAGAAGTCGTAGACGATTCTAAAGGTCATAAAATATAACGATATTATTTTTATAAATGACATGGGCGTCATTCTTATACTTTTCGATTCCTTGGTAAAATGTTAAGAGGATAGTACTAAAAATAAAAAAGACGTTTAAAAAAACTCACTGCTATCTCTTTTCTACGAAAGAATAACATTACTAATACTGTAGTTTTATCACTCCAAGAAAGATTACGAAATAAGTCGAATGGTGGATTCGAACCTATGACTTTCCACGTTTCCGCACCCATTATCATTTCTCATCTCCTCTGCCATCGTCATCATCATCTCATCTGCCGCTATTTGCTCTTGCTTGACGACTAGCGCTTTCACCCGGAGTAGCCAAACTATATTGTATTATTATATGATATTGTAGTATACAATATCATACACTGAGGTTATACCTATAGTACGTGAGGGAAATATGGTCATCCGGTTAATATGGTCACTTTCTTATAACTCTAAAACTAAGGTCTTGTTTGAATAGAAGGTTTTGTGATACGATAGCTCTTCATTGGTCAATCAAATAATAAAGGGTCCAAAGATCGATGCTATATCGATGCTATTTTGACAGTTGATATAAAAGTAAATATTTTAGGCGATTTTAGTATGGTGTACCTAGTTATTGCCAAAGCTTGTTTGCAATTTTTTTCCTTTATACAGGGTCATTTTTAATTTACTGAAGACATTTGGGGAATTATATTATTTACACCATAACAACAACATCTGTAAGAAAAAAAATATAATTCTTTAATTTTTATTTTGATACAAAAATAAAAATATTTTAATTTGAGCTTCTAAACGGTAATAGTCCTAGTTAGCAATAAAAAACGCGTGGCGAGGGAGGGGTGGAGGGGTGTAGGAGGCGACGATACTCATTTAAACTTGACTTAATTAGTAACCTGTGTCGTCAGTCGCCTTTGATGCGCCCACGATGGCCCGGCCACACTAAGGAGAAATGCCGTTAATTATCGCGTTGATGGACGTTGAATGTAGGTGTGGCCACGAATTAACGTGATAATTTTCAACGGCATTAATGCTGCGGCTACACTAACGAGCAACGTCAATGTCCATAAACGCAACAATTATTGCCTTAAATTTAACGCGATAAAATGAGTGGCTACACTTGAAAGGTCAACGTCGTTTCCCGTTGAACGGCATTAAATTTGCCGTTGAACGGCGTTAAATTTGCCGTTGTTAAATGTTTCGACCGGGGAAGGACCACGCTCTCACAGATAATTTTTTTAATTTATAATTTTTTCTCTTTCCCTTGGCCCCATGCTACGGACGGGGAGATATAATATGTCTACTCGTTATGGCAAACGGGGATATACTATAGAGATAAGATAATTTTATCTCTTGTCAGTGGATATAGGTAATCGGGGGATATAATTTTTGTCTCTTGCCCATGCTCGCAGGGTGGAAAAAATTAACCAAGGGATAAAATCTTTATCCCTTCCCCGAGGATATATTCTATCTTGCCCATGCTAGCCCGGCAGATCGCCAGACATCACACCAATGGATTTTCATTTGTGGGGGCATGTAAAGACATTAGTGTATACTGGTCGCACACTCGAAACCCGCGACATGTTGAAAGAAAAAATAATTTGGGCATTCGATCAAATCAAAATGAATACTCAACTTTTATCTCGTGTCGGTGAACAGTTAAGTTTTAGGTGTCACCTATGCATAGAATGTGGAGGTGATTATTTTGAACGCTATGTGCGCGATACTCACCGCCATCCGCGGACGAGTACCTCTAATTCTAATGTATAAATTTGTATTTTAATATTTTTATTGAACCCTTTTTACCTAAATATTTTTATTCAATTACTGTTGTAAAATGTGTGTTAATATCTCTATTTAATCATTATAAATATGTTATTGTTATATTTGTAATTATTTTAACCCGCATCCATTTTATAAATACAACTTGCATTTAATAAATAAACAATAGCTAATAATATTCGACATTTAATTTGCACGTGCTGCGAACCGAAAAGGGCAGGCGGCGCCTTTGATGACACCTGTATCGACGTCAATATACCTTTGGCTTGGCCTTGGTCTGCCGTACGTGCAGTGTTGGGAAATAGTTGGTGCGATATTATGGAGTTGCCAAGCTAGAAAATATTGTATTTTGGGTAGAATTATTGTATTTTTTTGCTAAAGATTTTTTTATTTAGTTAAGCTGTCGAAATCCAAATTTAATAGGTTTTTGCTATTTCTTTATATTTGCATAAACTAAAAATATGTTATTAAATGTTTTTTTATTAAAATAATAAAACTTAGGGCACGGAATTATACAATATGAACTAAACAGGAATGGAAAATTTGAAGTCGTCTTCTTCTTCGAATTCGAAATCTCGACGTGTAGATGTAGACGGATTTGACTGCCGAGGAGTTGTTGCATACAGTACATTGGAGACAATTTGATTTGCCAATTGTTTCCTGGGTTCAAATGATATACATTCCTAAACAAGACGATTTGCGCTTTTGGCAGCGATAACTACATTATTTGGTATAAGTACGTGACGCGTTCGTTCATACATTTTAAAGATGCGTGTTGCGTGTGAACTTATATTGTGTAAAAATAGGAAAATATTGTATAAAAGCGTACAATAATGAGAAAGCTATGTTATATGGTACAATTTAGTTTCGTGTAACAAATTATTGTAAGAATCCAATAATTATTGTACATTTCCCAACACTGCGTACGTGCGACTTTGAGGCGTTGCTAACCGCCGGAGGCGGCGTTGCCATCCGAAGGCAGCATTACTGGCAAGCAGTGATCGTAACAAACTACCTAAATGTTTATTAAAAAATGTCTATAAAATCGTAAACAAATTAATAGAATAATCAAATAGTTAATCAAATTGCTTTATGCAAATAAATAAAAACAGGCCAAGAGCGTGTCCGGCCACGCTCAGTGTAGGGTTCCGTAGTTTCCCGTCCGTCACAATAATTTTTCCCACTTATGAGTTTAAAGGTGGGTATCCATTATGTTCGCGCTCCAGCAGCGCTACGCGCTCCTGCAACTGCTCCCGTTAGTGGGTATTGTTGTTTCCATCTAAGTTCAAAATGATTTTCCTAGAAAGTCCTTATAAAGTTCTACTTTTCAGATTTTTTTCATATTTTCTAAACTTATGGTTCAAAAGTTAGAGGGGGGGACACATTGTTTTTTACTTTTGGAGCGATTATTTCCGAAATTATTGACATTATCAAATATGATTTTAGTAAACCCCTATTCATTTTCAAATACCTTTCCAACAATATATCACACGTTAGGGTTGAAATTAAAAAAAATCACTTTCCACTTTACATATAGGGGGGCTACCCTAATAAAACATTTTTTTCCAATTTTTATTTTAGCACTTTGTCGGCGTGATTGATACACATACGAGTATTGGTACCAAATTTCAACTTTCTAGTGCTAACGGTCACAGAGATTAAGCGAGGACGGACAGACGGACAGACAGACATGGCGAAACTATAAAGGTTCCTAGTTGACTACGGAACCCTAAAAAGGAGTATATGAAAAGTTAATGTAAATTTGTCATTTGGAGTGGCGCCCTGGTACCATAGGCACAGTGGTGAATAGTTTAGTAGGCAGTATAAAAAAGTACTTTGTGGGCAGTAGGCACTCGCGACACAATCAGCTGAGCGCGAGCGTCGACCGGCGCGGCGGCGCGTCGAAGAGGTCATACTTTATAATTACCTATTGCGCATATTTGTGATTTTTAAAATACAGACTTAAAAGGAGTCAGACATGATAATAAAAACTTAAAAGTAGCTTTTATGTAAATGTATTACATTCTGTAAAGAGTGATCTCGCTAAAATCGTTTGTAATTATGCCACCATTATATTCCCAAAAGGTCTTTAGTAAATTAAAAATGACCCTGTATTTTAATTAAAGTAGGTATACGACTTTGTGGTTTTGCCTCTGTCCTTCCCCTAGTTTTTGTTTTATGGGCTTCTATATTATTTTAGTTTGTAATAGTAGTATAGTTGTAGTACCAATGGGTCGGCTCGACCGGGGAAGGGCCATGCTCTCACAGATAACCAGCGCAAAATAGAAGGTTAGTGCTGTGTTTCGTATGATGAGCGTAGAGAAACGAAGACCCTTTTTACTGGAAACGAGGCATTCCATCTTAGTCCTCATGGGTGCGTTGTCACTCTGCATCTGCATTTTGATTCGTAATTGGGAATAGATGTAGATGTCTATGGGGACTGTGTGCTTGTTTGTCACTCTATTAAAAAACCGTACCTTATATGACTTACTTCCGTACTTACATCATCCGTATATCTGTATTCGCCAGAAGTGTGATTTCGCCTTCTTTCTACAGACTCGCTTGACTAAATTTGCCACAAATGTTGACGATAGTGACGTACCTACTTATCGTTCAGACCACAAGAGTTGGTGGAAATTCTACAACTTCCATTTTATTTAATATAAATGAGATGGCCAAAATGTGTCCCAAACTGTACAAAAATAAGGCTATTGCTATTAATATAAATGAAATAAAAAAAGAATTTTGAATAACTATTAACATTTCATAGCAGCTGTTAAAAAATAATCAAGTTTAAAAGTATTTAAAGTGATTTTTTCTCTTTGAAGTCACTCTATTTTTTTTTTGGAGTTTATGGTCTGGTATCTAGACCTTTAGGCCAAGTCTTGAGTATTTTTATTCGGTTTATTATAATTTCCCCGCTGTATTTTTTATAAATTTATATAGAGGCACGCAATAGGATCTATTTTTTAACATGTAGCAGCCAGGCTAATCAACCCTAAACGGCAATAAATAATATATACCCTGCTGCTACCATAACACAGAAGGCGAAGAAAACATTTATTTTCTAATTATCCCCGGCTACTGAGATACTGCGGGCTGCATATCGATGCGAGATAATTTGACGTATATATTTAACGTTCTAATAAAGAAACATGAAACAGCCGCAAATCAAGCCTCCGGTACGCTTTCGCTAGGGGGAGAGTGATGGAGCAGCCAGGCTAATCAACCCTAAACGGCAATAAATAATATATACCCTGCTGCTACCATAACACAGAAGGCGAAGAAAACATTTATTTTCTAATTATCCCCGGCTACTGAGATACTGCTGGCTGCATATCGATGCGAGATAATTTGACGTATATATTTAACGTTCTAATAAAGAAACAAGAAACAGCCGCAAATATCATTCAGCGCCACATCGTCTTCACGCGCCGCTATCGTTATGTATCCGTCGACCATTTTTGAAGCCGTTTCTTCAACGCCGCAGCTTCGCTTCTTCTTGCTGTTCCGGAGCTGTGTCCCTCACCGCCGCCGCTCACCGACTACGCGCGCGAGCTTTTTTTTTTCTTTGCGCCCGAAGCAAATATGGGCAACCCTCCGGAAAGCGGGGGTGAGAGGCGGTGAATGCTCATAGAATATCACACAGCCGGCTGTGTGGTTATGTGGAGACTTTTACCCACTAAACACCGCCTTTATGGATTGGCTTACCGATCTGACGAGAGATCTCTAAGCCGTATACGGACGCGACCCTCCTTGGCAGAAAGGAGTGCGCAAGCGGCGAAAAGCCGCTTAGAAGTGAGCCTAACTAAGGAGGATTAAGGGACGTGTTAAGTAGGCTCGGCCTGAAGCGCCATGAGGCAGTTCAGGTCAGTCGAAAGCTTGTTGGGGGGAGGGGGGATCTGAGAGAGAGTTTTTCGGCCTGCGCACACTATAGCGAGTGTAGAGAGGGGCTGCATAGGCAGCTGTCTCACGAATGAGATGATTTGGGTGGGACTCTGAGGCTTTGAAATATCTATCAGAGAGTGATTTAAGAAACTGTTGGATTGTTGGGAGCTCTAAGTCTCGGTGTAGGTCGGCATTACGGACATAATAGGGCGAGTTAGTGGCCCTACGACAGAATAGATTTTGGACTATTTGAAGTTCATTTATAACTTTGGGCTTAACATGTGCGAAAATGGGGGCCACGTAGGTCATGACAGGTCGTATGCAGACCTTATATAGGGTTCGCTTGTTGCGGAGGGACATTTTACTGTGTCTGCCCAACATGCGAGTTACCTTCTTGATATGGGGCTCGAAAGTGAGCCTTACATCAAAGGTGACGCCTAAATATTTGGCTTTTGTTTGCCAGGTTCCTAACATCCTGATTGGCGGAGTGGCAGTGAGAGGGCGTCGTTTATATTCGAAGCAAACGGCGGAGCTCTTCTCCGGGTTCACGTCGATACGCCATTTTTGGAACCAAGCTCCTAAGTCGTTAACTGACTTTTGGATCTTGTTCCGAATCTGTGGCAGTGAGTTGCCTTTAGAGTAAAGGGCTGTGTCATCTGCGAAGAGGGCTAATTAACACCGTTCGACGGGATAGGGATATTGTTGGTGAATAGTATTGTTACGCGCCTAAGTTGACGTCATGTACCCCGCACTAGTGCCATCTAGTGTCGGGGACGAGAGCGAGGGGAGCTTTCCCAAAAACGACATCACTAATCTTTCAACCGACAGCGCCATCTAGTCTCGGAACGAAGAACTAAGCTTCTAGAAGCTCACACTCGAACTCTCGACCCCTTGCGCGTGTTTACTTGAATATTCTGGATGTTTCGGTGCTAATTTGTATTTATAGGCGCTGCAAGATGCGATCGGGGAGGTATTGAATTCGGCGAGACAAGCGAAGCTTCGGAGCGGAATAAAGTGAATTACTGTGCTTAATTATTGGTGTTTTAAGTTTTAATTGGTGTAAAGAAAATTAAAGTGTTAATTTAGGTAATTCTATCGGCAATTTTTACTGTCACGAACCTCAATCTCGTAACAGTATAGGATTTGCAGTGGCAGTAACAGTGGCAAGCACAGAGCCTTGAGGGACACCGGCTTTGATTTGATGAGTAGAGAATAGCGTGCCTTCGTGTCTAAAACGAAAGGTACGATCCTTCAGATAGGAGGCTACAAGGCGGACGAGACGGTCAGGGAGGCCTAAGTCGTACGATTTGTAGATAAGGCCCTCGTGCCAGACTCTGTTGATGTTCTTTTGACGACGAGGATAAAACCCGCTGAGGATATATTCCACTATGCGGATTATGTTATAAGAGAGGTGAGATTTTCGACCGCGGTGTCTATTTTCCCCGTACTGTCGAAGAAAGGGTTATGGGAGGGTCCGGAGAGTCTATAGCCGAGGTTAGAGACTTCTTAAAGCCCTTCCAGTTGGTGTAGGTTTTGGAAATGGGAGTTGGAGGTGGCTGATGGTCAAGAAGGAGGGATACAGGACGGTGGTCGGATCCTAGATCGTCGAAATTTGCGAGACGTCAAAGGGCGCATTTAATTCCTTGGACGAGCAGAATTTATTTCTTAGCATCGCTTCGAATATAGAACAATTACGTAGTGAGTTTCAAGAAGTTCTAGATAACTATAATACTAAAAATTTAAAATTAAACCCTAATACAGACGTTGATTACGAGGCTTGGAACTCATTTGAAGATTTATATAGTCGTATTAAGTGCCAAATTACGAAAATATCCACATCGCCTTCCACTTTTACGTTTGAAAATAGATTTCCTACTAAATTAAAAACTTAACTTCCGCCAATTGAATTAATGTCATTTAACGGAGACATACGCCAGTGGTCCATGTTTTATCAACAATTTAAGACATTAATTCACGACAATTTACAATTAACTGATGCCGAACGTGTTTATTATTTGGTTAACAAATTGAGTGACAGGGCGTTATCAGTTTGTGCCGGGTTAGCCCCTACCGCAGAAAATTATTCCATTATTTGGAATGCGCTTATAAGAAGATATAATGACGAACGCACACTCGCATCTACGTATATTAACCAATTATTGGATTTAACACAGGTGAACGCAAACACAACAGGAGGTTATCATAAATTTATGGACAAATTTGATGCTTCAATTAACGCTCTAAAGCAATTAAAAATTGAGGACTTAGCTGATTTTTTGGTTTTAAATATTGCACTTAGAAAATTAGATCATGACACTGTTAAGTCATTTGAAATGTCTTGTCGCACAATTAGCATACCAAACTACGCCTCTTTAGTACAATTTTTATACGAACAGAATAGGGCTATATGCCATACATTTAATAATTCGCATACTTTATCTATATCCAATAAGATTACTGCAAAGCCCATTTCCGGTTCCTATCTACCGCCCTCTATGCCCAGCATGTGCATTCTTGTTAACGGACACACACAAGTTGAGAAGACACGCAACCAACCGCACCGCTTATATCTCTCATCATCGCTCCCGCCCTTGTGTAATTTGGACATTGAATTATACAAGCATATAGTAAAAAGTATAGACATTTGCAATAACGCTATATTTCGTGATTATCTGTGGAGTTGATAAGTGTGAAGACAGCCGGCAGCCATCGAGACACGAGGCAGATCAGCGGAAGTCCAGGTGGGTGCACATGCATTCCTTCACGTCCTTCCTATATCCCGAATTTAGGGGATTTGCAGTATCACGAATAAATTAATTCCATTCACCGCTCGCACCGCGCTAATATACAGTCCACTACTTTATTTAATTTAATAGCCGCACCGCATAAAATTATTTAATACATTTGAACCAGCAGTTTGGTGGTTAAAAACCAAAAACGCCAAACCTACCATATATTTTTTGGTCACTTCGGCCGGATTAAATTAATATTTTTTGTCGCGTCTGTCATTACGAAGAAGTGAATAACTTTTGATAGAGAGGCCTTTAGAGACCTTAGGGCTGAGATTGGTCTCCTGAAGGAGGAGAAGGTCGGCTTCGCGATCTCGAAGAAAGAGCCTAAGCTATGGGAGATTATTTCGCAAACCGCGGATATTGAACGAAACAAGCGACAAACCCTTTGGTTTGATACGACCGTGCGATGTTGCGGGAGCAGAGGGCTACTGCATAGTGTTTTTACAATGACCTTAGTAAATCGATGTGCTCAGCAAGAGCAAGGAGACGGTCCTGAGGGGACTGAGCAGCGCGCAGTTTACGCGCAAGGATATAATAGATTTCCCCTATATTGATCTTATTCATAGTGTTAGACACCAGGCTTAGGTCATCTGCTATAGGGTCTGCCTGTTTTTGTGGGGCGGCGGAGGGCCGCGGGATGTTTGTTGCCTTTGGGAACTAAGGATTTATTGGGAGCGGCGCATGCTGGGAGAGCGAAAGGCTCATAAGGGGCCGAGGAGGGCCCTGAGGTGGCTGGTAGGGTCCCTGAGGGGGCCGATAGATGCCCTGTGTGGGCTGAGATGAGCCCTGAGGGGGCTGAGGTAGGGGCAGGCCCTGGCGGGGCAAGAGCCGGGAAAGTGGGCGAGGAGCGCGAGGGCAGCCTCTAAAGTTAGCCGCGTGGCCTGTTTGTCCACATAGGACACATGCGGGTGGGGATTCGGCGTTTTTGGGCCGAGGGCAGTCTTTCGAGTGATAGGGTTCTAGGCACTTAACGCACCTGGGTGGGGCTGAGCAGTTGGCTGCCGCGTGCCCATAAAGTAGGCAGCGGTGGCACTGCGCTAGGTAACCGCGCCGGTGTGGGGCTTTGACCCTCACACGCGACAGGCCGCACACAGTGCGCACCTCGCGGAAGATGGCCTTCGCCTCCGGCACATTGGTGAGAACGAGGAGGGCGACGTTAAATCTCTCGCCCTTGCTGCTGTGCATCTTGTGCACAGCCTCTATGGGGAAGCCTTGGGACTCAGGGTCTTCCAGAATGTCCTCGTTTGCGAGTTCATAAGGAACTCCGCGGAGGACCGCCTTGACTTTCCTTTCTTCGGCGTGAGCGTATGTGTGATAGGACACACACTCGGCCGTGAAGAGACGGGTTATGTTCCGGAAGTCTTCTATAGACGCCGGCATGATTTTGATGGCCTCGCCGACATTGGTGGCTTTGACATATTTACACATGGTTAGACATCATTTGCACTAGTTCAGCGGATCATGTTTTATATCATGATCAACTGGCTGTTCCCGCGTTTACTCGACATGATCTTTTGGTCATGTCGTATAAATTAAAGCCTCCCGAGCCAAAGCCAGTGACACCATTCGACTACACCGCGATGCTAAGAATATAGAATGGGGCCCATTGCTGGATGCAAATAATATGAAAGACAAAATTGCTCATTAGAACACCCAAATTGAACCTGTTCGATAGGCACGCACCAGTTCGAGCAGTCAGGTTACGCCGACCTCCTGCACCGTGGATAACTGACGAAGTGCGTAGAGCAATGAGAAGAAGAGATCGAGCTTTTCAAATTTTTATAAAGAATCGGAACAGTACCACCTTTCAACAATATAAGCGAGCACAAAACCGCTGTAATCAGGTGGTAAGAACAGCCAAACGCCCCTACTTATATGCCGAAGAGGAGTTTGAAATACCACAATAGTATTTCAAACTCCTCTTCGGCAGATATATGGAAGTTCCTTAAATCCCTGGGATTTGGAAAATCACATTCCAATTCTCTAATCCCAAATATTTCACTCAATGACTTGAATATACACTTCTCTTCTACATCACGTCTGCATTTGACCACCAAAGCTACGACTCTCCAGGAACTTAATTCCATGCCTTTGTTATCATGTAATTCTTTCGACTTCAGTTCAGTGACTGACGATGATACTAGAAAAGCCATACTTTCAATAAAATCTTCCGCAACCGGATATGATGAGGTTAGTAGACCTATGATACTTCTCATACTCGATATTATTACTCCAATTCTCACTCACATCATCAATTTCTCCCTCTCTACTGGTATTTTCCCTAAGTTATGGCTAAAAGCTTTTATCTTGCCTGTTGCGAAGGTACCCAATCCATCCCTACCCTCCCATTTTAGACCTATTTCTATACTGCAGTTTCTTTCCAAAGCCCTTGAAACATTGGTACACAAACAAGTCACCTCTTTCATTTCGAAATGCAACTACCTTAGTACATATCAATCTGGCTTCCGCCCGGGACATAGTACCACCACAGCGTTACTTCAAGTTACAGAAGATTTTAGAGAGGGCATGGAGATGTCATGTTTGACTGTTCTGGTCCTTATTAACTTTTCAAACGCATTTAATTGTGTCGATCATGACTTACTCCTTGGATTACTTTCACGTCTTAACTTCTCTCCGTCAGTACTGAACTGGTTTTCCTCTTATCTTCGCGGTCGCCAGCAGGCTGCTCGGGCTAGTCAGGATTTTTCCGACTAGTGCGATCTATATCTAGGTGTACCGCAAGGCCGCATTCTCTCTCCTCTCTTGTTTTCGTTGTTTATCAATCTTCTAACTACCCACCTTCAATGTTCTTACCACCTCTATGCTGACGATCTTCAGTTGTACTCACAAGCGTCCTCGGTTGAAATTGCTACCGCTATTGCAGCTATTAATCAGGACTTACAACGCATTTCAGACTGGTCACAGCGATTTGGTATAACGGTAAATCCCAGTAAATGCCAGGCGATTATCATTGGTAGTCGTCGATTGGTGTCACAACTTAACATACCTGATCTACCATCCATTTGCTACGAAAACTGTGTAATTCCTTTCTGCACTAGTGTCAAGGATCAGGATTTAATTATTGACCCGACCCTTAGTTGGAGGTTACAGGTGTCCGAGATTTGTCGTAAAGTCACAGGCATACTTCGTTCCAACTATCGTCTTAAGTTCTTTCTGCCTCCTTCAACTAAGCTTCTACTCATCCAATCTCTAATTCTTCCATTATTTGACTATGCCGATGTTTGTCTTTCTAATATCTCTCAGGAGCTGCTAAGCAGGTTGGACAGGTTACTTAACAACTGCATACGATTCATCTTTGGTCTGCGCAAATACGATCACGTTTCAGAATTTCGCTCGTAATTAAAGTGGTTGACTATACACCAGCGCAGAGATTTTCGAATGCTGTCCTCTCTGTTTTCAGTTCTTAATGATTCTTCCTCACCCCTTTACCTAAAAGAAAGATTCCAATACCGTAGTGACACTCATTCTCTCAATCTCCGGTCTTCACACAATTTATTACTGTCTACTCCTCTCCACCATTCTGGGTTTAGGTCAAATTCTTTCACATTAACTTTCATCTCCCTCTGGAACAAATTGCCTGTTGACCTGCGCATAATACCTGCTAAAAAACGTGTTTAAAAGAAAACTATACAAATATATCCGTAACCAACAAATTTGAGTCCACTTACTTTATATGTTTATAGTTATTTGTATATAAATTTATGGAGATATATATATATATATATATATATATATATATATATATATATATATATATATATATATGTGTGTAAGTGTATATAATTTATATGTGTATATATATATTTTATGTATGTGTAGCATGTACATTTTGAATTGAATGAGATCATGACAACTTTACTGCCCATAGCTCACTCTCTGTTCTACCCAAGGTTAGCTGGTAGAGAATGCCACATAGCATTAAGCTCGCTTTTTGTACAAAATCTTTGGTGCAATAAAGAATAAAATAAATAAATAAATATTTGAAACCCTTATCGTAGAGGGTTGTGGACAGCTGTGTAAATTTCCTTGTCTCTGAGAAAGACAGGGGGCGGGACTTGGCTTTTAGCCAATTTGGGAGCGCAGCGTGTTGCTGGCTTGGCGGTAGTGTCTTGTGACTGAGAGGCGGCAGCGTTTGGGGCTGCGGAGGTAGGAGCAACGATTGGGGCTTCGCAGGTTGAGGCAGCGGTGGGGGGTGCGCGGGCGGCGGCGGCGGCCGCCGGAGCGGGCGGAGTGCGGGAAGTCGCGGCACGCTTCGGGCCGCGCTTGGATTTCACTAGCGTGAATTGGGCTGTATCGGTGACCGTTCCTTCGGAGTCGGATGACTCCAAGGAGCCGGTGGAGCTGTGGGCGGTCCTCTTCCGGGAGGAGGAGGTAACGGACGTAGTGTCCGAGTGCTCCATATCGGAGTCGGGGTACGCGGGCGAGTCGGTCTGCGGGGCAGCCGCTTGGGTCGCGAGGAAAGCCGCGACGGCGGGCGGGGGGATAGGATCGTTGATTTGGATGGTTAGGCCTGAGGCTTGGACGAATTGGGCGACCATGGCCATAAGTTGGCTCGCGAAATTGGTCATGTCTATGGCAGACATGTTGATTTGGACAGGGGGGTGACGATTTAAGTCTAAGAATCTAGAGGTCCCTGTTCTGAGAAGAACAGGGCTTTGGGTGGCAGATGGGGAGGACTGACACTCTATTCCCAGAAGCTGGGGTTCCTATGTTCTGACAAGAACAAGGGCTCGCTCTGAGAAGAGCAGGAGACGATCTTCTAAGAACAGTAACAAACTACAAAAGTAACAGTACAATAATAATAAAACAATAACAGAAAAAAATTAAAAATAAAACAAAACAATAAAAGCAAAGCGCGCTCGAACCTCCCCGCCAAAGCGAGGGGGCAAGAATGGTGGCCGGCCTGCACAACTTTTATAGCCCAGTCCAGCAACGTAGCGTCTTTTTGACAGCCCACAGAGAACGAATTTCTATTTTCAATGTATAATGTATGTCGAATACAAGTGTGTAAAAAAAGGTATAGTAATACATTTGATTTTGTGCTTCGCTTCACGAAGATTGTATATAAATTATACATCACATTATTATATTAGGTTAATGGAAAATCATAAACAGAGTTTGTGACAACGTAAATAATAATAAAATTATATTTGTACATACATATACATATTGTATGTATCTAATATATATATATATATATATATATATATATATATATATATATATATATATATATATATATATATATATATATATATATATATAAAATAACATTTCTATTTGCAGAACCCTTGTTCGATATTATATTTTCGTTATTTATTTTCTTTGTTATCTCATAACATTACTATACATCTAAACTGGCTCGTTAAACGTTCTTTAATATTCTAAAAAACGTAGTTTATAGTGTAGAAACATATGCAGCCCTGAAAAGGGCCCTTTATGAAAGTGAAAGAACGTACGGTTAAACCAACACAATCGTCAACTTACGTGTAGTTGTTACACTACACTAACAATTGAAGACTAATGTAATTAAACGTAGTTCACAACACAATCGGTACAAAAGTAGAGCTTATTAAGCTCGCTCTCCGCGAATTCTGCGCGCCAACTGTATGTCTTTCGGCATAATGGTAACCATTAACAACGAGAAGATATACACGAGTCTCATGCCGGCAAATGGAACGCACATAATAGTTGTATTTTGATTAATCTTTATTGGTCATAATGTAAGAATTGTAATTGGCTAGGCAAATAAAAATTGTTATTATTGGTAATCTAGCGACGTAGCCGGACATATAAATATAGGCAGGGTTAACGTAAAAATATATTCCATATTCCATATTCCATACACCGTTCGTCTACACATAAAATAGTAGTTTAATTTCTCCGCCACTAAACCACTCGGACTCCGTTAATAGTGGACCTCATATCACCACTATTACAAACATATCACTCAGGCGGCGGGAGGGATCTTGCACTGTCACTTGATTTTGCACTATGTCACTAATTTCACTGACAAGAATCAATCTGTCAAATGAAAAGCACTCACATATAAATATGAAATGTTCGATATCACCAACAGAATTATTGCAGTAGGTGCAGTAGCTGCTCTCCACTGTGCCCAACCGAGTCAGGTGGACCGGGACGGTGGAGTGACCAAAACGCAGTCTGTTTATAGTCGTAATAAAGTACCAACTGGCCATTTTCAGTTTGTTATACCATGGTGTTACAGGCAGATTTGCTTGAACATTTCCATACCATTTACACTTCTGTTCTTGGTCTTGTTTCCAAAATTCGATTCCCATAAGCTATTGACCTGGTAGTCAATAGATTGATAACAGTCGTCAAAGGTACTTTTACTATGGAGCTAACATCCAACATGTCGGTTCCATCACGTGCAATTTTATCTACTATATCATTTCCTGTTATGCCCCTATGTGATGGAATCCACATGAAAGAGACCTGTATACCCTTTTGTGCATAACTAAATAACAATTTTTTAATATTATACAAAATATAGTTTTTTTAAAGTCAAATCTGAGATTGGTTAAACTTTGGACCATACTTAAACTGTCCGTTAAAATTAAAAAATGATTAAAGCTATTTATATGTGCGATCCTTTTCAGGGCCTCGAGGTCTGCATATACCTCTGCAGTGAAAACACTGCATTTAGGGTCCAGAAGAAAACTTTGATCAATCTTGGATTGGTGATCACCAACAGCGCTGCGCACAAAGATATTAATTTATACGTGGTAGAGCCATGCTGCAGTTATATTAGATGTATAGTTGTAGCACGAATGAGTCGGCTCGACCGGGGAAGGACCACGCTCTCACAGAATACCAGCGTGAAATAGTAGCTTAATGCTGCTTTATTTCGTATGGTGAGTGTAGAGAACCGGATACCCATTTTACTGGAAACGAGGCATTCCATCTTAGTCCTCACGGGTGACGATGCATCTGCATTTTGATTCGTAATCGAGGATAGATGTAGATGTCTATGGGCCACAGCAACCACTTACCATCAGGTGGACTGTGTGCTCGTTTGTCACCCTACCCCATAAAAAAGAGAGAGCTCACTTTTGCTATTGTTTAATTACGTTTTTAAAATCTTCATTCATTTGTAGTACAATGAGAGGCAAAACTGGGAAATAACCTCGTAAAAGCTCACCTCCCGAAGTCTGCTGGGCCGATAATTGTACAGGAAAAGGTACTATTATTTTGAGGACATTATCATTACCAGATAACAACTTTAGTAAGTATCTCTCTATTAGTAGAAGTCTTCTGAGCCACAGTGGTATTATTTTGGTTTCAACTTCCATAGCTCGTATGGGAGTTGAACACATAGCCCCAGTAGTAATTCGCAGAGCTTTGTTTTTAATTGTGTCTAGTTTTTTTACACAACTACTATTTGTGTAGGCTAAACAACTATAGTCAAAGTGTCTTCTGACTATAGATTTATATAGCATACTTAAAACTTTGGAGTCTGCACCCCAAGTCACACCAGTTGAACATCTTATATTATTTAAGCACTTAAGAGAGTTATTTATAATGTGATTGATGTGTAAATCAAAACAAAGTTTGTTATCAATGACAACACCCAAGAATTTATGGTTACGTACAACTGAAATTGGATGATTATTGTAGAGTATGCCATTAGAGGGAAAATCTTTACTAAAAATCAAGCCTTTGCTTTTGTTGGGGTTAATCTGTAGGGCCAACCTGTCATTATATGTACCATTGGTCTAAAGCATTATTTATACTACAGCTTTATCTACATTATGGTCTGTAAAATATATTACAAGATCATCCGCAAATTGTAGAATATTTACACCTTCTATATTGACAAACTTAAGAATTTGTCTAGTATATCTCCATTGCTGTACAATATATATATATATATATATATATATATATATATATATATATATATATTGTACAGCAATGGAGATAATGTAGCCCCCTGCATTGTACCTTTGGAGACCTTTCAGGATGACCTATCATGTCAGAAAGAACTTGAACCAAAATGCCAGCTTCAACATTATCAAACGCACCTTGAACATCTAGAAAAACGCAAACCCAGGACTTATTATTATTAATTGGCATATTTCAG
The DNA here is from genome assembly GCA_036936625.1 of Parnassius smintheus behrii. Classification (NCBI taxonomy): domain Eukaryota; kingdom Metazoa; phylum Arthropoda; class Insecta; order Lepidoptera; family Papilionidae; genus Parnassius; species Parnassius smintheus. The sequence continues at coordinate 16,703,784 of JAUPFT010000007.1, forward strand.
ATCTGACAAGAAAGAGATAAAGCCGTCAGCACAACTTCGTCCTCTCCGGAAGCCATATTGAACATGTGGAATGATGTTGTTCGGCTCTACATAATACTCAAGACGCATCTTTATCATGTTTTCATTAAGCTTTCCAACACAAGATGACAATGATACGGGACGATATGAGTTAGGATCTTCAGGTGGCTTGTCAGGCTTAAGTAGAGGGATTACACACTGTGTTTTCCAAGATTCAGGAAGTTTTGAAGTGCCAAAGAGCATTAAGATTAGCTAATAGTTTTTTTTGAACGGACTGATTTAGGTTTTAAATCAAAATGTATGGACAATCATCTAAACCAGGGGTTGTGTTTCGTCTGGATTGTAAACTTGTACAAAACTCACTCTAAGTAAAGGGTTCTCTGAGGAAACTGGACTTCTGAAGGCTATTATTAATTTGAAAGTAACTTTCTAGATTATCAGTAACCCTACATCCATTTTGAGATAATTTCTCTAAGAGAGGGACAACAAATTCATCTTTATATGTTCTATTATTACATTTTATTCGGTTGAATAACTTGATGTATTTCCAAATAATATTAACAGGTGTAGTTCTGTTAAAAGTATTACAGATGTTCGCCAAACCATTGCGTTTATGTTCTGAAATGGTCTTTTTCTTAACAGCATTAAGTCTTTTGTAACTAATATAATTATCAGTGGTTGGATCCCTTCTGTACAGTTTTAAAGCTTCATAAATTTTAATAACACTCTGTTCACATGTGGTGTGGTGGAGTGAACCAAGGTGCTGGAGGTTTGCAACGATAGTTATTTGTTTTGACTAACTTTGGTACAGTATCCCTCTTAAGTGTATCAAGCTTTTCGATAAATTCGTTATATGACTGTAATGGATTCTCATTACTAACTCCAAAATTAGAAAAAGCGGTTGTAGATAGCTCATTGTATTTCGTCAATTCTATCTTGTTGTATAAGAATTTTTCAATGGGAAGATTAATTTGGTATCTATCAACGGACAATAAAACACGAGTAAGCGTAGGAAAATGATAGCTCCCCATACAATAATCATGCACCTACCCAGTGGCGAAGCCTCTGTACAAGCCCAGAAGCCCGTCTTGCCTCGTTAAGATGAATCAAATAATTATATCAAGTAATAAAATAACTCGTAAACTGTTTCAAACTATTTCAAATTTCCCGCGCACTCTGTTCGACCTCGTAGCCTTACGACTTACGAATACTGCTGTCATACATTTAAGGAGAGTGGAATTGAGCGATTGGTTTTCTCACTCGCACGCATGGGCTTTTTACCGGGCTTTCGAGAAGGCGATCGCTCCCTTTCTAACCTGTGGCAAAATGTTCTATAATAAAATATAACTACGACTGTATAAATAGCAATTAGTACGGAGATAAAAAGCCCGGCTTTTTAGTGACCATTAATTTTGTTCTAGCACTTTCGACTGCCTTCTTGGTCTAATGGCAGTAAACGCAATTGCTGATCATGTGGTCCCAAGTTCGAAACCCGAGTCGGGTCAAGAATCATTTATTGGGTTTTTCCGTCACAAAATTGTCAGTAGCAGTAGTATTAAACTTATTGTATACGTTAGTATTATTTTATGTTAGTATTATTACGCCGTTACCAAAATTCAATCTGGAACTTTTTAATATAGTTTTATAAATAAAACACATAGTTGTTTGAGTCTTTTAATGATCAAAAGTGAATTCTGACATCAAATAAATACTAATTGGAAATATCTTACGTTATTTGATAATTTATTGTAGATTAATTAAAAATTGTTGAAATGTAACTTTAAATTCAAAAGTGTAGCTTTTCAGAATAATCACGTGACTAGAAAAGCTATGCAAACCTGGTACGCGCGGTGTCATAATGATGGCACGGGTGACAGGATTTGCATGATTGTCACGCTTTTGTTTGTCAAAGCGGGACATTTTTACGTATTTTGGGGATAGCGCGACACAAACCTTTAAATCGGGAACGTCCCGCCTAAAGTGGGACGTATGGTCACGTTAGGTATGAAGTTAGTCGAGAGAGGAGGCGCGCGGCCGACGCCGATGAGCCGACGATAATATGTTAGCAATTTCACGTCACATTTAGTGTATTTTTTTAGTGTTTAGTAAACACTAAACATCGAAATGTGACGTGAACATGCTACTATTTACATTGTGTCAAAAAGTACTTTGTGCATTGTGTGTTGAGCTTGAGCGAATGTATTGCGAGTTTAAAATTTATGCTTTTTTAAAGATTTTTAGTGAAAAATGGAGGGAAATAGTGTTCCTTGTGATGAATTGAAGTGTGTTAAAGTGCTATTTGGTGAGGAAAAGGTAAAATCTTTAAACTTTGTTGAGAAAAAACGGCTTATATCCTCGCCGAAACCAACGTCTGATCTGTTCATTTCTCAGACTACTACTGATCTGTTCAGTTCTCAGACGAGTAAAACACATAAAGGGCCATTTAATAGATCTGTTTACAAAACTCATTGGATTGTTGGCTGCTCACATACCAATAAGTTGTACTGTTGGTGTTGTATATTCTTTTCCAACGACAAAACGGCTTGGAATACTACTGGATATGACGATTTAAATAACTTATCTGGAGCCATTAGAAGGCATATGAATTCTCAAAAACACATGAATGCGGTAATTTAGTTTATTAATTTTGGAAAAAATCGGATTGAAACATCTTTATCGCGCCAGTTATCAGAGAAAATTACAAAACACAACATGCGTGTTGATCACAACCGTAGTGTTTTTCAAAGATTAGTCGATATTGTTTGCCATTTAGCACAACAAGAACAATTTTAACCTGTTGGTCCTGGCTTTCAACAAAAACTTTGAAGTCCGTATTTGTACAATGTTCAGGATAAAGTCTCAGATAACCTGGCTTAAAAAACGGAATAAAGTCATCCTCGCCGCCGCCTACTTCAGGTCCACATTCCTTCGTACCTCTTTTACGAACAATTTTGGATTGTTTCAGAGTTCCACCTGGGTCCTCCAGTTCATTCATTTTGATAATTCACACAAAAACAGTAAAAATTATTAAATCGACCGCCTCGTTTGGAGTTTCCGCCAAAAAAAACAGAAGTCACTCTTTAGCACCTTTAATGTGGCCATATAATACTTAAAAAATCCGAGTAGGGACAAAACAATTGCTAGACTCATAAAAATACTTTATTTATGATATCTTATGTATAAAAACAAGCCTTCAATTAATATATCAAAATGATCGAAATACACTAAAGGATAGGATTTTATATATATATATATATATATATATATATATATATATATATATATATATATATATTGTTTAATACAGCAACAGCTTAAACATGTAGCGTTACATTATAGGGTAGGGTTATTTTACTTTAGTACTTGCAACACTGAATCTGTCCATCAAGCATCAAAACATTCAGTGTCAATGTCGATATCAGACTTGATCTGATTCACGTCTACTGACGTCTACCGACTTACGCGCCGTTTTTTGATATATGATATATGTACGCTTCGTATTTGTGTTTTATCGTATTTTACTTTTATTTCATAAATGCCGTAGCCCCACGCAAGTGCTCCACTAATTATAAACGGTGTAATACGTAAGTTTAATTATTTTCAGTCTAATATACTTCGATCAATAACAGTTATGTTACAAAAACTAGTTACAAATAATAATTTCAAAGACTGAAAAAAAGACGTGTGGCACTCGGGGACTGCCGCGGTAAAGCTATTGTATAGCATTTTTTATCAACTTATGCAATTATAATTAATTATTTATTTTATTTATGCAGTTAAGTCTTTGATATTAAATCAAGTTACACTTTTTGAGCGTGGTGACCGATAAGAAAACAATTTTTTTTCTCTTATTGTATAAATGAGAAGTTAATATTGTTTAAAATATTTTTAATATCTTACAATACATGTAGGTTATTCAGGAATTTTTATCATTCAGTTAGCAGCTAGTGTACACGCATACGACTAGTCGCACGCACACAAACACCGTGCCGAAGTCTGCCGAGTGCCGAAGTCTGCGCAACTGAAACTACGTTAGACGATGCACGGCTTTCAACGCCACACCTCCGTGCCCGTCGGAGTGGGGAGCGTGAGGTTTTTTTCGGTCCCCGCGCTCAAGGCCCGCGATAGAAGCTATGCAATAGCTTACCTGCTTTCCCTGTTTTTTTTTTTTAGCTAAACTCGTTAGGATACATCCTAATCATCATTCATATACATTAACCTATATAACACTCATGAATTGAAACTTTATTAATACCTACATTGTGTAATAATGATAAAAACCGACTGCCAAAATCAACTTTTTTTAATCTTCATAACTTGTGTGCACTGCTGCGTAGATACATGTACTTTTCTAATTCTTTAAATAGAAGATCTGTACTTTCAAATAACATAGATTTCACCTCTGTACAGTTTGGGGCACAGGTTCATACAGTTTTTGGCCATCTCCTTTTGAAGTATTGTACATATAGTTTGAACTTTCACTTCCTAGGAGTAATCCTGAGCTTATGGAAGACAGCTCGAACGCACCTGATCCCTAAAAAGTTGGACAGGTCTGAGCGACCTATCCAACTACAGGCTTATCACCATCGCCTCCTTGTTCTCTAAAATAATGATATCCATTGTAAATTGCCAGCCCATAAGGTACTTTGAGAACCACTGTCTGATTAGTCCAAGGGAGGCCTTGGTGTCTACTTTGGTCATAGCGAAGGCTTTCGATAAGCTTTGGTTTTTAGAAGTTTCGTTCCTATGGGCTTCCCGAGAAATTGTGCAATTGGATGATCATTTTTCCTGCAAATCAGGACATTATGATCATAGTAGAATGTGCCACAGAATAAATAATAGTACTACGACTGTGCGTACTCCGACTGCGAGTCTATTAATGCTAGTATTTCACAAGGCTGCTGCTATAACCTACGCTATTTCTTCTGTGTGTCAAACGATACCTTACTGTTACTGGTTGCTACACTGGTGATGCTTTTTACACCGGTCGTGCTAATATTCCTTGGAAACACATCATCGAGTGTCGGAAAGAACTTGTGTCTGAAGTAGTCTTATATAAGCAAAATCTCGGTTGGGGACGACACTGGTCCAGTTTAAACTTCAGAAGACACAGTTTTGCGCGTCTACCGCTAAAAAGAACCCTTTTTGTCGCATTTCCGCAATTTAAGGGTACTTCCCATGCTGCTTCAGCCAGCATGGGAATCCTGGGCATCGACATGTCGAACGACGTACATTTGGCCTCTAAAAATCTTGGCGTACTCAGCACGATGCGACAATATTTCATGCCGGCACACCGTCTACAACTTTCCAAGGCGCAAGTTCTCTTTCACATGAAGTACTATTCTCATCTCTGGACCGGGGCCCCCAATGCCAACTCCTTCCATTCAACCGCATACAGTGAAGTATTCATTTATATTCGTTAAAAAACTTTCGGGCGCGCCTCCAGGCACGTGCCTAGTTCGCCTTAAGGATAATTTGCCACTGGTGTGCTCCTGAATAATGGTTGTGTCACTAGTATTATGGTTGATCTAGAAAGATTTCCTACACACGACAGTTTCTCAGAATGGCCTACTCAGATTTCTTTCATTATTTTTTATAGATTTTACCCTTATTATATTATTTTTTAGTTTTTGAGCAATTGGCAAACTAGCTTGTATAGTTAAAATTGAATTATATATATTATATAGTATTTTTAAAGGGAAAGTGCCCATCAACTAGATCGTCATCGCAATACAGACTCACGTCACACAAAAAAAATTATTATAAAGTTATACACGTATTAAAGTTTTTATTTAGACTTTGATTTGGAATTACAGTGTATTTAATGTCACTTATCAATCACCAAGTAAACATTTGTTAAGTAAAATTACAAGTTACTTTATCGTACTCGCTTTAGTACTAATGCTAGTGCGTACATAGCCTGAACATGTTTTATTTTTTATTTTACCCCAACCTAAAGCCATCACTTATAAAAAAAATTGGTGTATTTTATACAAAGAATTATCAAAAGAAGCAAATCATAAATGTTTTAACAGCTCCTAATAGATACCGGACTGTTTGTATTTCGTGCGACAGAGATAACGCTCTACGAAGCCGAAATTAGCCGATTGTCTCTTTCCAAAGGTCTAGTGGAATATTTATCGCCGGGTACTGTATGCTTTTCTCTACCTCTTTCCACTTCATGCAGCTCGTATACTCACACTTGGATATCCGACGCAGTAATACCAGCCCTCTGTCACTATTGCTACCTGCTTGAAATAATTACCTACAATCGCGACGCACCCAGGATAACATACGCAGTCGGGGTTAGTACGTTGTAGGCGGTTAAATGTTAAAGTTTTTTTAACGCTATTTCCAGTCCGTACTGATTTACGTAATGATTTCTTATATTTACTTGAACACTACACGTTGATTAAAACTACTTTTACGAATTTTATCGCGTTTATTTTTTTTTTTTTTAATTGTTACAAAAAAGATAAATAAACGCGATAAAATCCGAAAGTAGTTTTAATCAATGTGTAGTGTTCAAGTAAATATGTATAAGAAATCATTATTTTAACGCTGTTTACGTAAATAGTTTTTTGTATATACTTGTTGAAATTGTTTTTGTTTAGTATTTAGTATATTTGATTGTAGGATAAAATAATTGGAAAAGTTTTACTGTCGTGCATGGATGCTAAATGACCAACAAAAGGTTTAGGATATATTAGTTTTTTATTTACCGTAGGATTTTAGTAGGAAGTTATGAAAGGTGAAATTATTTAATTTTAGGTACTTACAGCAAAAGAATTGAGTAATTAATAATAATAATAATAAATTTATTTATTGAGTAAAACCATATTGACACTGCAAAGTTGAAGCCCTGACTCCCGAACTAGCAATAGCTGTGTGTCCAGAATCAGTTACATCCCATTTCCATTAAGGGCCCCTTTTCCCGAAAGTTTAGGCATTTTACGCTATGAGACGGCTCGCGCCCGCGTTGCACAGAAGACGGCGCGACATGAACTTCGGTGACCTATGGAGGCGGGCGAGCACGCCACAGTATAAATAAATCAGTAGTTCGATTTTGTTAGCTATCCTAGGAATGTTGTTGATAAATAAATTAACTACTTATCCTATACTATTAAACGAGCAATATTTAATATATAATATTAATATATATATATATATATATATATATATATATATATATATATATATATATACATATATATATATATTTAAATGAGTTCCTCGAAAACGGCTCTAACGATTTCATGAAAGTTTCAATTTAGGGGTTTACGGGGACGAAAAATCGATCTAGCTAGGTCTCATGTCTGGGAAAAATCGTTTTCGCCCTATTTTCACGCATAAAGATTTACCCGCGCAGTATGTTTCGTAATTTCGCCGCTATTGTTACGTAGCCGAGCGGTTATAGTGTTGGCCCATGAAGTCTACGCTGAAGAAAGGTTCGGGTTCGAATCCCCATTCAGACTTTTTGTTTTCGTTTGATCAATTTTTATTTAATTTTTTTATTTGTACATTTTTTGTTGTTTTTTGTACTTATAATTTTTTTGTATTTTATTTTTGTATAGAAACGAAATTCACAGAATACATCTACCTACTAAGTTTCAAATATGTAGTCCGAATAGTTTCGGAATAAAAGGCTGTGACACACGGACGGACGGACGGACAGACATACATGACGAATCTATAAGGGTTGCGGTTTTTTCCATTCGGCTACGAAATCCTAAAAAAGCTTGAAAAGGCTTCTTTATAATCATTTACAAAAAAATATCCCATTTAGATTGCCAAGGGCCTTGGAGATCGACCCTGGTGATCCGAGGAATTTGGCCCGTGGTATGGGCATAAGAAATCTGACAATTGAAGAATACAAATAAGAATAATAGGTAAAACTGGAATGGAATAAATTTTACAAAATTTCAAAAATCAAAAAAAAAAATAATTACTAGAGTTAGTAGGTATGCAAAAATATAGGTGAATGTTACTATAGGATTTAAAATTCTTGTCATACTGACTTCGCTAGTCTGTGTAGCTTAGCTAGATTACAGTAAATTATATTGTGACGAATCCACCCACTAAATAGTGAAACATTAGAATACGAAAATAAAAATTGTCATACTGATTTAGCTAATCTATGTCCCAGTTAAAGTAGATATCTAATTATTTCGGCAACGACAACGTAGTCGCGAGCAAAAATAGCACAAGTCCTCCCTCGATGACGTCCGGCTGGACACTGGCGGCACTGGCGTGGTGCGCGCGAGTCGCTTTTTACGTATTTTATTTTATATAGAAAAAAATAAGTGCCAAATTATAAATCTATCCAACAATATCTCTGTCAAACCTGATTAGTAAATGAAATGTAAAATTTTCATAAATATAGCGTTCCCCTAATTCTCATAAAACTGAAAATGCTTTCAAAATCGATGTTACTTCTGATTTTTTTTTTAATCGAGTTAAATGTTTAATATTGTGTTTTAATCCAAAAAAGTCACTAGATCAAACGTTTATCTGTACTATATATTTTTTTAGGATTTTAAATATGATGATTTCTTTGAAAACAACACGATTTAGAAACATAAATTTGGGAAAAGGGGCCCTTAAATAACAATTACAAAATGGCTTATCGGCTTATCACAACTCAGAACAAGGTAACAAAAATAAATACAATTTTTTACAAAGCCAAGAAAAAATAAAAATATGTGTGTTGCATCTATGATCCGTACATGTTGTGCGTGTGTATGTGTACATGTGTTTGTGCATGTGTGTGCGCGCGTGTGTGTGTGTGTGTGTGTGTGTGTGTGTGTGTGTGTGGGTGGGTGAGTGTGCGTGTGCGTGTGTTTGTGTGCCCGGGTGAGTGTGTCTTACATCTCACACGCTCTACTGTGAAACGTTCTCGTCTTTTTCTAGTGGAGGGTAGATACGGTACCGCAAGTTTATGGTATTTTTAATACAATTATAGATATATAGTTGACGCACAGAAAGTACGTTTGCCGTTTTGAATAGTTCAGTAGTTGAATGCATAAATGGAAGGTATAATATTACTTTGAGGAGAGATCTTTGTGCTCGTTCAAGTTCTATTAAATTTGTTTTTGCTGCTGCCTCCCACGAACATATACAATATGTAATTAAACATTCCGCAATTGCTTTATAAATTTGTATTAAAAGTGTAAGTTCTGAAACAGTGCGCAATTCTCTAAACACATTAAACTAATTTCCTGAGTCTATTAGCAACAGATGTTATGTGCTATTTCCAGTTGAGCTTATCATCAATACTTATTTCTAGATATTTTATAACTTTTACTCTTTCAATTAATGAGCAAGTACATGATTTATTCTTGGTATTGACTTGTCGATAGCAAGGGTAAGAATGGATTTGTAAACTAAAAGATTTGGATGAGTTAATATTAGTTTTACTGAAGCACGTATATTTTGCTTTACTTGTGTTCAGTGTTAGCAAGCTATTTTCTAACCATGATGTAATAGTTCGAAGACCGTTTTCAGCAAGACGATGTACATATTCCCAAGACTCGCCATGAAACAGTATGACTGTAACATCGGCAAACATTTGAATATCAGCACCCTTGAGATTAGTTTTACTTACACAATTAATAATTTATCTTCAGAATACTTACGTACTTTATTACAAAACTTAGTTGAAATTTACTTCTCTGTCTAAGTAGGAATCTACTTTCATATCTACATTTGTCTTTTGTGATTAAAATATTATAAGTTATAATAACAAAAATACTTAAATTAAAATATTGTTTACTAAAAAGATTTTAACTAAGTAGAATACGATAACATTTCTGTTAGGAATCGTATTTGAGGTTTATTTGTCGTTTCTTCATAGACAAGCATCGCGATTCCCGATGAATGGCCTTGCAAGTTGCATCCGTTGGGCATCGCAGAACTCACATACTTAGATGCGAAAATATGGTCAGTCGATCATAGTCGGAATAGGTACTACACCTAAGTAACTTAATTAACATTTCACAATGTATTTTTAAAATCTTTATTGACATCTCTTAGTAATCACGGAAAGTCCGTCGTGATGTAGGAAGGGGAATAGATGCAAAGTATTATGGACACTCGCGCGCATCGATAAAGTTTTATTTATCTTGCGTGCGTGATTTATCTAATTAACCTCTCAAACGCCAAGCATCCAAAGGACAATGTCCAAAATCGCCCTATGCAATAAAAACATCAGACATACACGATAATTAATTATTTATTTTATTACATTTGTTGCAAATACTTTTATAACACGGTCTAGCTGCATGCCAAAATGAAAATATTACAAAAGTATTCTATTCGACTTATAACATTAATCGCCGCCATCTTCACCAACGTCATGTGGTGTATAAAATTACTAGGGTCGCCCAATCGCTTATAATCGATCTTTTGAATTTTTAATAAACAGTTGCATATTTTTCATTTCAATCATATTTTGAATTTATTTCGAATAAAGTGCAAATAGAAACTACAATAAAACAATCAACCACCATTTCTTTTTGTTATTCCCTAAAAGTATAATTTAAAATACCTACTATGATAATACTTTAAAATACCTACTATGATATACTACAATAATACCTAATGAATGAGGTTAAACTCGAAAATAAATAGGTAGTTAGAATAACGCTGAAGTGAACAAAACTTAATTAATTCATCATGATCAGGTTTTCTAAAGATGGTTTAGAAAAGCATGTGGCTTACTTCTAATTTAATTCTAATCTAAACGATAACTTACGAGTTTGTGATAATTAATATTTTTATTATAAAAATTACGATAAACAATAAATCGATAAACATTTTATAGACAAAATTATCCTATGCCTATTCGCCTATGTTGTCAGCACTGTTGTTCTAAAAATTAATGTTTGTAGAGTGGTTTGGCGCCCTTTTATACATTTACTTTTACTAAGGGAGTTTATAGTCTCTTTGTTACGCAAATGCAATGAAAAGTGTATTTTGTGTAAATTGCGGCTCTGCTAGTGTTGTTGAAAGACGTTACTAAAATTGTTAAATGTTTACATATTACACGATATTGTTTTTCAGTTTCTTAAAAATCACACCAAATGATAAAAACCATAATAGTGGTAGTTCTATTATAACCTCAAAATCTGATACTTTTTTTGAAATATATCTTTTCTGCAACTAATAAAAATAAGATCATATAGGAATCCCCTAATGATCGACGATACAACACATAATTTTCCGATGCTTTTGGTTCCAGGGCGAACAATGTATGGGCGCTGAGCAATGTACTTTGACCGATTCGATATTCTGTCAAAATTCAAGAGGTCGAATGTGTATCTCATGAGACCGCTAGGGGCTTGAGAGGTTAACCCCACAATTCGGCATTTTTAAAGAGCACCTATAACAACGGAAACGATTCTTGTAATGATGAAATTGATTCCATAAGCAGTTTTTATAAACGTAAAAGATTTTTAAATCACATACTTGTGCGGAGGGGATTAGTCATGCGAGGTGAGTCTATTGGGTTGAATGATCTAAGATTTTTGGTTTTCGACTACGATTTATATCAAATACAGTATCAGTCGTGTCTAAATTATCAAGAAAATCAAATAGATCACTGTCCATCTTGTCCCCTAGAAGTCGCTTTTACTTATGTGTCGGTTTACGGGGCCAATAATCCATCTCATAAATTTAGGGGATCGTTTAGTCAGTAACGGACCCTTTAAAAGTGGTGAAACGGAAACTATACCCTAACTGGCACCTTAATATGCTAAAGGGTCCCACAAATCGGTGAAAGTGGGCATTACTCTATTATTTATGGAGAATATTATACCAAATTTTATTCTGTACATAAGTAGTGTGTACAAAGGCAAGCTCAGATCTCCTTCAAACTTGCGCCATAGGCTCCAGCCTAGTTAGCCTCTGGGTAAATCAGGCCATGTCTATATGACTGCCAGAGGGTAGCCGGTGAGGTGCTAGCCTCGGGCGCTTTATACGCCTGTAAGCGCAGGTCATTCAAATTCAATTTCAGCGACTATCATATTTGCTTTTAATGATAAGTAGAAAAAGCCTTTTCGAGTAATACTATTACCTTATGTAGGTATTCGCAATTCGCATGGCAAAGTTAACCACAGATTAAAAAGCCTAGTAAAAAAAATCCGTTAATTATTTTTCGAGAATGGTTAAACTTGAAAGTTAAAATTTGTTAAATGGTTGTATAGCATGTGCCAAATCGATTGAGAAAAACGGACAACAACCATTCGGTCGTTTAACCAGGGGTTACAAATCTTTAATATATAGGTACATTTTATATGCAGTACTTTCTTTATTTATAATGCTTTTTTTATAATTATTGATATAATATATATTTATTAACTATTTTTAAAAATTTATGTAAAAGATCGCTGTAGAAGAAAAATCATCTATTGTTATAAAGTACTTTATTCATTTAACAACAAAAAGCATTAGTTTATAACACATATAAAGATTCGAGTGATAACGACATCGAATAAGTACGTACTTACTCAAAAGATAAAACTTTATTTTCAATAATTAATATAATCAAGCGTTACTTTGCGAAAATCCATTATAATAAAGATATTATTTAATTTGCAACCATCCGCTAATTAAATACAATGATGTGTCTTATCTGGATTGAAGAGCACCTCCCGCCCTCCCTCAAATGTGTGCACCAATCCCGTCCACCACTAATCACAGCACCACTACTCCCGGCACCACTACCCCAACACCACTATTCCAGTAAAGACACACCATCGACAATAATACGACATGTGTTTCGCCTCTACACGAGGCATCCTTAAGTGATGTAGACTCTAAGGCAGCTTACCGCTAAGTGAGCGGTGAGCCCAAATATCTGCTATTTATACACGCCGACACAACCGCTGCTCACCGCTTCGTGCACCGTACCCTTCCACATCTGCCCACACAAGTTCAATGATTTTAAGCTCACATTGATAGGGAGGTAACCTTACCACTGTGTTGCCTATCTCTTTTGCCATCTGGTCGGTGACGTAACTTCGATAGTTATCTTTAACTGCCTTTATGTTTTCCATTAAGTAGGTATTTGTATCCGAGGGCACGTATGTGATCTGTTTGGATTCTAGCCATTCCTGCGTATTTTGTTTCCAAGACATTGATGGGGTTTTTTCTAAACGTTTGGAGTGGTAACTAGCGTTATCCATAACTATGACATCGCTGCTTTGCAGTTTTTCTATTACTTTTCTAAACCAGTCCTCGAAATGGAGAGCGTCCATTCTCTCATGGTAGTCACCACTAGATGATGATTTAAATACCCAATCACATCCCTCTAAAAAGCCATTTTCATTGTCAAGTGTAGAACTATTAATCACTTTTTTACCCGAAGGGGCTGTCGCGCCAGTAGAGTAGCCTTCCAACCGTGCTTGAAGAGAAGATTCAATTGTGGTGTATTCCCATACCTTTCCCATAGTATCACCTGCGTTAATCCATGTTTCATCAAATAAAAAATGTTACGTCCCTCGTTTCTTAATATTTGTATTTATTCCCAAATATCTGGTACGCCAAAGAACTATCTCGGGGCGATCTATTAGATCACTTTTTCTGTTTCTCTTTATATATTTGAATTTTAAATGGCGCAACACACGTCACAGGGAAGTTTTGCACAGGTTTGGCAACTGGTCATCTTGATTTATACTGAGCAAAATTTTGTCTAAAGTCGGTAATTCTCCTGCAAGAAAGAACTGATCTTATAGCCGATTTATCAAAATCGTCCAACTTGTCAATTACAGACTACTTTCTTTTATTAATTATTCTTTTTTCTGGTATTTATGGGAATCTCTATACACACTTAATACGCTATATATAATGCTCTTGCTGACTCCTGAGATCTCTAAAACCTTTTCTACCATTTTAGCGTTTGAAGGATACACGTCTTCGGCCCAGGTATTTTTGACATATTTGTATACATTAATGATAATATCTTGTTCCCAGACCGACAAAGTGGTAGGTTTTCTATTTTTTACTGGTGACGTTAAAGGTGCTCCAGAAGATGGGCCTGTAAATAAATGACAAAAATATACTAACATAGTACTACACAACATAAATGAATATTGTTTTAGAAAATAAATATTACATGGTCACATAAAGAGAGTGCTTTAAGAAATGGAAAGGCTACGTCGTCGCATTTTCTCCTATTTGTACGTACCTGCTACGTTTATTATGAGTCTGCGACGTCTCTTTCCACTTGACGTTGAAGGACCGGATCCTTCACCAGATTCTCCTGAAGTCATATCAATTTAGTAACGACCGTCACAGTAAAACGAATATAACAGATTCAACAACAAAAACGTCGGAACCGTTAACGATTGACTAATCTAACAGGAGTTTTGGCCGGAGTTTGATCACCGGCCAATTTTTGCCATTGGTTCAGGAGTTTTGACGGGGACTTACCGCCGGCGAATTGCTCCTTACGTTTTATAGTTTAAATAATGATTAGTAGATACGTGAAAGTGACACGATTTTTTTGTACTAAGTATAAGAAGGTATTTGTGGAAGCAACGAAATACGTGTTTTGCTAATAATTTTGATAATAATTATTTTTCATTACTTGACAATGGCAAAAGTACGACCGTCAGTATCTACTGTAATTATACAACAGCAAAAAACACTGACATCAAGCACAGACTACCCAGAGGATTGACATTTTCTGTATATATATTACCGTAATTACTCTCCGGTAGGAGTTGTATTCGGTGTATGGACTGACCTCTATATATACAAGTAAGCTGGACTGGCTATAAACCGTGACTTGATGAAGCGATTTGATTTCCGCCATTTTGGCGCTGACAGCACAAGTGCACGTCCACGGAACTAATAATAGGGATAAGACAGTGTATCAAATTTTATCGATAAAAGTTCTATACCCTACCTATACCTAAATAAATAGAATGGACTCTATGGATAGATGGACTCTACCCGTAACGTCTATTCTATTTATGTTTCATATTAATATAATGCCATTATCATTCATCATCATTAAAACCCTTCACAAGTCCACTGCTGAAAATAGGCCTCCCCCAGGGAATACCACAAAGCACGGTCCTGAGCTACCTGAATCCATCAACTTCCTGCATGTCTTACCAGGTTTTGACTCCATCTAGTGGGGGAACATCCTACACTTCACCTGCCGGTACGGGGCTACCACTCGATATCCTTTTTTCCCCATCGGTATTCGGTTTTTCGAGCTATATGGCCGGTCAATTTCCACTTCAGCGTACTAATTCATCGGTCGATGTCAGTCACTCTGGTTCTGCCGCAGATATCCTCGTTCCTGAGTTTGAACCCCTGAGCACAGCACTTCATAGCTCGCTGAGCGACTTCGAGCTTCCTCATACGGCCAGCAGTGAAAGACCTCGTCTCAGATCCATAGGTCATCACTGGCAACACGGACTGGTTGCACAATCTAGTTTTGAGGTATTCCTGACGAGAAGATGTGTTGTAATCTCACGAATGCTGCCCAGCCGAGTTGAATCCGTCGATTGACCTGTCGGTCGAAGTTGAATTTACCTAGTCGGACTATTTGTCCCAAGTAAAAATACTCGTCAACAACTTCAGCTAAGTGCTCTCAAAAACCAGCGGCATAGGTATGACATGGACATTACACATGACTTTTGTTTTGTCCATGTTCATCTTAAAACCTATCCGTTGGGAGACACTACTGAGAATATTGAACATAGTGTGTAGGTCCTTCAGCGATTCTGCCATAAGGACTATATTAACGACAAATCGAAGGAGAGTGACGATCACGCCATTGACGTTAATACCGTATCTATGGAGCAGTACGGAGTACAGACTGTGTATTAAAAAGTGTCCATAAAAACCATTAAATAAGGGTGGCACCACTATAACTACGGGGTAAATTTAAAAGAACGCACCGAAAAATATTAGTAGACGACTTTTTCGAGGTTGTATTTACTAAATAAAATTATTTTAGATTTTAGAGCTACTGAGCAGTTTAGCAGCACACTTAAACCGTCGACAACTGCTAACTTCATTTCATCCCAGTAGCTACTCCAGCGCTGTTGTGGAGAGTATTTGAGCTGTTATTTACTGCTTACAGATGGCCACTTTTTCAACTGTTCTATTATGGGAGTTGGTACTCCTTACTTCTACACTCCATAACCGTATCCTTTCCAGTCCAGTAGCTCGTAGACGTCTTCCAATGCAGCGGCAAAGTATTTCGGCGATATTACGTCACCCTGTCTTAGACATCTCTACAGTTGGATTAGTTTTGTACTCTGGTTCTGTACTCGGATAGCCATCGTAGCCCTCAGACCATTCAACTAAAAAATTATTAGGATTAAACTATCTACGCAAAATAAAAATAAAAAACATTCTAAAATAATTTATTGTCAACCGTTCATTTAGTTCTAGTATTACATAATGATTTCTTATATTTACGCAAAAACTACACATTGATTAAAACTACTTTTACGGATTTTTATCGCGTTTATTTTACTATTAATTTTAATTCCCAACGTTTCGGACGCTTTCCAGCACCCATGGTCACGGGGAACTGAGATAACTGACGTCCCGATGTCATTGTTAAACCCGGAGTACCTTCAGCTTTTTTAATTATTGTTTATGGTCCGATCTATGCAAAATTAACTGACTATGTCCTGAGGTCTTGCAGTGGTATGCTTGGGTTTAGTTTTAATTTTATTGATTATAGGATCCCAAGCAGGTAGTAGTACCCAGCCTCCTTCTCTATTGAAATTAGGATGTTTTTTAATTTCAATAGCCTCATGTATCATCCTTTGTAGGAATCGGTGTTCTTTCGCGAGGATTTGTGGTCTATCAAATCTGATGTAATGGTTGGGGCCGTCTAGGATATGATCGCAAACTGCAGACTTCCCGGAACGTTGATGCTTCACATCAGCTATATGTTCTTTTACGCGGGTTCTAATTGATCTTTTTGTTTGTCCTATATAACAGAGACCACATTCACAATCAAGCTTGTACACTCCTGCATCTTGTGGAGGAATATGACACTTGACTGATGGTAGGAACTGACTAATCTTCTTAGGCGGCTTGTAGAATGTTCTAATAGAATAATTGATCTTTTTGTTTGTCCTATATAACAGAGACCACATTCACAATCAAGCTTGTACACTCCTGCATCTTGTAGAGGAATATGACACTTGACTGATGGTAGGACCTGACTAATCTTCTTCGGCGGCTTGTAGAATGTTCTAATAGAATAATTTGTCTTTTTGGCGTCGTCCAGTGTTTGTTTTGACACTGGACGACGCCACATTAAAAGTTTTAGAAAAAGGTATGAATTTCGCAATAACACCGTGAAAAATACCGTATGAGGACATTATCTGTAGTGTTGAGGACTGTCTGTATAAAAATAACATTGGTAATGAAGATTTAGAGGCCATACGTCAAGACATTTCGTCTATGTTACGTCGAAGTTCAGCGCCGAAATTAAATCTTCCCAAAAATTAATTTAACGCGTTGGAAAACTTACGCAACAGACCAGAGCTTACGATTCTCCTCGCAGATAAAGGCAATGCTACGGTTATAATGGATACGTCAGATTACAATTTTAAAATACAACAACTTTTATCGGATGAAACTACATACCGAAAGGTCAAAACAGACCCTACAACTAATACGCTTAAAACAACTAGCGATCTAATTAAGAAATACTCCGAGAAATTGAATCTGGACGTTAATTCGATAATACCTTCATGTGCCAAACCACCGAAGTTGTATGGGTTACCGAAAATACACAAACCGAACGCTCCATTACGTCCAATAGTGAGTCAGATTGATTCGCCAACTTACAGATTGGCTCAATACTTAGCTAAAATATTATCACCACTCAGAGGACACACAAGAGCTCACACTAAGGATTCATACCATTTTGTCAGTGAGATAAAAGACCTACGTCTTACTGACAATGAAACCATGGTCAGTTTTAATGTTAAGTCTCTATTTACATGCCTACCTGTTGAAGACTGCATCTCAATTATAACTAGGAAACTAGAGGAAAATAATATGCCAGCAGAATATGCAGTATTGCTCAGACATTGCCTTACATCTGGCTATATATTGTGGAAGGAAGAGTTTTACAAGCAAGTAGATGGTGTTGTGATGGGCTCACCTGTATCTCCCATTGTCGCCGATATATTTATGTAAGACTTTGAGGAGAAAGCCCTCCTTACTGCACCTGTTACACCAAGGATCTACAAGCGGTACGTAGACGATACTTTCACAATTTTTACCATCAGACAAAGTAACTGCATTTTTAGAACATCTTAATTCCATAAACTCTAAAATTCAATTTACTATGGAGTTAAAGGCAAATAATTCCTTACCTTTCCTAGATGTGTTAGTCATCCGAAATCCTAACAACACCATTGGTCACACTGTGTATAGGAAAAAGACCCATACAAACCGATATTTAAACGGTGAATCTCACCACCATCCTTCACAGTTAGCTACCGTGGGTAAATCTTTGTTACAGAGGAGCACGAGATAAACAAAAAGATCAATTAGAACCCGCGTAAAAGAACATATAGCTGATGTGAAGCATCAACGTTCCGGGAAGTCTGCAGTTTGCAATCATATCCTAGACGGCCCCAACCATTACATCAGATTTGATAGACCACAAATCCTCGCGAAAGAACACCGATTCCTACCAAGGATGATACGTGAGGCTATTGAAATTAAAAAACATCCTAATTTCAATAGAGAAGGAGGCTGGGTACTACCACCTGCTTGGGATCCTATAATCAATAAAATTAAAACTAAACCCAAGCATACCACTGCAAGACCTCAGGACATAGTCAGTTAATTTTGCATAGATCGGACCATAAACAATAATTAAAAAAGCTGAAGGTACTCCGGGTTTAACAATGACATCGGGACGTCAGTCATCTCAGTCCCCCGTGACCATGGGGGCTGGAAAGCGCCCGAAACGTCGGGAATTAAAAATAAAAAGTAAAAATAAACGCGATAAAATCCGTAAAAGTAGTTTTAATCATGCCAAAGTCTGTTGTCTTATTTATATTGTCATATTTAAAAGTCTGTATTTTGAACTTTTAAACTGAAAAATGAAAGTATTTTACGTTGTTTGATTGTGTATAATATTAGTTACATATTAAAAATATTTTTAATAATAACGAGAGTGAGCGTAATCTGTAAAATTCGTTACCAAAAGGGAAGTCGTATAATATTACACAAGTAAGTGAATTTGCAGCTAATATTTAACAAATTAAAACTATTTAATAATATGAGTACTTAAAATTTTGTAACTAATCTTAATATCATATATACCAACATGTTTGGCTGTATATTACTGAGTTTGATAAACAATGACATTCAATAGGGTTGTAGAGTTCCTTGTCTATAATACTTATCGATGTTCTTTCCTACCCATATCTGTTAACAAACCAAGTCTCCAACAACAGATGATTATCCATAACCACCACATATATTAAACGCGATAAAATCCGTAAAAGTAGTTTTAATCATGTGTAGTGTTCGCGTAAATATAAGAAATCATTAGACTTTGGCATATTATGTCAATTTTATTTTTCAAGACATCCTTTAGCGGCGCTTCAAATTGGCACAGTCATTTTGTATGGTATAAACAGTCCAGCGTACTTGTATATATAGAGGTCAGTGGGTGTATGGAGTGTAAAAGTAAGGAGTACCAACTCCCATAGCAGAACAGTTGAAAAAGTGGCCATCTGTAAGCAGTAAATAACAGCTCAAAAACTCTCCACAACAGCACTGGAGTAGCTACTGGGATGAAATGAACTTAGCAGTTGTTGACGGTTTAAGTGTGGTGCTAAACTGCTCAGTAGCTCTAAAATCTAAAATAATTTTATTTAGTAAATATAACCACGAAAAAGTCGTCTATCCCACTAATATTTTGCGTTCTTTAAAATTTACCCCGTAGTTATAGTGGCGCCACCCTTATTTAATGGTTTTTATGGACACTTTTTAATACACAGTCTGTACTCCTTACTTCTACACTCCATAGTTCGGTCATATTACATATATACTACGCGTTCATTTCGAGTTTGCCGTCGTAGACCGTTACGACGTCACAGCTGACGGTACCGTAGACGAAAAAAGTCATCATGTTTATGTTTTTTAGTATTCATATTTTCAATAAAGTTAAATAATAACGTGTTCGATGAAATAAAATATTTTTTGAATGATGATGATGATGAAATAATAAAATGTTCGATAAAATAAAATATTTTTTATAGTTTTATTTTACATTTTAAATATATCAAATTAAAGATTTTCTCATTGTAACAGAACAAATTAACGAATATCAACAGAAACAAAAACAAAAAATCAACAGTAACAAAAACAACAGCAAAAACAGTAACAAACTAGAGAACGTACGGGAGCATAAAAAACGGACGTAAGTACACTTCGACGATGCTATCGGTACTAAAAGGGCGACGCTTGAGGCGCGGAATGAGGGGGCGCGGCGGGAGGTAACGGCATTCTTGAAGTGAACGACTAGTATATTTTCTATACTCTTTGATATTACTCTACTTTTTGATTGACATCAAGTCACTTGTTTACGAATATTCTTATTTCTTAAATTAAATGCCGATATTTAAAGAATATTTGTGCAAGTAAATTTTACGTGGATAGTTTAATATGGGTTTGCCTTCAAAAAAAATTTTTCGAAATAAAATTGAAAATTATCAATAAACTAAAAATCCTATTTATGAGTCCAAATGTGTATCATTTTCTTTATAATCTGTATTCCACAGAGTACTTTTGACTTTTTGTATATCTGTATTCTATAATCTATATTCGATTTGTTGTTTGAAGATTGAAGATGTGGTAATACAACGTAATAGTTAATTAGTTTATCTTTGTATTCAGTGTAATTTGTTTTTGCTTAGCTCTAATAAGGTCATTTTCTTAAACAGTCAATTTCATCAGATCAGATCTAGAAATACCATTGACGATGTCCGAAACACGTAATACTTAAAATGTCTGAAGAGAAGTCGGAAGAAATCAATACAATCGAATTTGATCCTATTCTTCCTGATTCTGGTATTCTCTTCTATGAAGAATGTCCTGCTGATTACGAAATACAGCGCCCGATTTTATTACCTCTGAAATCTGCAACACAAATTCGTTTTGAACAACTCCAACACGAAGCAGCAAGAGTCTGGAAAGAGAAAAATAAAACTGCAAAACAAAGCTAATGTATCTTCTCCCTTGTTCAATTTAGTTTGTATTGTGTATTCTACGCAAATATAAAATGGCTTACACGCTGTTTGTGATAGAAATAATATCAGCGTTTATTCTGGCTGCAACTTTACTGTATAGATATGGAGACTGCTATAGGAATCACATAATTGTTACAGTATCTGTACTTACTGCATGGTACTTTTCCTTTGTTATTATGTTTATATTGCCCCTGGATGTATCTTCTGTAAGTATTTAATTATAGAACTATTAGTATTAGTAATATGAGCTGTGGCTCAAGTGTTAAGTGCTAGTTGTAAATTTCACAGTATACAAGCATCCTGGGTTTGATACCCACCTGCATTAATGTAATAGCGAATTATAATTTTCAGTGCTGATTTACCACATGCTTAGCGATTAGATAAATATTGTGAAAAAAGCTGCATATCTGAGGAATATTTTTTTTTAATCTGTCACGTCACTGTCACTGTCTGTAATGTCACAAATGAAGCAGCGCTGTCCACATTTTATAGAGGTCAAAGCTTGTTTTTGTTAGTCTAATCTGCATTTATACATTATTAAAGTAAATATATCATCCCATGGGTGTCGTAAAAAGTGACAGAGGGAAACTGAAATAAGACATGAGCAGAAAACTGTGTTTGCCAAGTGTGGCTGCTATGGAAAAATGGGGGTGGCCTGTGTTCAACAAGGACTTTTATAGGCTGTAATACATATATAGATATAAAATCAAAATAACCATTTTTCTCTAGATATATATATATATAGTAAATAGTAAAATAAATTACGAGTTATGTGAAAAATGCTGTATCTCTAAAATTTGGTCCTATGTCAAATCTTTGTGGATACTCTTTTGGTGACGACTTTGGCTATCTACTGCACTTTGGCTCTTTGTGATTGGGTATTGTTAAACAATGCCGGCACACTACACTCCAGTTCAGTATGCCAACATGCATTTTATTTATGGTGAATGTCGTGGTAATGCTGGAGCTGCAGCTAGACTCTACCGTGAGAGGTACCTTGATGAGGAGCAATATCCTGGCTATCGTATATTTATGAATGTGCATCGAAGGCTAGCTGAAGGTTTTTTTGCTGGAGCGGTAGTACCTCCACATGGTAGAGAAGACTTTGACATTGAAGACAAAGTTTTGGAGCATTTTTGAAATGATACGCGAACTTCTGTTGGTAACATTACATTATTGACAGGAATGCCTTAGAGAACTGTACATATGGTGCTTCAACGCAATAGGTACCTTACTACTAATTAATTATTACACTTACATGTAAGTGCAAGTACAAGAATTAATCTATGCCTAATAGCAACTAAAGCTGAGAACCTAAAACTAAAGAGGATGCATAGGAACATATTTTATTATATTTTTGAATATGTTTTGTTCAATATCAAAATTGGATAAAAAATGAACTACTTTTACTTTTCCATGGATATTAGGTCTGAAATCGGCCAAACCATTCCAATCAAGCCTAAAAACGAATTATTTTTCTTTACATTAACCCTTAAACCCTACCCATTCTAGGAGAAACACTATTGCTACCCAGGGGTTTTAAGGACCCCACTATATAAAAATTCATACTTAAAAAATAAAAAACAATTTAATTACAATTATTATTTATTATAATAATCTGCTTATTAGACAATATAAAAAAATTGGTAATGGTTTTTGGTAACACATTCTTGGCACATAGCCTCAGTATGTTCACCGCAAAGAGGTTTTTGGCACATGCCACAGGTGATCTTGGTTTTTCGATCCTTACCCCTTGGACACATTGCACATCTTTTTTTAGCAGTGGAAGCAGAACTTGGTTCTTGCAATGGCCGCTTCTTTTGCAAGATTCCACCTAAGATAACTTGAAGATTCATGGGCAAAGAGGGCCATGTTAATCATTCTTTCATTTGAGGGGTGATCAGATCTATGGCAAGTTTTTTCAAGAAATAACGTCTTTTTGTAACTCTTTTTGTGGCCATTTTTAGCAGGACATATGAATTAACACCTACTATATTCAGAAGGCCAAAAAAAATTGCCATTGGCAACCTTTTTGATCTCCTAGATACGCTGCACTTGTGGCATAGCTGATCCATCAAATCGACTCCGCATTTAGTCTTATTAGAAAACTCTATCATCTCTGGTACTTGAATCGTTGCATCAGGATCTGCTGTTGCATGCATAGTTGATAAAATGGGGACAATTTTTTTTTGTTTGGATTTTGGGGGGCAGTAAGACAAAAGCGTAAGTTCTCCTGTAAAGGCAAACTTTGCTTCCAGCACTCCATGCTTCCAGCTCTGTTTTTATTTCACGAGCTGCAGCTTTAGGTCCAGGAGGATGAAACAAAATATTTCTTCATGGGACTCTAGACTTTGCTGGTTTTTCACCTGTCCACCTAAACCCGTCCTTACCCTTCAGATTATTAGGGACAGATAAGACACGAAGAAAATTACCTGAACTGTAATTACTCAGAGGAGTGTCATCTTCCGATGAAGAATTTTCTGTATCATTATCTGGATGTTCTGCTCGAAAGTCTTCAATAATTCCGTCTTCGTCAACATCATTTTCAAGGTCAGGAACAGCGACTTCACATGCCTCTTCATCTTCTGATTGGTCTTCATGCAACCACTGAGTGATCTGTAGGTCCATCTTATGCAATTTTGATCGTTAAAACTAAAACGATGACATATAACACAATATTGAATAAACTGTCAAAACGAAACAACAAAATTGCTAGATTTGTTCATATACGTTCCTAAAGAAAGTTATTGTAATAAATGAGCAGTTCTCAAAAATTTTGTACGCCAAATATTTTGTTTGATTTTTAAAAATGTGTTTGTTTTAAATGATTTTATTAAAGAATTTGCTAAAAGTAATATAAAATTTGAGTAATTTAGTGTTTGTTACCAATAAATATATACCATTTAGGAATAAAACAGGTTTATTTCCGAGAATGTCACTACCGTGTTCATTTTTGTTACTAAACAAAATTCATTTAATTAAATGTAGTTCTTTGATTATTCTGTGTTAAATATTTTATATGATTACATATGAATGCATTTAAACCCCCAAAAAAATTTTACTTGAAAAAGTGTGCTAATTTTTAAATTACAGTACAAACATTTTCAACTGTGTTACTTAGGACGAAAACCAAACAATTTTTTTCTATGTATTTTAAAATAAAAATAAAATGTACATATTGTTTAATGATATGAAATTAAAATTTTTCGGCAAGTTTTTGTCAGTTAAAAACCTTCGTTATTTTTATGGACAGTAACAAAATTGATTATGATTGGTAACCAAGAAATTGTTAAGGCCCATTTACATTGTTAGGAATACTGGTATAATTGGATTTAGTTTAATAAACGAAAAATAATAATAGGACTCTTAATTAAAATAAGCAACCCTTTATATTAAAATTTATGATGTAACATACGGGAAATAGACTTAATTTCAAGAAACTGGTAGATTTCCCTAAATAAAAGAAAACTCTGTCGTTTGTTGTTCTTAATTAATACATTTGAATGAGAATGCATCTCCATTCTCATCAAAATGCAAGTATTTAGAAATACAGATGATATAGAAGTTGATATTTCAAAAAAGTAATTCCAAAAAATGCTTAATCTATGCGATTGCATGCCCATTTCAAATCTTTATAAATTTGTTGTAATGATGCTTCTAAGGCTTAATTTATTTATTTAAGGTTTAATAACCAGAGCTATTTATTGCTGTTTTTTAGTTTTTTTTTTTACTTTAGAATCATTTTCAATTTAATACTGTACAATCTTTTATTTAGTGCTGCGTAAGATTTACATTTTGTTGAATTTTTTTTTTCGTTGTCTTCCAGTAATTTTTGTAGTTTATGTAACATTTTGCTGTAATATTTCGATGTTTTGTCGCGCTTTTTTTTATTTTTTGATTCTTTACCGCTTCTGTCTTTTCCAAAGAATGATTGACGTTTTATGATTTTTGTTGATTTTGTTTTCCATTTTGCACTGCATTCTTTTTGCTTATCTCTCCAATACTTTCTTTTTACCCGTTTTTCGTCACTAAGCTCAGATTTTTTATGTTTAACCTTCTCAGATTTTTTATGTTTAACCTTCATCCTTTCCAAATTTATACGTCCTGATTCTTCTAACTTTTCTGGTTTATTCTGGCTTATTTCGATAGCGTTTCATTTCTTCCGTGGCAGTTAGCGGTGCCATTTTGTACGATAACCTTAAAATTAAAATAATTTATTTGAGATTTCATTCAGCACAATAACATCTCCATGAAAAACTGTTTAAATAAACAAAAACACGACTTCAATGAAATCTTCGCTTTTGAAAGTAAAGGAGAAGAGGTATTACTTCGGTAAAGTTTGTTTTTCGTTTATTTGAACATTTATTTTACCATATTTTATTTAAATATACTTTCTATATTATAATTTAAATTTACTTTAGTGATTTATTTAATAAAAAGTTAGAATGGAATATCCCATTACTACCAAAAAAGAATTATGAAAATCGGTCATGCAACACAAACAAAATAAGTTTTAAATTTAACAATACTTTTTGCAGACAAGCTTTTGTACGCATACTAAATTTCATAAAGTTGCTATTAACCATTGAGCAGTTCCTTCATGAGGAGACACTCCTGTCTGTGACATCAGGTTAAATCTGTCAAACAACTGCTTTGTCATAAAAACTAAAAGTGCTTGCAAAATTTTAGCTCAATCGGATACCAACATTGAAAAATGGTTTGCAAATTTTGACGGACATATTTTTACTTACATACGAACAGCGCAAGTTAAATAAAAGCAAAAACATACGTGGTCGAATTGTTTGTTGTTTTTATTTTTGGAAGTCTATTTAAAATAAATCATGGCTAAAAACTATGTATGGCATCGCCAACATGAAATTCGTTCTGGATTTCAATTAAATATATTCAGCAGATTATACGAGAGCGAAAAACAAATACTTACCTAATGTTAAACATACATTTCATATTCTAATATTTTCTATTCGTTGGCAGTAGGCTAATGTATTCGTTCCTTAATGATATCAATTGTGTTACCAATGAGATCAACATATCCGTTACCTACTCAAAAGTAACAAAATTGAGGTAACAAAATTTGAGGTTATGGGATTCTTTGCCGCCTAAAAATATTATTTTATTAGCTAACATTGTAAAAAATAGTGAAAACAAGAATGAATGCACATAGAAATCATTAGAAAAATGTTCTTTTTAATAAAGTATGTACTTACCATTTAAAGTCCAGTAACAAGTTTGAGTTTAATCGGTACCCACGACACTCGTGCACGAATTGTTTGACACAGAATACTTGTCAGCCTACCAATTTAAGATGAAAGGACTTAGACATGGAGGAAAATGTTTACACATCATTAAAAACATCCAAAAAAGTAGTAATTTTTACAAAATATGTGAAATATCATGGTAACAATGTTGATAATCAAAATTGAGTTAAATTTAGGACAACAAATAAATTGAAAACATTAATAAATTAAATAAGGAAATACATGTTCAAAGGTATCATTGTGTAAATAAATAGTGATGTGATTAATCAAAATGAAAAGATGTACTCCTAAAATTTTATTATTTGGTAAAATCAACTTTCAAATCATGTGATGGGGGATAGGACAATCTACAATCCATACAAAAAAATAAATAGGTTTCAGAAAATAAATTTTTTATTATTTTTAAACGCTTCTGGTAGTATTTTATGCGTGATTAATTATATCTATAGATATGACTTTAAAAGATTTAAAAAAATCAGATAAATATGGTGTCTTATATAGTCACAAAATAAACACGAACTTAAAGGACATCTAAATTTAAGGCGGTACAATTTTGGTGAGAACTGCTCAAATACATCAAATATTAAACTTACCCTTTAAAATATTGTATCAAAAATAACTGCATTCACCAATGTATCGACAAAAAGAAATGACAAAATACTACGTTATTACTACCTTCGGGTCTGACAGACCCATAAATAGCTATAATTCCGTCTAAACTGTGTAAGCGTTGACGCTAGACTGGTGAAAAGATGGCCGACGACGTAATTAAAGATTAGCTCGAGTGGCACAATAGTGCGTTTCGTTATTGCAAAAATATCTACAAATATTCAACCTCTGGGGTTTGCTGGACCCCCGGGTAGGGTTTAAGGGTTAATAGAATAGACGAATTATTTACAAATAATATCTAATTGAATTATTTGCACAAAATCTACCCTCTGCGAGAAAATAAATTATAGGAGAAAAAATTGAAATAAAAGTACCAAGTAATATACCGCTTTAAAATCTACGTAAGTTGCGCCAACTTTTGAATATAGTTGCCTGGTCCATGTGGATACATTTTTTTTACAGGGTGAAGCGTTGAAGTTGCTCGCAAAAACTTAAATTTTACATTTTTACACCTACGAATTTCTATGTATTTATTTCTACCAAACCGTAATAGGTATTCAAAAATAAAATAGTAGTATAGTAGGCATATTATTAGGCCCTAATATAAAACAGAAAAAAATTGAAATTGGTCCTCATTTGCAGCTGCAGCATCAAAAATATTTACGCAAAAGGTGATTTTCTGTAAAATTTATAAATCAGTCTTTATATTTTAAAGCACGCAACTTGGGTATAGGACTTAATTATTTTTTTTGACCAGTCCTTCCATGGTCTACAACCCTCTTTCGTTTGATCGTTATGTTCTGGGACATCTTGTATACACTTTTATTTCTTTTGTTGTAGACTGTTTATCGCCAATGCCTTCAAGATAATACTACTAATCCAGCTCCAGTAGTACAAAGTAATAACTCAAGTACAGACATACCAAATCATTGCCAAAAGCCATGGAGTTATGTACCAGATACAGTATTTCCTAACCTTTGGAGAGTTGTTTATTGGACTTCACAATGTTTGACTTGGTAAGTTAGAATATTGGTAGAAAAAAGTGTTAACAATTAGTTTTATGCAACATTGTAATTAGAAGTACTTTGCTTGTTAACTGTTAATTTTATGGCAGTTTCTCCCTTCTACTACTATTTAATGATGATTAAATAGACTGTTTATGGACCAATAAAGAAGAATATGAAAGTGAGAAATAAAATTATATTTCAAATGCAGTCAAACAACCTGCACAAAAGAGATTAACGGAAAAACAACCATTCAGTAGGCTATTTGTGAAGTTGTCTCTTTTGCTTCCACCAAATGCCTACACCCACATCTGTGTTTCAGTTTAAATTCATCCTCTTGCTTGAGGGTAGTAGAGGGGGCAAACGAGCATGCGGCTCACCTGATGTTAAGTGACTACCGCCGCCCATGATCAACCGCAACACCAGAAGAATTGCAGGTGCGTTGCCGGCCCTTTAGAAAGGAGTAAGCTCTTTTCTTGAAGGTCCCCAGGTCGTATCGGTCCGGAAAAATCGCCGGTGGTAAACTATTCCAACACAGAGGTCGTCGAGGTTACAACAAAGAGGTCGTACGCGGAAGAAAACTTGTGAAACGTACAGTCGTGGACCGCCAGGCATCCAGATGGTGTGGATGGTATCGGGACGTTTGCCGCGTAGTGCGTTCACGAAATTTGGCGGCTGGGATTAATCCGAACAATTCCTCAGAGCACTCTCCATGCTACATGCGAACGAAAATGCAAAGAGATGCAACATCTCTTCGCAGTGCCAGTGAATCGAGCCGATCGGAAAGCAGTCGGTCGTCGACGATTCGAGCCGCTCTGCGCTGGATGCGTTCAAGTGGAAGGAGCTGGTACTGGGGAGCTCCAACTCAGAGATGGGAACAGTATTGCATGTGCGAACCTGCACCTTGTAAAGTTGCAGGCAGTGTGCCATGTGTGGCATGAAATGCTGTCCTGCTCTGCTAAACACGCCAAGCTTTTTAGAGGCCAATTTGGCCTTCTCTTTCAAGTGACCACGAAACTGCACGTCACTCGATATGTCGACGCCGAGGATTCCGATACTGGCTGAGGCAACAAGGGGAGTGCCTTGAAACTGAGGAGATACGACAAAGGGGTTCTTTTTAGTGGTTAACGCGCAAACTTGTGTCTTATGGAGGTTAAACTGGACTAGATTTAGTCGCTCCCTATCCGAGACTCTGTTCAGCAAAGACTCGACTTCAGACACAAGTTTGTCCCGGTACTCGGGGACGTTTTCCCGAGAAATATTGGCACGGCCGGTGTAAAGAGCATCACCAGTGCTGCCATCTGCGTAGCAATGAATGTTACGGGTTTGCAACATATCATTGATACGCAGAAAAAACAGCGTTGGCGATAGCAGGCAGCCTTGTGGAACACCAGCATTAATAGGCTTGTAATCGGAGCTTGCACCGTCTACAACGACCTTGATGCTCCGATCTGCAAGAAAGCTGGTGATCTAATCGCACAATTTCTCGGGAAGTCCATAGGAAGGGAACTTCGAAACAAGCGCTTTGTGCCAAAGCCGATCGAAGGCCTTCCCAATGTCTAAACTAACGGCCAACGCCTCCCCCTTGGACTCTACTGCCTCCGCCCATCTGTGAGTTAGGTAGACCAGAAGATCACCAGCTGACCAACCACGGCGAAAACCGTATTGGCGGTCACTAATCAGCTGGTGATCCTCAAGGTACCTCATGAGCTGGCAGTTAACAATAGACTCCATTGTTTTGGAGAACAAGGAGGTGACGGCGATAGGCCGGTAGTTGGACGGGTCTGAGCGGTCCCGTTTTTAGGGATCGGGTGGACGAAAGCCGTCTTTTATGATTTTGGGACTACGCCTAGGGAGTAGGAGCACCGGAAAAGACGCGTTAAAACCGGTGCCAACTCTGGAGCACACGTCCTCAGCACAATTGGGGGGATTCCGTCAGGCCCACTCGACTTGTGGATGTCCAGGGAGATGAGTGCTTTGCGAACCGAGCGCTGTGTGAACTGCACTTCCGGAATGGATCACTCACACCGCAGGATGGTCGGGGGCGCACTGCCCCCGTCATCGAGAGTCGAGTTCGACGCAAAGAAAGACCTTAGCAGATCGGCTTTCTTCTGTGCGGTATGGGCCAGTGAGTCGTCCTCCCTGTGCAGAGATGGAAGAGATGGCTGACAGAAATTCCCCTGGACAACCTTGGCGAGAGACTAGAATGCACGGGTTCCGTAAGGAAGGCGAACTAGTTTCTCGCCAATTCTGCCTATGTGCTTTGACTTTGCCTTGGCAATGACTCTTTTGAAGGACCTAGAGGTGGAATTATACTTCTTTTTTAGAGCGCTGGTGTTTACGTCCCGGGACGTTGATGCGTCAGCCCAGGCTTGGTTGCACTCCTGCTTATAGCATGATGCTATTTTACAGGAGCGACCAAACCATGGCTGAGATTTGCCTCCAATGGGCACTACAGAGGAAGGAATAAAAAGTTCCATGCCTTGAAGCACCACATCAGCGACAGAATCCGCAACAACGTTGGGATCGTCCGGCGAGAAGCAAACCCGCCCCCAAGGGTGGGATGCAAAGAAAGACCGCATCCCATCCCAATCGGCTGACCTATAGTGCCAAACACGGCGGCAGCCTGCAGAATACAACTGCGATTTCAGCGTGAGTGGCACCACACTCCGGACAAGACAATGGTCCGAGGAGCCTAAAGGGGCGTCGGCGGAAATCTGATATTCGTCCGGGTGAGAGGTCAGCAGAAGGTCCTACAGGGAAAAGGTGCATGATCCTCCACATCTGGAATCCGCGTAGGCGAAGTAACCAGTTGTGTCAGACCATATGCCAAGGCAAAATCATGAACAGATCTCCCCGCATGATCGGTTAAACGTGAACCAAGCCATTCGGCGTGATTCGCCGAGGATCACGATCTCTGCGGAGGGGATCTGCTGTAGCAACTAATCTGTAGGACGTGGTCGAAGAGTTGGTTTGTTTCGGCATTACCACTATGGGACCTATAGAGGCACCCGTAGACGCGCGGATGGTCGGCGCTGTCTACGCGTAGCCAACGGATGGACAGGTCCGAACCTTCAAGACTGCCGAGGCGGCGAGAACAGATGTCCTCTCTGACGTAAACGCAAACTCCAGCCCGAGGCACAAAGGAGTGTTCCAGTTTGTACCCCGGGCAGGAGAGATACGAGACGTCAGCTGGAGAGGACACCTGCGTCTCGGTCAGAAAGAGCAGAGCCGGCCTCGCCGTCTCGAGATGGTAGTGGACGGTGTTTAGGTTAGAGTGAAGTCCCCTGATATTGCAGAAATTCACGGACAGCGTGGCAGGGGTCGCCTTGGTCTAGTTTTTCCGTTTGCCCCGAGCAGTTGTAGTCATGAGCGGAATTTTGCCCAAGAGAATACGCGGGGCAGCCTGAGCACCCACGCTTAGGAATGAAGAAACATGGTCGTGGATGCTCAGCGAGGGATTCTCCAGGGGTGCTGGTACCCTCCTGGGGTAGTCTATCATCGTTTAATTCCGCTACTATGTTGATGGGGGGGGGGGATTTGGGCCTCCGGCCACCTGGACTCACCAGACGAAACGCGGAAGCAGAGCTTCCACTTCACGCCGGTATTCTGTGAGGTCGTGGTACCACCCCGGTTTGAGCCGGCCCATACGTGCAACAGCAAAGCTGCCGCGTGGCTCTACCACTGTTAATCAATGCAATACGTACACACTCGTACCAACATTACAGCTGATTAGTCTTTACAATGTAATATATCATATTAATATTTTTTATCTTCTACTGAAAATGTTTACTAAATAAAAGCTATTATAATTTTATCAAATTGATAATGCAAACATACTTTTAAAATTAATTCTTTTATTAGGATAATCATGTATTTTATATGATGGCAGTAAACAGATAACAACAAAATTATATTTGTATAATAAAAATTCGGTTCAATTTTTATATGAACATTTACTGAGGATAATTATATACATGTTAGTCATTAGTATGTACATATCTATACAAATCAATAATATTGAAGTATCTGTTCGTAATGTCAAAATAACAGCTTTTTATTAAATGCATATGAAAGTATACTTATACAGTACTGTGTGGTAGAGCCATGCTGCAGCTAAATCATAGTAGTAGCATGAATGGGTTGGCTCAACTCGGGCAGGACCACGTTCTCACAGAATAGCACTGTAATGCTGCTATGTTTTGTGTGGTGAGTGTACAATATCAGAGACCCTTTTTACTGGAATCAAGGCATTCCATCGTAGTCCTCAGGGGTGACGACGCTTTTGCATTATGATTAATTAAGGATAAATATGGATGTCTACGGGCCACAGCATCCACTTACCATCAAGTGAACGGTGTGCTCGTTGGTCACCCAATACTATTAAAAAAACTGATAACAAAAACACAAGTTTTAAAATTTTTGTCTCGCTGTCTGTCTGTTTGTTCCGGCTAATCTCTGCAATGTCTGGACATATTTTAACGAGACTTTCACTGGCAGATAGCTGATATTATAAAGAGTGACTTAGGGTACTTTTATTTTACAAAAATAATTGGTATTCCATGCAAAAAAATTGCACATGAAATCCAATCATAATGGATTACGAGGGGCACAATGAAATGATCGGGAATAGAATATTTTGGATGGAGTTACAATAAAACCTTTTTTTAAATTTGAATACTGGTTTCTTAGAATCTTAATGACATTCAAACAATTTAAAAAAAATGTTAAAAAACAAAAATTATGTCGGTTTAAAGTTGACACCTCGTTAACAGAAATGGAGCTCACTCGTGAACATTTCCGTGCCATAACTTATCACAATTTTCGTCGCGGCTTATCTCAAGATAAAATGTCTCAGCGTACTTGTTTAGATTTATGATGTTGAAGCACTGAGTCAAACGACAATATACCGCTGGTATGCCGAGTCCCGACGCGGTCGAGTGTCGCTCAGCACTGTTTCTTCTGCAAGTCGACCAAGAACAGCGGTCACTCCCGAAAACATCGCAGCTGTGTGAACATGTGATATTAGATGACCGTCATGTGACATACGCGCAGATTCGGGCTGTTATTAAGTCGATATTACATAATGAGCTGTGTGTAAGAAAGCTGGTTTCCCCACGATTTGTCCGAAGAGCAAAAGGCGTCTCGTGTAGATTGGTGCTGGAATACTCTGCAACGCTTCAACGGAGGGAAGTCAAATGCCTTTTATAATATCGTCTCAGGTGACGAACCACTGATTTATTCATACGAACCTGAAAGAAAACATCAGTCAGCAGTTTGGGTATTCGAAGACGAGGTCAAACCAACGAAAGTGGTTCGCTCCCGCAGCGTGTCAAAGAAAATGGTCGCTACGTTTGTCTCGAAAAAGGACATGTTGCTACAATTCCTTTACAGGAATGCAGAACGGTTACCGCTGAGTGGGTATATCACGGCTTGTTTGCCCGAAACGTCGTATCATCTTACATCACGATAATGCGAGCTCTCCCATACGGCTCGGAAGACAAATGATTTTTTGAAGCAGGAAAACGTTGAGCTGATGAGCCGTCCTCCGTACAGTCCTGACTTAAGCCCAAACGATTTCTTTACATTCCCTACAATGAAAGATTTATTACGCGGTCAACGGTTTGAAGACCCCTTAGCAGCTGTG